>JAMPIV010009940.1:0-567500 GCA_024509875.1 Oreohelix idahoensis | reverse complement strand
AACGGCACAAAAAGTTTACCAGTTAGCTAAAATCAAACATTTCCTAGATTAGGAGACACGAAAAATGTTCTATACATCCCAGATACAAACACATCTAGACTATTGTTCCACAATTTGGGATGGCTGCACCATGTCCAACACTAAAAGACTCTATTCATTACAAAAACGTGCAGTGCGCCTAATTTCAGACAAACACCTCACACAGGGTGTAGACGCATATACATATCTTAACATATTACCACTAAGAAAGCGCCTTCTCTTCAAAAAAGCCAAATTTATTCACAAAATCTTGTCACAGAATGCTCCAACGTATCTGTGGCCTATTTTCAAATACAGCGGAAGACGCAGTCAACGCTTAAATAAATTACACATGCCCAAGCCTAGGCTCGACTTATTCAAGAAAAGTTTAGCTTTTTCTGCTGGTCATCTGTGGAATACTCTTCCACACGGCTTAAAAAATACTCTTAGTCCATATTCTTACAATCACAGACTTTTCAAATACATCATGAGTGCAGATTATATGCCACCCTAATTTAGTTATGTTCTTAAATAATTACATAATATCATATGTAGGTTTTAAAGATAATTTTGTCCTGTTTAATATTAATTATGATAAGGTACTGTAAATCTGTGTAACTGTTATTGTACTGTTACGATGTTGGGATTTTATTTTATTTTTTTATTATTTAAGTAATATTTAGGATACATGTGAGAATAAATGGATTCAGTATGGAAGATGAGAGAAAGGAAGGGCAGAATGTTAGACGGGCCTGCGTGCCTAATTCTGAACCCTTTGAAAATAAAGTTCTATCTATCTATCTATCTATCTATCTATCTATCTATCTATCTATCTATCTATCTATCTATCTATCTATCTATCTATCTATCTATCTATCTATCTATCTATCTATCTATCTATCTATCTATCTATCTATCTATCTATCTATCTATCTATCTATCTATCTATCTATCTATCTATCTATCTGTCTGTCTGTCTATCTATCTATCTATCTATCTATCTATCTATCTATCTATCTATCTATCTATCTATCTATCTATCTATCTATCTATCTATCTATCTATCTATCTATCTGCCTACTTGCCCGTCTTTCTGTCTGTGTACTAGCTATGGATTTAGCTATTGGCTCCTTACTAGATTTGTCCAACTGTGACAAGTCATATATCACTCGCTAATTTTTATGTGGCCATCTTTGCTCTCTAGTCTGTTGTTTCATTGTTCATTATTTTACTCTACGCCTCCATCATTCAATGTTATTTTCTTTTCGAGTTGACCTACTTCGCCAATCCCATTCGGTTGACCTGACCGTCTGACCTGTTTGTCTTTCTTTGTGACTGTCGGTGTTTAGAGCGTAAGGTACAACACCCACGTTGACATGTTGATTATATTTAGCATCAGGTGAACTAAAGTTCACATTTAGCGACATCTTTATTGTTAAGCAAGACGGACGAGTGATAGATAAGAAGAAATCGTCATTGCACAAGCTGGCATATGGCTAAAAAAAACCAGTGTGTCGGAGAGTGGAGATAACGACAGTTTGATTCATGGACATGACTTGCAGAAAATTGCCAAAACACTACGTTGTCTCGAGTTTTGCCTGGACAACAGATGGCATTTTAAGATAATGTGGTTATTTTGCAAGCATGACACGTGCCAAGTCGAGACTTATTTCCTGGCCAAGTTAGTAAGTAAAAAGAGATTTACGATAACAATCTTGATATTGGAGCACGAGGAATTATGTAACACTTCCGCTGACTTTGTTGAAATACACAACTATGAGAAAGTAACATCTTTAAAGCGATTATCAGTATTAATCTAAGGCAGGTCGGTGATATAATGGAGTTTGAAAATAACATGTAAGAAGCTCTACCTTTTATTTGCATTCAGCAATGTTCACATGAGGGTGTGGGAAATCCCTTCAAAAATCAGACGCCGTGCTTATGGTTGGCTTGGTATTGGAATGCAACACTAAACTAATTCTGATTGGATATTCTCGCATCGGAACAGTATCAGAAGCAATGTGTGTGGGAACAAAAATGTCGATTATAACCTAGCGCATTTTTAGACTTGCGCACTGACGTACGTCTTCGTCAAAGAGAAATCATAGATAGCCAGGATACCCAGTAATATTAACATCCCAGTATAGGACAGGCATAGGACTGGAAGTGAATTCAAACATTAGAAAGGAGGAATAACGCCAAAGTTAAAATTTAAAAATTAGAAACCTACCCACCATAAAAATATTCACAGAATATGTGATTCCTACATATATACACATTGGGATTCTCGTCGGTGCTACGAAGTACGAGCACTGAGCTGAGATCTTCCTTGTATGATCTAAGAGAGGAGATCGAATCACTGATGTAGTAGTCCGTGTGCAATGAAGATAATCCTTAAAAAAAAACCAAAGCAAACTCCAAAATTACCTCTTTGAGCACTAAGTTCAAGGATCTTCCTTCAATTTCACCCCGTTAGACACCTAACCCACATAAAAGTCTACGGCATCTAAAACAGAGTCCCGACATATTACGGCCGTCGTCTGTGCATCAAGTCAGGATATAATTCTTAACCTAAATATGTCGGGTTTTTAGTACAAGTTGCCTGAAGTCAACGCTAGACACCGACAACAAACGGGTCTTGAGTACACGTGACGAAGCAACTTGAGTAGTAACCTCGTCCGTGTGTACATGACGTGTTGCTGCCAAACGAGTCGGCTTCTGCAGAGAAAGAACAGTGCAGCAACCTCTGGGGACCAGAAATGACAGAACCAGACTCCAATTGACCCCACCCCGCTGCTGAGTACAATACTAGCACAGCGATTGGACAATTTTTCTTTTCTTATCTGCCTACAACTATGATCTTCCAATGAAGAAACATTTAAACTGCTTTATTTTTAATAAAACGCCTTTATTTATTTTAACTAGATAACCAATAACTGATTATTAAACATGTTTATATTGAAATATAAATCTACAGTTGAATTTATCACAAGTGTGAGTGAATTTTATGTCTGCACTTGAATGCATTATATATTTTTAAAATAAATATCCTTAAAGAGTCATAAAACGAATGTAGTTTGCTGAAACACCTTTAGCTGGGGGCTTATAAAATACGAGTTGAAACCTTTTCTCACAGAAGTGGGCGAGAATGCTGAGGTTATAGCAACTTAGATGGCTCACTTGTTTTCCTTGCCATTTTAGAAATTCCAGTGAGACTCCCTGAAATAGAAGCATTATTCTTCTATTTACATCTCTGCCAAGAGTAATCTTGAGTGAAGGTTGATACCTTTTGAATACTCATATCCTTGTACTCAAGGTTGGCCATTATTGGACCCCTACTGCAGAGAAGGGGAGTCAACACACGCGACAACAACACATGTTTCCAAGTTAATTCCATGTAACGTTTTTAATATAATTTATTTTTGACCAGAGTTATGACACCAACGGCAACGGAGAGATCACCAAACAGGAGTTCACATCTTCAGTAGATAAAGAGTACCCAATCTTCAAAGGTACGGCCACATGTATAGTGTGTTCATTTATTTCTTTTCTGTACTTATTTGTTTTTTTATTTGTTTGTTCGTTTCATTTTTTCATTCACTATCTGTTTTTTAATCCATTTATTCATCTGTATTAATATTTTTCTCTTATAATTTGTCTGTATTTTTCCTGAATTTATTTCATTAACTCATTTATCCATTTCATCTTGCTTCGTTTTTATCTTTTTCTGTTAGTCCTTCTTTTTATTTGTATTTATACACACACTATCCGTGGGTCTCTCGTCTATTTGCCTCATCGTTGTATTTTTTCTTTACTTTATGTTTTATTGTTTTAAGTATCCAGTGATTTATACTTTGTTTATTTGTATGTTCTGTTAATATGTCTGTTTGTATTTCTGACTGCTTTGTTGTGTGTTCTGTTATTCATTCATTAAATTTATTTGTATTTTCTGTCTATCTGTCTGTTTGTGTTTTTTTCTACAGTTTCTTTCTTTCTATCTCTCTCTTTTGTTTGTTTTGTTTTTGCTGTTTCCATTACTAAATGTTTATTTTGTATTTTCTGACCCATTTTTGCCATTTTGTTCCTAGTGGTTACTGAATAGAGAAATAAAAAATATAACTAGCTTACCCTCAGGCATGTCGTACAGTATGACTAAAATGAGGTTATGCATGGGCCTGGCAACCTCATCAATTAAAGCATATTGCTACAGAAAGCGCTGCTGTAAGTGAATGTGAATACTTGGTACATGCTTCCTGCAATGAGATTAGCTGTAGTGGTTGTTCCATCCTCCATAAGGAATGAAAAGAAACATGACGATGATGATGATATCCACGTAGTTCCACTCTCAAAACACAAATGAAAAAAATAAGGCCTCTGCTCCATCTGCGGCTGTTATGAGGTTGTGCATGGGACCGTTGACTTTATCATATAACACAAAGAGCTATATAACACAAAGAGCTATATAACACAAAGAGCTATATACACAAAGAGCTATATAAATCGCAGATATAAGACACATGACGTCTTTGGTGGTGCAGGCTTACAATAGGTTGGCCTTCTGCACTAGTTATTTCGTAGTCCACAAGCAGCAATACAGGACGTGAAAGACTTATTTGTACCTGGTGAATTGCATCACTTCCTGTGTGTTACCGCGGCCCGAAAGGAGGGCAAAGAATAGTAGCTTGCAACCTACAATGCAATGTCACCGGCTGGCTGACGCCAGCACGCCAGCGCCCATTCGTGCTAAATAGACTTAGAAAATATTAAACATAAAATATAAAACGAAATAGTACTAGAAGAAGTGGCTTGGTAACTTAAGTTTCAAAAACCAGCTGTTTACTAAAACGTATACTTTAGAACAGAAAAGTCTCCAGGAAATATACGAAAACGCCGCAGTGTTCCCTTAGTTATGAAGTGTCAATGACGTAGGTGGGCCGCCAGACGCTATCTTTGGCGGGAAGTTTTTTCAGGCCAACGGCGTTGCTCTAACATTTTCACTTCAGTTTCTTAGAGAAGACCTTAGGTGTAGGTTGACGTTTTGCATACGCTTCGATAGCCGTGTCCGAGCTATTTCATATCGCAATTAGCAACAGAGGCTTTCTAGTCTACAGAATCAACTCAAGTATGATACAAACGAAAGACTGGTTTGTGTGCAGATTGCATTACCAGAAATATGTGTGTTAAAGAAAGTGAAAATACTTTCTCAAGTGAGTACCTCTCGTATCTTGAATTTCAGCTAGAATGATTATTGTGAGATGTCGTTAGACTTCAGTGAGAGATCTGAAAATGATAATGATCTGGTACAATTTATGGAAGAAGTGGAAGCTAAATTAAATCTTACGACTAAACTAAAAGAACCTTAGGAATGCAAACAACTAGAAACTATTGAAGCTTATGTACCCCAAGTTATTGAAGCAACTAGTGGTAGAATTTGGTATCATGAAGCACATGTATTTGGTGTAACGTGCTGATTGAAATGAATGTGTTTTCGTTTCTCACTGTAAATAAAACATCGTTTTATTTGATCACCTAATAACAACCACGAAGAATTGAACGAACCTAGAGACAATATCAATCAGAAATAAACATCTCTTTCCGCCAGCCAGTACTTTGACTGATGATAATAAGAAGACTATCACTGGATATGCATCAGCCCCTCAGTGAAAGTTAGTCTTATGACAAAATAACCAATACCGGTCACATCAACTCCTAAGAGGTGACTAAGGAGGGTTGTGCATGGGGCTGGTTACTCCATCCTATAGAACATTCTCAGAACCACAAAAACTTCAATAAATGGTAAGACAATTCAGCCATTCAAGGCAGAAGAAAGTCCTTTGGTAAGCGAATAATGCTACACAGAGAAAGCCGAAAGGAGACTGGGTTTCCGACTAACCTTTTTTTTCTGCTAGGAAAGTATAAAGACTTGGTAACTAGAATGTTCCTACTTTAAACGCACAAACGAAAGCTGCACAGGTGGCAGCAGAAATGCAGAATTACAAATTAAAAATCCTGGGACTCTGCGAGACTAGTTGGACGTGCATAGAGGACACGTTTTGAGGAAACCTGTTGATAGCATCGACAGTCTTCTGGAATCCCCAGGTATAAGAGGTAAATGGAGACCAGGGAATACGTGGAGAAGAGAGCTGGAGACAGGTGATGAAGGAGACATGGAAAGATGGCATGGGACATGAAGACCTGCCATAAGTTTGTTGAAGGTCTTTGCTCCTGAGGAATCTGAAAAGTAATGATACTAATGATTTCCACAAGGTAAATGTTATTTAGTGTGTCATATCATTTTAATCTTTTTTCCCTTGCTTAGATTCTTTGTAACTTCTTGCGTACTATCTTTTGCTGTTATGCATGTTTCCCAGCCATACAATAAAACTGTCTTGATAAAAATGATTTACAAAAACCTCAAATAGTTTTGTGCACTTTAAAACCAGGACACGAGGATGTACTTTTTAAGTTCTTCGACCGCAACAGCGACAACCATTTAGACAAATCTGACATAGATGCCGTCTTCAAACTCGCTGACACCAACAAGGACAATGTAGGTAGCAAACACGAATTCGGCGTGTAAGTAACGTTTTATTATCTTCTGTTTCATCGTAAACTTTCAGTCGTCAACATATTAAAATATGTGTAAGGAAAGCAGTAGTCAGCTCGAGGTTGTTGGTATCTCAATAAACTTGGTCCATAAATGGTACTTGCGAAGGCCATGTTTGCTGTCACTGTTCATTATATCTTGGGCACATCTTCAGCAGATGTTCAGCCCACACGTTATCGATACCACATTTACACGCATCAGTAGTTCTGTGACATATTATGATAATATCTTTCATATATCTATTTCATTATCTACATTTTTCTTTCCCCTATCTTTCACCTACATACGTTTTGTTAACATAAAACCCTCCTACACTCAGAGATCTGTCTTTTTTCTAATTTAGCACGCCTATTTTATTTTATTTTCTCTATTTCTATAGGAATGTTTACCAACAGACCTATTTAGCTAACGTTGAGTCGGTTACCTGCAATTATAAAGCCAGCGATTGGAAATCGTCGTAATAGGATCAAACATGGAGAGACGGAACGCATAGAAAGGGTCGACTATTTCAAAAGAGTCGTAATTGTGGCTCAGGGGAAGATCAGCTAATGTAGTTTTAACGTATTTTTCGTTAGACAGTGATCAGGGGAAATAATTTGAGTAGAAGGAGTAGATAATTTGGAACCAAGGGCAGATAATCACAGTTACTCCACCCTGAATCCGTTCGTTTGGAAGGTAATTAAACACGGTGAGAATCGCAAGATCAAAGGACGGGCTTCGCTCGATTGCCAGAGTCTGCAAGCGGTAAAAGTGTCAATTTTCCCTCTGATTCGCAGATCGACCGAGGAAAAGCCCAAAATCTGAGCGAAGGCGTTAAAAGTAACAAGTCTGAGCGAGTTCTGCAAATTTAATATATATATATCTCTGCCTTTAAACTCAATTTATCCAGTACCGACAGAATTTCAGAGAACAACTAGCTTCGATATTCTAGACCATTGTTATAGTGGATTTCTTAGTATTTTCGATTTGGAGTAGTTCTAATTCTGTGTTCGCGGTAATTATTTTATTCACTAAGGTTGTTCTGTGTAGAGTGATTTAATTGCTAAGTCCGTCATTTTTATTTCACTAGGAGTTTTGTGCAAAGTGACTAGCGAATTAATATATTCTATAGCTAAATTGTTCCGGCTGTTGCGTAAATCTAACTAACTGATATTAACCAGTAAGTGTTATTTTAATCGTCTAGTAAATGCACTATTCATTATGAGTACTGACGAAATATATAATTATTTCTAATTCATGATGATTAAAAATATAAATGACTAGCGCTTATTTTACGGAGACGTTTATTAAACTATTCAATTTGAGATACACGAGTAGTTCTATTGTATTTGTATTTTTTTCTCCTTTACACAGTATTGGGTCAAACCCAAAATCTACCAGCCTCTTCCATAGAAATCTGAGAATAACCATACAAAAGAACATTTTTACTTAGTATCTGGGTCTTCAAAGGTGAACCTGTCTGGCTTCGTGTTTACACCCAGAAAGAGACAGAGTACCAACCCAAAGAACGTTAAGAATAAATTCTGTAACTGGGCCTATAGATCCAGATTTCTTTTTCCCATTTTTTCATATACATTCAGCCCGTGGTGGCAACAAGATCAAACATTTGACATAATCAAACTTGTGACATTTTCCGACTATCGACCATTTGTGGTGTGACAAGGCATTTTTATACTGAGAAAGGTTACCGACCTGACATTCCTATGTACTGGAAATCTCAAGCTATTGACACTGCGAGCACTGTAAAATTTCTTACCTGGTCTAATTAATGAGACATAAACAGTAATCCTAAATAAAAGTTACAAAGTGAACGTTCCCCGGAGAAGTGGATTTAATCTGTTTTTGAGGCGCTGGGGTTTTCTTTGCCAAAATAGCACTGAATTTGCTGTGTGCGTGTGTCCTAAAGATTGTTCCAGAAGGTGCAAAACATGTATTAGGTAAGAACGAATGCACGTGGCCAACGTTGTCTCAGAAGAGAGGAAGGATGAATGACTAATTCCCATATATATATATATATATATATATATATATATATATATATATATATATATCTTGTAGAATCCATGTACTCACGTTGTTTATTTCTTTTAGGAAGTTTTGCTAATACTGTCCCTTTCAGAATAGATTAATGTATAAACTCTGTTCTTTACTGTAGAGGGAAGTCCTAGACCATAGCGTATAAATCGTTGATTCTTTGGGGGTTAATAACTTTCTTCTAACGGGATCTTGTCTCAACAGAGGGAGGGAGGATTACATCTATAAGTCTATGTCTTTATTAATTTCATTAACCTATGTTTATTTGTATTTGATTGGTATTCATAATATTGCTGTTGTAGAGTTTCCTTATAGTAAATAAAATTTACATAAAAACTGTATTTACATGTGTTGGTCAGCTCGTCCCAAAATATCCCTATTCCATAAATATAATTTGTCACTTCTGTACGTCTAACTGTCGTCACTTATGTGTGTGTGTAGAGGATCTTCTCGAGTCCATGGACAGACTCTTACCTATTTTTTCACCATTTCACTCGTGAAAAATCTATTTCTTATCTTATCTCTCACTGAGTCACCACCTGTCTAGTTCTACTCAGAAGGGACCAAACCATGTCTTAATCCCCCTATCAAAAATCTACGACAAATGAGGGTCGTTTTCCGGGAATTGAACTCTAATCCTGAGCAAGTACGACATACATTTTCTCGTTTACCGGGATTTTGATCTGATATTCTTTATAGTCTAGATAGAGAAAGAGTGTGGTTGTCTCGTGAGTTTAATATAAAAAAAAATAATTATCCCCTAGACAAACGATCTGTTTATTGGCTTGCTGACCACACACAAATATCAATTAGTTTTTTTCACAGCATTGTTGAATATATATAATTTGATTTACAGGGTGATTTTTGTCGGAGTTATGTTATGTATTGATTTTGTAATACTAAGCCGCTGGTAGCGTGTGATTGTGTAACAATCACAGGAATTTTTTTTTAAGCAGAAGGTGTTTTGAGCTAAGCTAAGGAGCGCGTTCGGACTATCTCGTCCAGTTAATAGCCTCCCTTACCTGAACTGACTTCAGGGGTGAACTTGTAGGTGAACTTAAAATTAAGGTATTTTAGTTTTCTCCTTAAAATTTTTGCCAGGAAATTTTTTTTGTTTCCACTGTAGTAGATAGTTTTTTTGTCATTTAATTGGTCTGATCTACCATTTATTTGGCGTAGTCGTTTGAATTGGGAGCCTTAATTGCCAGATAATTGCAGCGATAGTTTAGATAACTGATAATAAGGAGGAGGTGTTGTTCGTCCATCACAAGTGATGAAGACCACTCTGTTCATCCAATTATTAGGATGTTAGGATAGTCTATGAGTACGAAGGTGACTGATGAGCCCGATGCGGGCCTGGAAGGATCTCGGACAGTGTGGGCAGGGAATGTTTGCTTCATGTGAAGGTTTTATTTCACGATCTTTTCTAGCTTGTTCCGCTGTTCCGCTCCTGCTCTTCTGGAAGATTCGCATGCCACTGCACCTTTACGAAGAGATGTGCGCCAGGCAGTTCGGTCTTGCGCAGCAGCTTCCCATGTGTCTGGGTTTATGTCAAAGGTTTTTAATGAAGCCTTAAGCGTGTCTTTGAAGCGCTTTTTCTGGCCACCATGGGAGCGTCTACCCTTCTGCATCTCACCATAAAAGAGTATCTTTGGCAGTCGATGGTCTGGCATGCGGACTACATGACCTGCCCAGCGAATCTGTGACTGCATCAGAATAGTATTGATGCTAGGGATACCAGCTCTGTCAAGAACGGCGGTATCTGGGATCTTGTCTTGCCATTTGATGTTCATTATCTTCCTGAGACAGACTGTATGGAAGTGGTTGAGCTTTTTTACGTGGCGCCTGTATACAGTCCATGTTTCACATGCATAAAGCAGCACTGAAAGCACCGCAGCTCTGTATACCTTTAGCTTTGTCTGTAGACTAATGCCACTTCGATGCCAAACGTTGGTGTATAGTCTGCCAAATGTGCTGCTGGCTTTGGAGATCCTGGTGTTCACCTCATCATCAATGACGATGTTCTGGGATAGTGTACTACCAAGGTATGTGAACCTGTTCACAACATTCAGTTTCTCACCATTTACCTTGATGACTGGCTCAGTATAAATTGTGCCAGGAGCTGGTTGGTACATGATTTCTGTTTTCCCCGTGTTGATGGAAAGCCCAAAGTTGGAGCAGGCTTCGGAGAATCTATCAACGCTACGCTTCAGATCAGCCTCTGAGCCAGCACTGAGGGCACAATCGTCAGCAAACAGAAGATCCCTGATGGTGTGTGATTTGACCTTGGTTTTTGCTTGAAGCCTCCTAAGGTTAAACAATTTTCCATCAATACGATACCTGATGTCGATTCCTGTGTCCCCGTCTCTGAAAGCATCAGTCAGCATAGCAGAAAACATGATACTGAAAAGCGTCGGTGCAAGTACACACCCTTGTTTAACTCCATTTGAGACTGGGAAAGGTTCTGATAGCTCACCGTTTTCCTGAACTCTAGCCTGCAGTCCATCATGCAGCTGCTGCACTATTGTGATAAATTTCTTTGGGCAGCCGTATTTTGCCATGATCTTCCATAGACCCTCTCTACTGACCGTGTCGAACGCCTTTGTCAAGTCGATGAAAGCTGTGTACAGGTCACAGTGCTGTTCTTGGCATTTTTCTTGAAGCTGTCTTGCAGCGAACACCATATCGGTGGTTCCACGTTCTTTCCGGAATCCACACTGACTTTCAGGTAGAAGACCTTTGTCAAGATGAGCCGTAAGGCGATTAAGAAGGATTCTGGCAAATATCTTCCCAGCGATTGATAGTAGTGAGATGCCACGATGATTGTTACAGTCTTGGCGATTACCTTTACGTTTATAAAGATGTATAATTGACGCATCCTTGAGATTGTGTGGGGGATGGTTTCACTCTGCCACATTTGCTGGAAGATCATGTGAAGTTTCTCTATCAGAACTGTACCGCCATCTTTATAGACCTCAACAGGAATTGAATCGGAGCCGGGGGCCTTTCCACTAGAAAGTTGACGAATCGCTTTTTGAGTCTCCTCCAAAGTCGGTATATCATCTAGTGCTTCATTTATAGGAATTTGGGGCAGTCGGTTGATGGCTTCATCGTTAATAGATGATGGCTGGTTCAGAATATTATTAAAGTGTTCGACCCAGCGTTGGAGAATTTTTTCCTTGTCTGTAATTAGTGTTTTTTTCCATCTGCATTAAGGAGGGGAAATGATCCTGATGATGTTGGACCATAGACCGCTTTGAGTGCATGGTAAAAATTTTTCAAGTCATGGCTGTCAGCAAAGCCTTGGAGCTCATCTGCTTTATTACTCAGCCATGAATCCCGCATCTGGCGTAGTTTATGTTGGACGATTCTACGCATGTTGTTGAAAGCGTCTTTCTTGGATGTAGATTTTGGATCATTTAAATATGCTTTATGGAGATGGTGTTTCTCAGCCAACATCTTCTTTATATCATCTGAGTTCTCATCAAACCAGTCATTTTGTTTCTTGATGGCGGGACCCAGGACCTCTGTAGCAGTGTTGTAGATCTGCTCGCTTAGGGCTGTCCAATTTGTTTCCGCACTTTGGCCGTCTAACGAGATAGATTTGAGACGGTCTTCTAGGGTGTCAGTGAATGACTGTTTAATTTTTGTCTTCTTTAGTTTGGTAATATCCAGCCTTTTTTGAGTTTTCTTTCCATGAGGGCGCCTGGCAGGTTGGATACGAATTTTAAGTTTAGACACAATGAGGCGATGATCAGTTCAGCATTCGGCACCACACATGGACTTGGTCACCCGGACATCTTGCCTGTCCTTCTTCCTAACAATTACATAGTCAATTAGGTGCCAATGCTTTGAGCGAGGGTGCATCCAGGAGGTCCTGTTGCGGATAGGAAGTCGAAAAATGGTGTTGGTGACAAGGAGGTTATGTTCTGCGCAAGTCTGGAGGAGAAGAAGTCCATTGCTGTTACAGCGACCCACGCCGTACTTTCCGATAGTGCCATTCCAGGAGATGTTATCTGAGCCTACTCTTGCATTAAAGTCACCAAGAATAATAAGCTTATCTGCTTTGGGAACTGATGCAATGACTGCATGTAGTTCTTCGTAAAACTTATCCTTGACGTCATCCTGGTTTGTCATTGTTGGTGCATACGCGCTAATGATGGTGGCATGTTTCCTTCCATAAAGCAGCGGGATCTTGACCGTCATGAGTCGGTCATTTATTCCCTTAGGGGGCTCCGCTAGCTTGCCAATAATTGCTGCTTTGATTGCAAATCCAACCCCTGCTTCTCGTCTTTCTTCAGTTCCTCTTCCGCTCCAATAGAATGTATAACCTGCACTCTTTTCGCAAAGTTGGCCCTCGCCTGCAAGTCGAGTTTCACTCAGTGCTGCTATGTCAATGTTGTATCTGGCCAGTTCTCTCCCAATCAGGGCAGTTCGCCTCTCGGGTCTGTTTGTGTTAAAGTCTTTGTCGAGTAGAGTGCGCACATTCCATGCGCCTAGAATGAGGGGGAAAAATCTGTCCTTTCTTTTTCTTATGTGTCGCCCGCTGAAGTAGGGTACCCACCAACCGCGGTAAGCTGGTTAGGTAATGGTGGAGCAGGCAATGTTTAGGGCACATTTTCTAGCCCCTTCCTCATGCCATGGAGGTGAGCAGTGCTTTCCTAAAGAGGGCTGCTCAGTCACTCAGGGGGCCGCCGAATCCCACTGCTGCTCCGATCAGTGGAAGACGACCATATGGCCTGAGCCGCCTGTGTGTAGGTCTGCGACTACGACTGCCAGCGCTCCCACGCCTGCCGCTTCGCCGCTCGCCCATCGCCACAGGACTTGTTGTGAATGGATGGATGAGTGGATGAAAGAGTGACTTGCGCAGTGATTTGGTTTAAAGTGAGGAAGAGTTGCGCAATTCGTCGACCTCACTCTCTCGCCTGGGTCCATCTTAATCCAGTGGCAAGACAAGTCAAGACGACTGGAGATGAAGTCAGGTGCAGTGGATGACCATGGCTTTCTACGTGCCTTGCCATGCTCCTTACGCTCCACAGCGCGTTGCTGGTAATCGCCGTCATGCCCGTTGAACCAACAGGTGGTTTCTTCCGCGCAGTCTACCGAATCCAGTCTTCGCATGCATGGGTAGGCAGACCCTAACTCACCGAAGGTTTATACCAGTCGGCTACCCTCACCTAGTTTAGCCGGCCTGTCAAAGCCGTTTCCCGTGGGGTGGCCGCTGTCGCATGCTGACAGCTACGAGGAGCCACAGGTGAGAGCTGAATGCCAGGTTTGGACCAAAGGTGGCTGAGCTGCCCTGAAAAGGGCATGACAGCTCCTTAACCAGAGGTACTACCAATACCTGACATCCCAAACCCCCTCTTTTCTGTATTTTTCTCTTCATAGGTAGGGAACAAGTGTATCCTTTTTCTTCTTTCTTTCTCGGGTAAGACTCAGTCAGTTATTTACAATGGCAGAGCGTGCCAAGCTTAGGCAAATGCTCAGAGAGGAAGCAAGGGAAGAGGGATTACAGGGAGAAAAAGCGAAGGCGTTTGTCAAGGAAGAACTTGACAGATACGATGTGGCGAAGAAAGACACAGAAGCTAGAGAGAAGGAAGATAGAGCGGAGAGGAAAGAAGCGGAAGAGCGTCAAGTACAGCAGAAGAAGATTGAGGATGAAATGGAAATTCGCAGGGCGAACGAAAGAGAGAAGGAGAGACAAAATGAGGAAAGAGGGAAGGAGAGACAGCATGAGGAAAGAGAGAAGGAGAGACAGCAAGAATTGGCTCTTAAAGCACTAGAGGTCCAAACCCGTAGTGCTGCCTCTACCTCCGCCATTAATGGAGATTCTCTATATCAATCACAGCTGACTGATCCTTCTAATACTCAGTCTCCTCAACTAGCAGCTATGTCTTTTGCCCTAGAATCCCTCCCATGCCCTAATGAGAAAATAGACTGTTAACTAGAGAATTTTGAAAGGATGGCAACTCTGTACGGTTTAGAGAGGTCGCGTTGGTGTGTAAAGCTTTCTCAGTCTTTAAAAAGTAGTGCGTACGAGGTGTACGCAAAACTGGAAAGCAACCAACAAGACGATTACGACGTGTTGAAGAAAGCTTTACTTGACCGTTTTAAAATGAACGCTCGCTATTTTTTGCAACTGTTCCGCAACAGCAGAAAGGAGAGCACCGAAACTTTACACCGGTTCTCGTCTCGTCTGACGGGATACTTGACAATGTGCCTGGAACTTTCACAGCTTCCCTCTACCTATGAAGGACTTGAGGAATTCGTAGTAAGCGAACAGATAAAGAACACTTTGTCAAGTGACACCCATAGATTTCTAGCTGAGCAAGGCACAGAAAAACGTGAAGACATTTTGGACAAGTCCTAGCGATATCACAATGCGCTGGCCGAACTGCTGGCCGCAAAACATAAACCGACAGAAGAACCGTCTCAAAATAATAATCTAGAACAGTCTTCCCATTCGTCTCACCACAATAACCACAGAGAAACTGGACCCCAGAAATCCCTTCCTGAGAAATCTAAATTTGATAAAAACAAGTACCCCACCAACACCAAAAATTCTGATCAACCCAACCGTTCTACATGGCAGCGCGGCCAGAAAGGATAGGGGGACAAGGGAAAGACCCCTACAGCAGGGACGTCTGATCAAGGCAAACTAATCGGGCTTAACCACATCGGATGCTTGCAGACAGCCTCGCAAGGAAGAATTAGTGTCAGTAATTCTCAACCTGAGGAGGAGAGGCCCTCAACGCGAAGTACGGTTATTTTGAACGGGACTTCAACTTATTGTCTTTTTGACAAGGGGCTTTCTTTTGATTACATTGTTGCAAGACACTTGGTCAAACCCGGTCAAGAGACAGAAGACACCGTCAAACTTTGTGGAGTTTTCAAAGGAGATGCTTCCATTTCGCTTCCCATCGCATTGGTGGAGATACACTCTGATTTTGTCAGAGGTGTGATCAAAGCGGCTATTATGGATGACCCCATCTACCCAGTCATACTTGGCGGTAGATATGTGTTTATTGGGAAACCAAAAGAGCCAATTGTGGCAGCAGTAACCACAAGAGGGCAAACCAAGAAGGAACGGGAGCCTGCGCCAAATTTGTTACCTAAGGAACTTAAAGAGGCGCAAAAAAAGGACCCTACTTTGGAGCCCTGCTTTAGGAATGGCCCATGGCCAAGGACCCCAGACAAAACGGGGACAATTTTTCAAAGGATGGTGTACTTTATCGTAGAATGAGCGACCCTGAACAAGGGCATAACCAGCTCCTAGTACCGAAACAGTACAGAGACCAAATCTTAGAAATGGGGCACTCTCTTCCCTATAGCGGACATATGGGACAGAACGCCGCAAATCATCAAATAGCGACTCACTATTGGTGGCCAGGAATGAACTCTGATATAATCAGGTACGTGAAATCCTGCGCCCAGTGCCAACGGGTGGCACCCAAGCACTGGACACCCCCGGTCCCGATGGGGAAATGCCAGTAATGGGGATTCCATTTGAACGGGTTTGCTGTCGACATTGTAGGACCCCTAGAAAGGACTAAAAGAAGGAACAGGTTTATCCTGACCTTAGTCGACACATGCACTATGTGGGCTGAAGCTATACCGCTAACATGCACGGATTCCAAGCATGTCGCAGAAGCCCTCGTGCAGATATTTATACGATTAGGATTCCCTCAACAAGTTTTGACGGATAATGGATCCCAATTTCATAGCCTGTTAATGGAGGAGATCTTTAAGATCTTGAGGGCCAAGCACATCCACACCAGCCGGTACCATCTGGCCGGAAATGGGCTCGTGGAACGTTTCAACAGCAGCCTCACCATGATGTTACGTAAGCTGGGACAAGATAAACCGGAAGATTGGGCCCTTTTTATTCCTGCAGCCTTATTCGTCTACAGGGAAGTTCCCCAGGCCTCTCCGGGTTTTCCCCCAGCTACACTTTTATTCGGCAGACCTATAAAGGGGCCGTTAGAAGCCTTACATCGGTCCCTGACAGACCAGAAGGCTGATGAGACAGTCGTCTCAGCCAGTAAATATGTGTCGGAATTACAGGAATGGTTAAAACTAGGATGGGATCTAGCAACGACCAACCTTAGGCGAGCACGCGCAAAGCACGCTAAACGATACAATAAGGCAGCGAAAGAGAGAGAACTTCAACCAGGGGAGAAAGTTTTGTTGTTACTGCCAACCGGAAGCAACAAACTACGCATCGGATGGCAAGGGCCGTTTTACCGTCCTTAAAAAGATCTCGAGAACTAACTATCAGATCTCTATTAAAGGAAAGGAGAAGGTCTACCACGCATAACTGCTAAAGAAATACTTGGAAAGACCTGTGTCGTCCCCCGAACATCTCCTGGATTTCGCCATAGCTATCGAAGATGAGGAAGATGACGATAGTTGCATGGAATATCCATTGCAACAAACGGAATCTTTCAAAGATGTAAAATTCGGCGACACTCTTTCTGAAGCACAACAGACAGAAACGAGGGCGCTACTGAAACAGTACACAGCAGTGCTAATGGATATACTTGGACAAACACATCTCGTAGAGTTCGAGATGAAACTTACAAACGAGACACCTTTTCGAACCAGAGTGCACCCTATTCCGTATGCAAAAGCTGATACGCTACGTGAAGAGATAGACAAGCTACGTAAAACAGGAATTATTAGTGAGTCTACATCTCCTTATAGTGCGAGCGTAGTGCTGTTGCAGAAGCCCAATAAGGAAGTTCGGCTGTGCATCGATTACCGTCTACTGAACACTGTAACGGAATTTCAGCCGGAACCTCTTCAAAGCGCTTCTGAGCTGTTTAGCAAGCTAAGCAAGGCACGGATTTTCTCCAAGATTGACCTGAGTAAAGGTTACTATCAAATACCAGTCAAAGAGGAAACTAAGCCTTTGCTAGCTTTCAGCACCAGTGAAAGACACTATACGATTAACGCGATGCCATTCAGGTTACATAACGCACCAGGAGTGTTTACAAGGATGATGAGAAAACTTTTAGAACCATTGCACAGTCCACATATCCACAATTTCATGGACGATATACTTGTTGCAACGGACACATACGAAGAACATAATGCTACGGTTGCTATGCTCCTCAGGAGACTACAGGAAACTGGTCTCAGAGCTAGACCGAGCAAATGTTTAATTGGCTTCGAAAAGCTCGACTTCCTGGGGCATACCATTTCTCACGGTCCCATGTGGCCAGTTGCTAAGAACGTGGAGAAGATACGTGCAGCAAAAAGGCCAAGAACTAAGAGAGAAACCCGGTCGTTCCTATCACTGTGTGCATATTGGAAGAAATTCATCAAAAACTTCAACGGTTTGACTGCACCCCTTACTGACCTCACAAAGAAGGGGCGACCTGAGAGAGTTATCTGGGATTCTACGTGCGAGGACGCTTACGTCACGCTCAAGAAACAGTTGTCTGAATATCCAATTTTACGACTACCTGATATTACCAAACCCTTCATATTGAGAGTCGACGCATCGGGTAAAGGCATCGAGTCAACCCTGCTGCAAGCAATTTATTCGTAAATTGAATAAAGCAGAACGTAACTATTCAACAGATGAAAGAGAGTGTCTGGCACTCGTTCATGGTATAAGAAGGCAACATGAATATATGTACGGAGTATCGTTCACAGTACAGACAGACCATGCTCCACTGGCGTTTCTTGGGGCGAATAAAGAATTCAATGCGAGGATAATGCGCTGGGCGTTATTGCTAAGCGTATATTCCTTTAAAGTAGAATACATTCCAGGGAAAGAAAACGTTGGAGCAGACTTCATGAGTATCGTTCACACGGAGTATCGTTCACAGTACAGACAGACCATGCTCCACTGGCGTTTCTTGTGGCAAATAAAGAATTCAATGCAAGGATAATGCTCTGGGCGTTATTGCTAAGCGTATATTCCTTTAAAGTAGAATACATTTCAGGGACAGAAAACGTTGTAGCAGACTTCATGAGTAGGAATTGGACAGCGAAGGAAGAGGAAGATGAGAGTGAAGAAAACCGTCACCCGGAAGCTACTGATATAGGAAATCTATTTCCATAACGTAGACATGAAAATGGTTTCATATCTTTAAGCGGGGACGTCTGTGACATATTATGATAATAGCTTTCATACATCAATTTCATTATCTACATTTTTCTTTCACCTGGCTTTCACCTACTCACATTTTGTTAACATAAAACCCTCCTACACTCAGAGATCTGTCTCTTTTTCTAATTTAGCACACCTATTTTATTTTCTTATCTCTATTTCCTTAGGAATGTTTACCAACAGACTTATTTAGATAACGTTGAGCCGGTTACCTGTAATTATAAAGACAGCGATTGGAAATTGTCGTAATAGGATCAAACAGGGAGAGACGGAACGCGTAGAAAGGGGCGACTATTTCAAAAGAGTCGTAATTTTGGCTCAGGGGAAGATAAACTAATGTAGTTTTAACGTATTTTACGTCAGACAGTGATCAGGGGAAATAATTTGAGTAGAAGGAGTAGATAATTTGGAACCAAGGGCAGATAATCACAGTTACTCCTCCCTGAATCCGTTCATTTGGAAGGTAATTAAACACGGTGAGAATCGCAAGATCAAAGGACGGGCTTCGCTCGATTGCCAGAGTCTGCAAGCGGTAAAAGTGTCAATTTTCCCTCTGATTCGCAGATCGACCGAGGAAAAGCCCGAAATCTGAGCGAAGGCGTTAAAAGTAACAAGTCTGAGCGAGTTCTGCAAATTTAATATATATATATCTCTGCATTTAAACTCAATTTATCCAGTACCGACAGAATTTCAGAGAACAACTAGCTTCGATTCTCTAGACCATTGTTATAGTGGATTTCTTAGTATTTTCGATTTGGAGTAGTTCTAATTCTGTGTTCGCGGTAATTATTTTATTCACTAAGATTGTTCTGTGTAGAGTGATTTAATTGTTAAGTCTCCGTCATTTTTATTTCACTAGGAGTTTTGTGCAAAGTGACTAGCGAATTAATATATTCTATAGCTAAATAGGGAGCCGCGGTAGCATAGTGGTTAGTGCACTGGCTTCCTAGCGCAGTGGTCTATGGTTCGATCCCCAGATGAGGCGGAAAAATTTTTAGGCCACAAACGGCTCCTGGGTCGACCCAGCCCCAAATGGGTACCAGAGCTACTCTGGGAAGGTTAAGGCAGCCGGCGTGATGCCGACCACATCACCCCTCGTGTGCCGACGGTCAAGATAATATGGGCCTAACACCATATTCCCAATATGCCTAAATGGGCGTGTAACGGGTTCCTTTACCTTTTTTTATAGCTAAATTGTTCCGGCTGTAGCGTAAATCTAACTAACTGATATCAACCAGTAAGAGTTATTTTAATCGTCTAGTAAATGCACTATTCATTATGAGTACTGACGAAATATATATTTATTTCTAATTCATGATGATTAAAAATATAAATGACTAGCGCTTATTTTACGGAGACTTTTATTAAACGATTCAATATGAGATACACGAGTAGTTCTATTCATAGTAAAATAACTGAGTGTATGAATATATTATATTTTACGCGGGTTAAGGATAGGATTGAGAATACTATATTATGGTTAAGTATTTGTATTTTTTTCTCCTTTAAACAGTATTGGGTCAAACCCAAAATCTACCAGCGGCTTCCATAGAAACATGAGAATAACCATAAAAAAGAACATTTTTACTTAATATCTGGGTCTTCAAAGGTGAACCTGTCTGGCTTCGTGTTTACACCCAGAAAGAGACAGAGTACCAACCCAAAGAACATTAAGAATAAATTTTGTAACTGGGTCTATAGATCCAGATTTCTTTTTCCCATTTTTTCATATACATTCAGCCCGTGGTGGCAACAAGATCAAACATTTGACATAATCAAACTTGTGACATTTTCCGACTATCGACCATTTGTGGTGTGACAAGGCATTTTTATACTGAGAAAGGTTACCGACCTGACATTCCTATGTACTGGAAATCTCAAGCTATTGACACTGTGAGCACTGTAAAATTTCTTATCTGGTCTAATTAATGAGACATAAACAGTAATCCTAAATAAAATTAACAAAGTGAACGTTCCCCGGAGAAGTGGATTTAATCTGTCTTTGAGGGGCTGGGGTTTTCTTTGCCAAAATAACACTAGATTTGCTGTGTGCGTGTGTCCTAAAGATTGTTCCAGAAGGTGCAAACCAAATATTAGGTAAGAACGAATGCACGTGGCCAACGTTGTCTCAGAAGAGAGGAAGGATGAATGACTAATTCCCATATATATATATATATATATATATATATATATATATATATATATATATATATATATATATATATATATATATATCTTCTTCTTTCTTCTTTGATCCATAACCGCCAACCGTCAAAGCAGTCAGCGGCCATCACGCCTGGTGGCGTCTTGTAGGGCAGCAACAAATTGATTCCACTTTGCTCGGTCGGCGGCCATCCTTCGTACAGTGCCCCAACTGTGGTTCATTCTTTGCATCTCAGCTTCCACAGTTCTCCGCCAAGTTGTTTTTGGTATCCTCTCTTTCGCTTTCCCTCGGGGGTCCATAGCATAGCTGTTCTTGCGATGGTATCAGGGTCCCTTCTGAGGACATGGCCAACCCAACTCCAGCGTCTGCCAGCTATGATGGTGTGCATGTCCTCCTGGTTACTCCGAATAAGTAGTTCTTGGTTGCTGATGGTGTTTGGCCAAAAGATTCGGAGAATTTTCCTTAGGCAGATTGTGTGGAAGGAGGACAGTTTCGACATTTCCTTCTCTGTTACTCTCCAACATTCCGCACCATAGAGAAGCACAGAAAGTACGCAGCTCTCATACAGTCTTAATTTGGTGTTTGTGCTGTACTGGGAAGACTTCCAAATGTTGTTGAGAATAGCAAAGGCTGTTCTCGCTTTATTCATTCTGTTGTTAATGTCCTTGCTTGTTCCGCCGTCAGGTGTTACTATGCTTCCTAGGTAAGTAAATGTGTCTGTCTGTTCTAACTTCTGGTTCCTTACTGTTATTGGCTCAGGATTGCCCACATTTAGTGTCATGACCTCCGTCTTCTTCAGATTGATGTTCAGGCCAACCTGCTGGCCATACTTATTCAGTCTATCAGTTTTGTCTTGAATGTGTTGGTGTGAATGCGCGAGCAGTGCAATGTCATCTGCATATTCCAAATCTTCCAGTGTAGAAAACATTGTCCATCTAATTCCTCTTGGACTGCCCTCTGTTGTCTGGCGCATCACCCAATCTATGACTGTCAAAAATAATGTTGTTGATAAGGGGCATCCCTGTCGTACTCCTGTTTTCACTTCGAAAGTTACATTACTCGATCCAACACTGCACGCAAAGTTAGAATAGAGGCTTTTTATAATGGAAACAATGCGGCTGGGAATTCCATAAGCCCTCAGAATTTTCCATAGGCTGTCCCTGTGTATGCTGTCGAAAGCCTTTTCAAAATCAACAAAGTTAATGTACAGCTGTCTCTGCCATTCTGAGCACTGCTCTATAATGTTCCTGAGGGCAAATATATGATCTGCACATCTTCTGTTCTTTCTGAAGCCCGCTTGTTCTTTCCTCAGTTTATGGTCAACTGCTTTTGAAATTCTCTGGATGATTATCCTGCCTAGTATTTTGCTGGGAACTGAGAGGAGGGTAATTCCTCTCCAGTTGTTGCAGTCTGCAAGGTCGCCCTTCTTGGGCAATTTGACAGTTGTTCCTTTACTCCACTCTGTTGGTGTTGTCTCAGTTTCCCAGACTTGTGCAAATAGTGGTTCTAATAGTTCTGCTGCTAGTTCAGGGTCTGTCTTGAATAGCTCAGCATTCAGATTGTCGTGACCAGGCGCTTTTCCATTTTTTTAGCCCTTTGATAGCTGTGATAATTTCTTCTTTTCGTCGAATGTCTGTATTTACGTCTAAGTCACTTTCAGCCTCAGGAACATTCAGCTGAGTCTCTGGTGGTTCCTTATTCAGTGTTTCTCTGAAGTGCTCTGCCCACCTTGTTTTCTGCCCCTGTGCTGTGGTGATGAGATTTCCTTGCTTGTCTCTTACTAACGTTATGTTGTTTGCACCTCGTTTTCCACTGATAGCTTTAGTTATTTTATAAACTGTGCTTGTTCATTTCTCAGTGCTGCCTCTTCTGCCTGTCTTGCAAGGTCATCCAGAAATGTCCTTTTGTTAGCACGGGTTTGACGTTTTACTTCCTTGTCCAGCTGACTGTACTGTTCACTATATATTGCCTTTAACCTGGGAGACTTAGCTTCTGTTTTCTTCCTTTTCATTTCCTTTCTCTTCGCTATGGTGTTTAGCGTTTCTGGTGTTATCCAGTCTTGGCTTTTTCTTTCCTGGAATCCCAAGCATGACTTGCTGCTTTCTTTATATATTGTTGAGATGGTGTTGAATTTCTGGTCCACATCGTCGGTCTCTGTTCTTTCCTGGCTTTTGGTAATCAGATATCGTCTCTTTACGTCGACCACAAACGCTTTTCTGGTGAGGGGGTCCTTAAGTTTCGTGATGTTGTATCTTTTCTGTTTGACTGCAACTGGTCCAGCAGCTCTGAGTTTCACCTTCAGTCTTGCTACTACTAGGTGATGATCACTTCCCACATCTGCGCCTCTTCTTACTTTCACGTCTTGTAGTGCATGTCTCCATCTGCCATTGATCATTATGTGATCTATCTGGTTTTTGTCTCGTCCGTTTGGTGATTCCCATGTTAACTTGTGCACTTCTTTGTGTTGAAAAAGTGTTCCTCCGGTGACCAGGTTGTTAATACTGCAGAAGCTTATTAATTTGTCCCCATTCTCATTTACTGTTCCACTGCCGCATTTCCCCATTACTCTTTCGTTATAATTATTGTGTGTTCCAACTTTCGCATTTAGGTCTCCCATTACTATAATAAGATCGTACCTGGGTACAGTTTCCATTTCCTTTTGTACCTGTTGATAGAACTCGTCCTTGATCTCTTCGTCGCTGTTATTTGTTGGTGCATAACATTGTATAATTGTGGTGTTGGTGAATCTCCCTCTCAGTCTTGCTCTTATTAGTCTGTTGTTAATGGGTTTCCATTCCAGTAGAGACCTTTCCATTCCTTTCTTAAGGATAATGGCTACACCTTCGTTGTGCTGACCGTCCTCTCTTCCAGAATAAAGTACTGTTTCCCCTGTAGCTGTTTTTATTCTCCCCATCCCTGTCCATCTGCTCTCGCTTATTCCCAGGATATGTAGTTTGTAATTCCTCATCTCTGCTGTAATCTGTCTCAGCTTTCCTGCCTCGTTCATAGTTCTGACATTCCAAAAACCAATTCTGGTTTCGTGTTTTGCGGTCTGGGCATCCGTTTTCATGCCAGTGGCTTCCTTTCGGCTTTCACCACTGTCAGTCATACGAGCCTGAGACTCCGGATGTCCGTCCCGCATCAAAGTATTTCCATTTATTGCTGTTTCCGTAACGTGTGTGATTTTTTACACAGACAGGGGTGTCGGCCCTGTGCTAAAACCCCCAACCTGGAGGACCAGGGTACCAGCTTTTGTCTGACCCCTACCCACGCAGACCAGTCCAGCATGGTTGAACCTACCAGGAGTAACACTCCCACTGGCATAGCTCTGGGGATTGTCAGGGTACACAAGCTGCCATACCGCTACAAGGTATAGGTACCATTGATGGCAGATATATATATATATATATATATATATATATATATATATATATATCTTTCTTGTAGAATCTATGTACTCACGTTGTTTATTTCTTTTAGTAACTTTTGCTAATAGTGTCCTTTTCAGAATAGATTAACGTATAAACTCTGTTCTTTACTGTAGAGGGAAATCATAGACCATAGCGTATAAATCTTTGACTCTTTGGGGGTTAATAACTTTCTTCTAACGGGATCTTGTCTCAACAGAGGGAGGGAGGATTACACCTATAAGTCTATTTCTTTATTAATTTCATTAACCTATGTTTATTTGTATTTGATTGATATTCATAATATTGCTGTTGTAGAGTTTCTTTATAAAAAAAAAAATTTACATAAAATCTTTATTTACATGTGTTGGTCAGCTCGTCCCAAAATACGAGCTCGTATCCCTATTCCATAAATATAATTTGTCACGTCTGTGCGTCTAACTGTCGTCACTTATGTGTGTGTGTATGTGAGTGGTTGATATATATATATATATATATATATATATATATATATATATATATATATATATATATATATATATATATATATATATATATATATATATATATATATATAAATAAATATGTAGGTATACTGTCTAACAAAGTTCTGTTGTAGAGATAGGCTATCCGAGAGGATCTTCTCGAGTCCAGGGACAGACTCTTATTATTTTTTCACCATTTCACTCGTGAAAAATCTATTTCTTATCTTATCTCTCACTGAGTCACCACCTGTCTAGTTCTACTCAGAAGGGACCAAACTATGTCTTAATCCCCCTATCGAAAATCTACGACAAGTTCCTATTTTAGCTTGTTGATTATGTGGTATTCCAATCTGTTGTAGACTGTATGGAGTCTGAAGGTTTCCACATGCTTACTGTTGAGCTGGTAATACGACCCTTCTTTCTGGTGACATGAATGCTCTGCTTCTCCACTTTTTCCCGTATCTGGTTCTGACAATACTCTTGGTCTTGTACGTTAGGATTGTATCATGCTGAGGAATCTTTCCACCTTTATTTGCCGGTGATGTGGTATATCAATATTCATAGTTTTTTTTTACAAACTTATATTTGAAAAACATACAGTTTCTTCTAAACATGTGTTTTACATTCAACCAGTCAATCAATATCTTTTAGCTCCCCAAGGAGCATATGCCCGAAACAAACACATGCCAAGTCCTCCTGCCACGTGCCATCAACTCAAGGTCTTTCTCCGTCTTCCTCACAATAGTCACTTCTGTCTCCAGTTCTCTTCTCCGTGCGTTTTTCGATATACATCTATCTCTCTTACCTGGGGATACCAGAACAAGTACTACCGTGTAATGCTATCAACAGGTTCTCTCAATATGTGTCCTATCTATCTCCTGCGTCTTCCTCTTATCTCATGTCCCACTGGTACTTGTCTGGTTCTTGTCTGGTTCTTGTCTGGTTCTTGTCTGGTTCTTGTCATCAGGTTCACATTGGTAACCTTATCATTCCATTTCAGTCCTATTATTCTACGTAAGCACCCATTTATGAATGTCTGTAGCTTTGTTTTTTGTTGTTCATGCTTTAAATTAGTTTAAACATAAATCATTTTCAATAAACATTGATTTATCTACGAAACAAGCCCAAGCTCGTCTACTATGTTTTTCCACTGAAGGTATATTTTATTATTCACCGTGCAGTGTCCGGTGGTATCTAAAGATGTAAAGACAGAAGAGGACCACATCGCCCTCGGGTATATCGTTCAAGGCCACTTATACGAGGGGCGTTCAGAAAGTAATGCACCACATCGTTTTTCTCAGCTAATAAGGAAGATAGAAGAACGACATTTTGCACACTTCAAATATGGCATATGTCAATTGTGTGCACCAAATGGCACCGCAACCGGCCAAATAATACGGCTGCCCTAAACCGTTGAAATGGAGCGTGTTAGCAACTTGCGTTATAAGCAGCGAATTGTGATAGAATTTCTCGTTGCAGAGAAGGAAACTGTTGTGAACATTCACAAGCGTCTATGTGATGTGTATGGAAGTTTTTCAGTCGACAGGAGTACAGTCAGTCGCTGGGTTCAGAGAATCAAAGAATCAGGAAGTGGAGATACGGAGCTGCTTGATCGGCCGCGCTGTGGACGTCCTGCCACAACCACCAACGCAGAAATTTTGAAATGCGCTGAGGGCATTATTCTTACTGATAGGCGAATCACTACTCAACAATTGGCCTTACAGCTGTCAGTCAGCATTGGTAGTGCAAATGCAGTTATAAAAACTCTCGGATTTTCTAAGGTTTACGCAAGATGGGTTCCTCGAAGTCTCACAAATGACCACCGATTGCAAAGGAAAGCAATTTCTTCTGAATTGTTGGAGCGTTTCAATGCTGATGGAGAGAACTTTTGGCTAAGATCGTTACAGGTGACGAAACCTGGGCACATCATTTTGAACCTGAGACGAAAGACAGTCAATGGAGTGGCATCATCCGCAATCACCACGAAGAAAGAAATTCAAGACAATTCCTTCAGCTAGAAAGATCATGATCACTGTCTTTTGGGACATTGAAGGTGTGATTCTTGTGGACGTTATGCCAAGAGGAGAGACAATCAATTCGCAAGCTTACATTAAGACATTGAAAAAACTCAATCAACGTTTTCGCAGAGTTCGGCTGCACAAGAATCCATCATACCTGCTTCTCCTTCACGACAATGCGCGACCTCACACAAGTCTGGCAACACGGGAAGCAATCACCAAATTGGGTTGGACTGTACTACCCCATCCACTCTATAGTCCCGATTTGGCACCTTCTGATTTTCATCTATTTGGTCCACTTAAAGATGCACTCCGTGGGACAAGGTTTGAAGATGATGAAGGAGTGATTCATGCAGCGAAGAAATGGCTACATGATCACGACAAAATCTGGTACGGGCTATGAATACATGCACTTGTTTCGCGCTGGCATAAAGCCGTACAAGTTGATGGGGATTATGTTGAATAATACCGATGTTTACATG
This sequence comes from Oreohelix idahoensis, assembly GCA_024509875.1. NCBI lineage: Eukaryota > Metazoa > Mollusca > Gastropoda > Stylommatophora > Oreohelicidae > Oreohelix > Oreohelix idahoensis. The sequence continues at coordinate 540,165 of JAMPIV010009940.1, read as the reverse complement.
ACATATCCATGTATATTGTGTATGAATTTCATGCATTTTGAATAAACAGCTCCTGAGAAAAACGATGAGGTGCATTACTTTCTGAACGCACCTCGTATGAGGTTGTCAATGGAACTGGTAATCTCGTCATGTAACACACATTGCAACAAAACAAACCACTACTGTAAGATCAACTTAATGTGTGTTGAAGGCTTTCTGGCAGGGAACCAGCTGCACGGGTGGCTCCACGCTGTGTAAGAAGCAGACAAGAAAATAATGATGAAAATATTTCATTAACGGCGTGTTATCAACACGTTTAAAAAAAGAAAGATTAGGCACTGTTAATGATAGAAAACTCTTCACAGAGTGTTATTTCATGAGGTAATCAAGAGAAGAAAACAAATAAAGATGTTACAGAAAACACAGGAATGAAATAAAGGAAAGCAAACTTAAAGAGCTAAAATAATTTTGCCATGTCAAAACAAATAACACCTTACTGAAGATCATAATATAAGGACACGTTGAAAGGAAACGTCCAAGATGTAGACAGCGTTATAAGTGAGAAGATAACATCAAGAGATGGACAAGAAAGAGTCTATTAGAATGCACCATCAAGACAAGAGACAGAAAACGTTGGAGATCCATTGCTGCTGACATTCGATGTGGAGGCGGCAGCTGACGATGATGAATCTGATCAGAAAAGTAGTCCTTTTCAGGCACGTGTTTCGTCCCGTTTACAACCTTGACACTATAAGGCGGGTGTAGGGGCAGGTCTACGTGGGTGATGACCCCAGCGTGTCACACTCACTTGGCTGTCAGCTGCTCTGTCATGTGTCTTTGAATGATATTGTTTAATTGTTAAGAAAATGTTACTGAAACACAATAATCGTCTTTTTTTTAAACAGGGTTTTTGCCGCAGTCTTCAGACTGTTCGGTTAAACAGCAGCCTTGACCTCAATGTAACCATGACAACAGTGATTACTAGCTAATGCTGCCTCTGAGTGTGTTCAGGAAGTGCTAAATTTCAATTTAAAAAAAGTATTAAAAAAACTTTGCTGAGTGTTTTATTTAGGAGCGTTGTCTCAATCTATGTTTTGGCGCTCCAATTTATGAATTAATAAATTTACAAAACTTTGTAAGAATTTGTGTTTTAGCATTTTATTTTAATGCTACATTTTGTTCTGCCTGTGTACAACAGCTAACTTAATTACCACTGGTGGGGTTTCTAGGGCCCTAAGGGAAGAATAAAAATGAACACTGCAGCCTAACATGAAACCTAAAATAGCTACTAAGGAGGGTTGGGCATTGGGGCGGTTACCCCCATCTTGTAAAAAACACAAATCAACAACATTAAGGACAAGTCTATTAAGTAAAATAATTCACAGTTATACAAGACAGGAGAAGGCCCTATGGCAAGACGGCGTATGGCACAACCTCAAGAAAGCCGAAATGAGTCTGGGCTACTGACACCACGAACGGCCTGAAAATGATCTGGGCGATAAGGACCATTGGCTCCTTGAAGTTGATTAAGCTAGATGGAGGCTGGGGAAGAGTGGATCACATACTGACGTGAGCCATCGGGCCCTTCCCGGTTGCCCAACCTTTCAGTTTGCCCCCGGCTGACTTACATTATTTCATCTAGAAAAATATCTAGATTTGGCACGCATAAAATTTGAGCACTACCGAAAAAAAAGTACAGAAGATAACAAAAGACACAAAGTGATAATCATTAGGACGAATTGGAAATACCATGAGATGAAGGCACGTGACAGGAGGACTTGACCTTGAGTTTATTGAACGCTCATATTTCTCAGATCAGAAATCAGAAGAAATCTTGTCCAAGGAACAGGCTGGTTTTAGACCAAAAAGAAGTACATCAGAACAAATCTTCAATATTAGATTACTGATCGAAAAACATCTCCAGCATAAACGTGATTTATACCTTAACTTCATTGATTTCCCAAAGCCTTCGATCGAGTCTGGCATGAAGGCTTATGGCAAATAATGAGAAAATTCAATTTTGATACCAACATCATAGATATCATTGAAGCACTATACAAGGACGCAAGCAGTGCTGTTTTTGCAAGCAATGACATTGGAGAATTTTTCAAAACAACTGTAGGAGTTCGTCATGAATGTATCCTGCCCCCATTGCTTTTTAATATATATCTAGAACATATTATGCAAGAGAGTCTCTACTATTATAAAACAACCGTATCGATTGGAGGCTGACCTCTTTGCAATCTACGTTTTGCTGATGATATCGATCTTATAGCTGGAACAGAATCAGAACTTCAAGACCTTACCTCTAGACTGGAGAAAGTAACAAGAACGTATGGAATGGAAATTAATATAGAAAAAAAAAAAACAAGATATTGGTGAATAGCCATAAGAAACATGTTCCGACCAAAATTACTTAAATTGGGCAAAAGTTAGAAGAAGTGAACGCCTTTAAATATCTGGGGTCCACTATATGTAGTGATGGAAGATCAAGTAAAGAAATCAAGACAAGACATGAGATGGCATCAGCTGCCATGACAAGGCTGAATGTGATCTGGAAAAGTAACATCAGTTTTCCTTTCGAAAACGATCCTCCTGGACACTGAATACAGTCGAAGGTAAACGAAGAAAAGAGAAGTATGCAGGCCAAGAAAATCCTGGATGTAACTCGGCATGACTCCCTTTCGAAAACGATCCTCCAGTGAACAGTCGAAGGTAAACGAAGAAAAGGAAGGCAAAGAAAATCCTGGATGGATAACATCAAAGAATGAGCAGGGCAAGGTTTTTCCACACTTGTACGCATTGCTGAGGATAGAGAGCAGTGGAGGACCCTGACTGCTGATGCTTTCACTATGGCACCCCTACGACCAAGACGGTTACGGGTTGAGATGATGATGAGCTCAGGGAGCTGTAGTTTAATAAATGGACAAGACTAATCCCAGACAAGTATCCTGAAAGGCTTTCAACATCGAAAGATCTGGCTATAGCGCAAGGGACGCAAGAGAGGATGGTCACTAAACAACGTTACAGTTATCCTATGGAGTTTGCCAAGACACTGTCCTAAGCCAAACACTTCATAATCATCATCACCATCATCACGATAGTCGTCATCGTCGTCATCATCATCATCATCCTCCTCATCATCATCAACAACATCATCGTCATCATCATGAAAAAGAAATCCTCATCCTTAACATCGTCATCGCCATTGTCGGCATCGTCATCATGATCACAATCATCATCAACATCATGACCATCATGACTATCACAATCATCATCATCAACACCATCACCATCATCACCACACTTCATGTCCCCAAGGAGCATAGGCCTTCAACAAGCTAATGCCAAGTCTTCCTGTCCCACGCCATCAACTCAAGGTATTTTCATTTCTTCCTCATCCCCTCATGTTTACCAGTTCTCTTCTCCATGCGTTTTTTTCGTCTCCCTCTGCCTGTCATACCCTGCGGATTCTAGAAGAAGGAAATTTACATTTAGCTCAGGGAAAAAAATGTATCTTCTCTTGCCGGTTAGCGACACAAAAGGATTAATCAAAAACAAAAAAGACATACACACTAAATAAAATAAAATTAATTATCATTAGTATCTCTACTAAACCCACAAAAGCCAGATCCAAACCTCAGAAATGAGGTATCTGAGGAAAGTGGTTGAAGTAACAAGAAGAGACATGGTACGCAACCAGACGATACGTCAAGGTCTTAAATCCCACCCCCTGCAGACCCAAGTAGAACAGTCCCAACTAAGATGGTTTGGCCATGTCTGCAGAATGGGAGAAGACCGGCTACCACGACAAGCATGGGAAACAAAGAGCCAAGGATCCAGACCCCAGGACGACCCAGAGTCCGCTGGGAGGACAACATTAGACAATCTTTGAAGGACCGAGGACTAGAATAGAACCAGGCCAGGAGGAAGACAGCCGATAGGATAGTCTGGCGCTCTCTCTTCCAAACCTCTACACCTCACGGTAGAAGGGGAACGACTAAGTAAGTAAGTAAGTAAGTACCTCTACTATCATTATCTTTATCCGTGAGTTATGGCGATAACTCTGATTTGGATTTTACAAGATTAACAGCAGCGATCTTGATTGATTGGCGATATGTGAAACTTTTTTTAAACTAGAATTTTTTTATGCATTAGATTAGCGAACAATATGTGTCTTATCATGTCTTCGATCCACCATCAATGGGTGTTAGCTCAGTTAATAAGGAATAAATAAATGAATAATAGAAAAGCGAGAAAAATAAGAAAAATAAATATAAAAGAAAAATACTTGAGATATGATGATGATACAGTCTTAACAGCAACAAGTGAAGAAGTCACCAGAAATGATAAATGTAATTGTGACAGAAGGTGGAAAAACCCGTCATAGTCTATATGGCAAAGCAGACGCATTTAATGGTCACCATGAAGAGAATGGCGTCTCCAGAATGTACTTGCAAAGTAAATGGAACAGTTTTAACACAAGCCAGTAGATTTAAATACCTTGGCACGTTATGATGATATCAGATAGAAGATACCTCTCAGAAGTGAATTTGAACATCAATAGCCCCTTCAGTCATAACTGACTAAGGGAATACGCCCCTGGGGTGAAAACCCTCATCTGCTTATTTCCCTAATGTTCCTTTCGATGTTTTATCTTTGCCGTGAGAGTTTCTTTTCGCCCAATCTGAGGTGGTGCGGTAGAAAGCATCACCACTTGGTGCGATCAGCAGCTTCATCCTCCTCGGTTGTTGGATTTATGTCCACTGTCCTCATGTCGTTCTTGCAGACATCTTTGAACCTATGCTGCGGTCACCCAACTGTTCTTTTGCCATCTGAAGTTGAGTAGATCCAGACAAAAGTGACGTTCCATAAAATGAAAAGTATTTATTTTAACAAATTTGCCAATGACATTAAGAAAGAGAGTTATTCGATGTTATTTACAGCCAATCATAATGTACGGAAGTGAATCATGCACAATTAATAAATAATAAAAAAATTACAAATATTCAAAAATCGCCATAGAAGTCACAGAGGTGTGTTTTTACAGATAAATGATGAAACTACAGAAAACTCAAAAGAGAGATGAGAATGTTCTGGAAAAAAAGCCAATGTCCGCAAAAACTTAATATTCCTATTAGAAGGAAGCAATTAACTATCTTTGGACATGTTACAAGAAGACAATGCTGAAAATGTAATGCAACAACAAGAAACATAAAGGAAATAGATACCGATAACAAGAAGGAATACTGGACAGTTTGACATTATAGCATGGACAGAAGTCATCAACCGAAATGATAAACAGTTTTGGCTACAGGAACTTGTGATGACACATGATCACCAATGCCACCGGTCTTGGCACTTGAAGATAAAGTAGAAGATTGTTAGTATTTTTACTGCGTACTCGTGACCGTCCATGACACTGACCTTATTTTCCTATTTTGATAACTTCTTTATTGTTTGTCAGTAAGACTCACGCTACTTTTGTTCTATTGTTGTACAACAGGCTTTGAGACCGGTCGATTTTGATCTACTTGATCTTCTAGATCCCATATAATAATTTGGTCCATGGTCCTTGTTTTTCTTCTTCAACTCTGTCTTCTTCTTCTTCCTCTTCTTTTTCTTCCTATTCTTTTTCTTCTCCTTACTTCTTGAAGTGATTCTTCGCCGTTTGCTCTCAAACAACCACATAAATCGCTCTAATAAAGGTGGCTGTCCTCTCAGGCTTCTCTCGTCACCATACATTTGTGTCCTTGACCTGTACTGGAAAAGACCATACTGCCACCCTGCTCATCTAATAAAGCCTACAGTTTTAGAGTACATAGATCTCTATGTGACAAAGAAAGCAAGAGAAAAAAGCGAGGTTTTTGGATTATACTCACCTCTGCTCAGACAGGACTATAAACATCTATTACCTATCAGATAAAATCTACGACACTTAGTAATATACACGAACTAATGAAGAGATGGACAGACCATTTTGTGGAACTTCTCAATAGACCAGCTCCAACTAATCCCCCAGACATCCAGCCAGCATAAGAGGAGATACGAATCAGCCGTGAACGATCAAGCAGAGAAGAAATAAGGAAAGCCATCAAGCTTCTGAAAGATGGAAAAGCAGTTGGTACAGATGGAATTCCAGCAGAGGCTGTCAAAACAGAAATTGATTCCTCTACAGAGATATTATACAAACTACTTGGCAAAGTCTGGGAGAGAGAGAGAGAGAGAGAGAGAGAGAGAGAGAGAGAGAGAGAGAGAGAGAGAGAGAGAGAGAGAGAGAGAGAGAGAGAGAGAGAGAGAGAGGGAGAGAGAGAGAGAGAGAGAGAGAGAGAGAGAGAGAGAGAGAGAGAGAGAGAGAGGAGGAGGTTATCTGGTCAGAGAGAGAGAAAGAGAAGGGCATGAGGAGAGAGAATTGGAAGAGAAATTATCTTGCCAGAGAGAAAGAGAGAGGGTGACTAAACAGCTTGATGATTTGGAATTTGCAGATGGCTTGGCTCGTGTATCCCATAACCATAATCAGATGCAATAGAAAATGAAAACTCTCGATGAGAGGTCACAACAAGTGGGACTGAAAATACTCAAGGAAAAGACAAAGATTATGAGAATAAAAGCAAGACATGATAACAAGGTTGAAATTGAAGAAACACCACTAAAGGATGTAGACTCTTACACATATCTTGGCAGTAATAACACAAAGTTTGAGGGATCGACACTGATATCAAAATAAGAATACAAAAAGCAAGAGGAGCTTTCATTGAACTGGGAAACACACGGAGAACAAGATAAATCAAGTCCAACACGAAAATAAGAATCTTCAACTCAAATGTCAAGTCAGTCATATTGTATGGCTCTGAGACACGAGAACAACAAAAACAACAACCAAAAAGCTACAGATTTTTATAAACGGGTGCTTGCGTAGAATAGGAGGACTGAAATGGTATGACAAAGTCACAAATGTGGAACTGATGACAAGAACCAGACAAGTGCCAGTGGAACAAGAGATGAGAAGAAGACGCTGGCGATTGATAGGACACAAGTTGAGAAATTCCTTCAGGCGACCATTGTCCTCTCAAGGCTGTGTGTGGTCCCGGTTGCCGGGTCCTCCCAGCGAAGTGGAGGCAGCGAAAGGGTGTTGTGCCAGTACCAGATTGCTCTTTTTCGCGGACCTTCGGTCCCGAGAGAATTTTGGCTGGAGGCGTCTCGGTAGCGAAGTGGTTTTATAGCGGCAGTACACACGAGGGCAAGTTCGGGGCACAGCGGATTGATCAACCGCTTGCTTGTCATATTGATTACGGAAACAACAATTAATATTCTGCTGTACCAATAAACGCCTTTAGGCGTAACGGAACAACGGATAATTTCGTGTTGCCCTAAGACGCCGCAAGGCGTAATGGCCACTGACTGCTTGGTCGGTCTTTGGCTAAGGACGGAAGAAGAAGAAGAAGTTGAGAAAACCTGTTGATAGCATTACAAGGCAGTCCTTGTTCTGGAATACGCAGAGAAAGAGAGGCAGATGTAGACCATAAACACACGGAGAAGCGAACTGGAAACAGAGGTGAAAATGATGAAGAAAACATGGAAAGAACTTGAGCGGATGGCACCGGACAGGAAGACTTTGCATGGGTTCGTTAAAGGCCTATGCACCTCGGGGAGCTAAAGGGTATTGATCGAAAGGGTATTCTGAACGAAAGTGCATTCTAGGCTCTTGATCTGTTTCATCACTATTTGGACAAGAGTACTTTACAGCCTGACTATAACCTGTGCCATCCATACACATGTGCTCTTTTCTGAGACTGTGGTAGTTCTTGAATTCTCATCTGGCGCTATCACCTGGTATCATCTAGACACACCTATATTTCCATATCGTCACACCAGTGCACATGCCAAAATGGCCCCCAGATTCCGGAACACATTCTGCAAACGTGCCCTCTCTTTGGTGACTTGAGAGCTCAAACCTGGACCCCAGGAGGCGAAAATGGAAGATAAACTGTGGAACACCCGCGAGGATCTCCTGGTTACGACTGGATTCATGGATGCAACTCATCTCCTTCTTTAGATTGCTAAGCGTAGGAAACTGATTGCAGAAGAAGAAGAAGAATTATTTTACGTTAAGTATGCCATGTAGGACAATAAGACATCTTGGAATTTTCCAAAGTCAAGTTTAAGAATGTATGAAGCTATATATGGTTTTGCAGAAAATGTTAAAAATACCATGGACAGCCTAAAAGAGTACCGGAGAAGGAAGTTGTGGAGAAACATGATCTGCAAGCGACGCTTTAAAAAAGTCATTTATAAAAGTTAAAAATGGGGGTCGGTGTAGATAAGAGTTATGGCGTCCGCCTATAATTCTAAAGTTACCAGTTCACTTCCCAGTACAGGGAATATATTTGATGAACATTGTGTCAGATCCAGTGGGTCCTAATGATGTTATACTTCCCCATGATCTCATTGATAGTGAGTTCGGATGTTTACCCTTCTCAGACTGTCGTGATTTGAATGTAATTTCTGTCACTTTTAGCCGAGTGGTCTGCCGGGTTTTGTTCTCTACTTTTGTCTACGCCCACTTTTCTAACTTATAGCTCCTAGTAGCGTTAATTTTAGCATTGATCATGTCAGATCTTACGTTGGACAGGCTAAATTTCACCCCTCTGCACGTGGACAGCGGCATCTATAACTAAAGGTCCTTTTATTCTACCTTTCGTGTAGAGAACGGCTAGTTTCCTGTTTTCTTTGATTTACAGAGAACCCGTGGACACGGGGGAAAAACTTTACCTTTCATTTTTTTGCCACACTCGTCTAGAATCTCGAACTTCGGTCGTTCATAGAACCGCCAGTGTTGCTTCATATTACGTCTTTTTTCAGCACCTAGGGTCGTCAGGGGAAACTTTCCCCCTCGGCCTTACGTCTGGTTCTATTACATCTAGTGCACGTGCAAACGTCACTTGCAAACTTTATCTTGTTATTTAAGCGAGGTGTCTTTATCACTAAATAGCATTGTCTCAAGAAAATTATGCCACTGGACAAAGTAATATTCTGCGCGAGAGCTAATAGCAGTTGTATTGCAGGAATTACTCTTAACTCGAGCCTTGGTCACAACATTTGTTCTGTGCTTCCCGATTTGATTGCGGATTTCAGTTGGATTACAACTTCCATATAACAAATATTACACGGCAGTCTACGTCATACTGCCAGTTTTAAGCTATAAGGCTGCTTCGTATATTTCTTAACCAAAACCTATTGTTTAAAGTGTTTATCGCTCTAGCACATACGGGCTGTCGCCTTTGCAATCCAGTCATTTTCGGCAACACTGTCTGACCTTTTAATAGCCAGTTAACTCGGAGTATACGGGCATTCCGACAGAAAGGATTCGTGGATATTGTGACGTATAATGGAAATATAACCTACAGTGTCTGACAGCTTTTCATGATCTCGTAGAGTCTATGATTCGCTAGCAAAGCCATGCAACTTACAGCCTGCGTTTCCTCATTTTTAATCTACGCCTCTTTTTCTTTGAGACGTAAACAAACGGAAATATTACCACCTTCCGCGACCTGCCAGTCCTAACAGGGAGAGAACATGGTTTGTTTACCTGAGTTTCTCACGCAAGCTGATCTGTCAATCATCACGATTTCAGACAGATGCACGTGGAAAAACACCGGCTCTTTGAAGTAGACACACGAGCAGAAATATTTTCCCGATGGATCCTTTGATGTTCGTACATACAGGGGGAGACAAACTTTTGATCTCCAGAAACGGAAAAAATATCGGAAGCAAACCCGTTACACGGTTTAAGTTTCTGTTGTAGTTTAGCAACGATAAAACAGAGCGACCGTAAAGCCTTTTATCTGGGAAACGTAGTTTCCTGATTTCTGCTATGCACTAAAGTTTGAAAATTAGCATCCTCTATAGATCTTCTTCTTCTCTTCTTCTTTGATCCATAACCGCGAACCGTCAAAGCAGTCAGCGGCCATCACGCCTCGTGGCGTCCTGTAGGGCAGCAACAAATTTATTCCACCTTGCTCAGTCGGCGGCCATCCTTCGTACAGTGCCCCAACTCTGGTTCATTCTTTGCATCTCGGCTTCCACAGTTCTCCACCAAGTTGTTTTTGATCGGCCTCTCTTTCACTTTCCCTCGGGGGTCCATAACATAGCTGTTCTTGTGATGATATCAGGGTCCCTTCTGAGGACGTGGCCAACCCAACTCCAGCGTCTGCCAGCTATGATGGTGTGCATGTCCTCCTGTTACTCCGAATAAGTAGTTCTTGGTTGCTGATGGTGTTTGGCCAAAAGATTCGGAGAATTTTCCTTAGGCATATTGAGTGGAAGGAAGACAGTTTCGACATTTCCTTCTCTGTTACTATCCAACATTCCGCACCTCTCCATAGATCAGAGAGACAATAATGTATTTAAACTGTGGCTTCCCAAATCAGTTATCAGTTGTTGCTTAGAATTTTGGATAGTGTCAGACACTAGTAATGTTGTGGATTTATCACCAACATCATATGCATGATAATACTAACAATATCAATAACAGGTCTCATTGTCTAGAAGTACGAGCACAACTAGAACTAGCTGACATTAAATAACGATAATACCATCAACAGGTAAATTCCCTCTTTAATAAATACTACACACAGAGAAGCCACACACGGCTATCAATACGCATGAAAAGCAATACACCATGTAATAAGAATGCCAACTACTTGCGAGAACAAATACTAGCTCACATAATAGCACATATGGTCATCGGCATAAGCTACTCAGCAACCACCATGACTATCGCTCACAGGCGGAATGCACTACTGACACAACGCAATACGTAATTGCAAATAATCTTCTCATAAATAATATCCAGGAGAAAATCACTAGAATTTACAACTACCACCTAGTGACAAATCAAATACTCCTGATCACATGAAAATCGGCAAGTAGTATGAATCACACTGGCATTCCCAAAAACCCAGCACAACTGCTGACAAAGGCAAAAGCGTCCTCACAGGACGGCGGACATATAAAGACTGATTTGCGCCAAAAGTCTTATCCCTACTTCCGCTCTCGGCTGAACTCGCCAAACGGGTTTTTTAAGATGAGTATCAGTGTTGTCAGTTTCAGCGTGGCCAATATAAAATTTCGGCCAATGTCTATCCTGTGACATCCATCCCCCCTTTCCCCCCCCCCCCCTTTAAGAAAGAAAACGAAGTTTTCTTCTACCGGAGGAGGCACGCCAAACCCCCTTTGGAGTAAGGGCGAAGAAATGCCGAGATAGCACCACCTCATGCAGATAACGAATGCCAGAGTTGTCTCATGCCATTGTCATACATGCCTTCTTATTCACTAGACTCAATACAAGGAAACATGTACAAATCCCCACCAGGTACTGACAGTCGTGAAAAATAACAACGACTGACTAATCCTGGAGTAATCTACACGTAATGCATGTTACACCAAATCTTTATAACTAATTGTCACCACACAAACATCAAGTCATCGTATCAACAATCATCTTCTCACAATATAGCTGTAGGTATAAGATAATATGGTATATCTACACATTAAGTACAACTTTATAGATATTGCCTTTATGGCAGCATAATACACTGTCCTCCACGGCGCTCACACAGCACTGTTCATTATATATCTTGCACTGACTACCTCTTCTACGTTCAGCTACACAGCTACTATCACAGTCTTTGGTAAGTCGGCAGGGCACAAAGCACATATGAATTCACCCGTGGTTGGGCACTTCTGGGTTGACTGCCACTTCACTGGCGTCGTCTTAGGAAGGTCACGACAGAGACTCTTCACCCCTGGGTGGGTACATCTGAGAAGCAGTGACAGAACCAGCAGCTCATCATGATGACTTGGTGGTACCAACAACCTCTAACAACCTCCTATCAACCATAGACACTCCTAACGACCATCACCTTCCACCCTATTACCGAGGTTGACCGAGCTATCTCCCATCTGGCACCTGGTCATGCCGCCTGGGCCCCTAGCTGAATAGTACCAACCCCCAAGCTCCGCTGCTCCAACTGGATCCCTGTCGCCAATCACCAAAAAGACTCAGAGATATGTCAAACTGACCCGTCTGACACCCACTGTAAGATCAGCCTAACACTTTAACAATCCTACCCAAACCTGCAACAATACCAGAGCAAAACACTTGCAACTTAACTACACACTATTTCACCTGCGATAAACTGAAAACATACAGAAAATAGCCATAACGAACTGCGATACTAAAAGTAGGTAAGCGCTTGAGAACGAGGTCAGGTCACGCGACCGTAAACATTACACTGACAGACTGACACACACACTAGCCTTACACTGGACGCTGAAAAAGAAAACAACTCACTCCCGTGAGTTGACGGAAAATATGAAGGCGCCAACACAGTGGCGTTACCAACCTTCAAACACTCCGTGTGTACAATAAATCATGGCCTATTTAAGGCAAACACAGGCTTCACGGCCGTGCTATCAATAATATCAAATTAATACTGCCAGCTAACTGGGAATAATATCATTACAAACAGGCCCCATGGCCGAAAGAATTGTCCGCTATAAATATTATCAAACATCGGCCCCACGGCCTCTAACTGACCAGACAAGAGCCACCCAGATGTCAGACACTAGTAATGTTGTGGATTTACCACCAACATCATATGCATGATAATACTAACAATATCAATAATAGGTCTCATTGTCTAGAAGTACGACCACAACTAGAACTAGCTGACATTAAATAACGATAATACCATCAACAGGTAAATTCCCTCTTTAATAAATACTACACACAGAGAAGCCACACATGGCTATCAATACGCATGAAAAGCAATACACCATGTAATAAGAATGCTGACTACTTGCGAGAACAAATACTAGCTCACATAATAGCACAAATGGTCATCGGCATAAGCTACTCAGCAACCGCCATGACTATCGCTCACAGGCGGAATGCATTACTGACACAACGCAATACATAATAGCAAATAATCTTCTCATAAATAATATCCTGGAAAAAATCACTAGAATTTACAACTACCACCTAGTGACAAATCAAATACTCCTGATCACATGAAAATCGGCAAGTAGTATGAATCACACTGGCATTCCCAAAAACCCAGCACAACTGCTGACAAAGGCAAAAGCGTCCTCACAGGACGGCGGACTTATCAAGACTGATTTGCGCCAAAAGTCTTATCCCTACTTCCGCTCTCGGCTGAACTCGTCAAACGGGTTTCTTAAGATGAGTATCAGTGTTATCAGTTTCAGCGTGGCCAATATAAAATTTCGGCCAATATCTATATTGTGACAGATAGTCTAAACACGTCGTCTAGAACCATTGTGGAAAGTGTGTTAATAGCCTTCGTGGGGATTTCATTCGGATTTTCTGGTAATAGAAATTTGTGCTTAAGTGTAAAATGTGTTAAGTCTTACCATTATAATTCACTGTGATTTCCTAGCGTTAAAACTGGTGAAATAAAATAACGCATAGATATTTCTTGCCAGTTGTCAGTTTATTGTAATTTCCATCACCCGCTTTTTTACACAAGAAGATACGGTTCAGCAGACTGAATTAATATGATAGGCGCGACTGATGGTGGACCATAGAATTCACGTTATATTCCATTTTGTGTAATTATGTAAGTGACTAGTGTTAAATATCATACGACTAAACAAACAGACGCGAAAATCCAACAGCTATTAATGACAGGCAATATTTTTTAAGTGCGCCTAGGGATAATTCAATAATAATTGACATTTTGCGCTGATCGTTGACCGGGACAGAAGGGGAAAAGGCTGCATGCCTCAACCAAACCTGCACTCGCTAAGCGAAGCGCGATAGAATAGGCTAAATACACCGTGTGCCTTTTAACTTTAATCAGGACTGACCTAGAGGATAAGAGATCGTCGTGTCCCCTTCCGTATATATACATAGTAGCATTTTTTCATAATATTTATCTATTCTTAAGCAGACCTGATTAAAAGGCGACCAGCAGTCTATTTTGGTCCTTTTTCTTCATTTACTGATTGAATTAATGTGGTCTTCTTCTTGGCTTACACGTCCCCAAGTTCATTTGTGAACAGGGTTGGCCTAAGAGACACATAAACATTTTAAATAGTAAAGTTAACTGGACTTACAAATACCAAGATATTTTTTGAAATTTTATCAGCCCACTGGGGCGTAACACCAAAAACATTTCTACCTGACATTTGACAGTCGTATCAGCGAATTTATCCAGCACGTTACTCTGTTACAAAATCGGCACTCACCACAGAGACAGCCGATAGGGTTTACCACCATCATCAATTAACAATAATTAACAGTTTTAGCAACCAGATGTTTCCTTAGTACTGTGAACACCAGATCTCGGGTTTTTCTACATTAACTATTCGAGGTGACATTTGTCTAGCCAGGAACCGACCACCAAATTAGGCATTCCCCTTATAAAAATTTAATTATTAGAAGGGAGGGACTGGGGCCCAATTTGAAAGATAAACACACTGGAATATATATATATATATATATATATATATATATATATATATATATATATATATATATTCATACAATGTACGGCCAAGAGATTTCTTCACCAAGAATAGGGTAAGCGTGATTGAATGGCCACGTATGTCAGAGAGAGTGAATATTTTCTTATGTACAGGAAAATTGTATCATATAAATTCTGTTTAAATATTGTTTACTTTACTGGATAACATTTAGTAGGAACTTTGTTCTTTTCTTTACTGTCTATTCTGTAACATAGTGCTAACCTTTGACCTTTGAAGTTATTAAGTTGTTGTGTTTTTTCTTCTTCTCAATGAGAGGAGGACACATGTATTCTGTTAATTTTCTATGTATGACATTCTGATTTTATTTGATCTTTCTTTAGATATTCGATGTTGTAAAGTTTAATGATAATAAACAACAAAAGAACTTAACTTTGTATGTTGGTCAGACCCATTCCCAATTTACCATAGTTTTTTTCACTGTGTGTGTCTTGTTGTCGCCTAATTGTGTGTGTGTGTGTGTGTGTGTGTGTGTGTGTGTTTAGTTAAACTTCTATTTCTAGATATAGGGAGGTGCAAGATTGTCTTGTACTAAAAGATAGTCGTATAGATAGTTTGGACTAGAGAAATTACTCATTCCAGAGACAGGTCGTCTCCTTAAACTATTCACTCGTTAAATCTATTCTCACACCTTTACTTCTCACGTATTATCACCATCCACTCTACTCAGGCGGGACCATAAATAACTTTCAAACCTATCTAAATTTACGACAGATATTCAGTACTTGAAAAGCATACATTACTCGTGCTGTCTGGAGTGTAACACACTTCATAAATTTCTGTCACCTACACGTAAGCAGTAGTCTTGCGACCTGGATTATTTACCTACAACACATATACCGCCATTTGCAGTTAACCATCGTCTCAGCACATACGGATTGTCGCCTTCGTCATCCAGTCATTTTCGGCAACACTGTCCGACCCATTGATAGCCGGTTACTCCTGAGTATGCTGGCCTGCCGACAGAAAGGATTCGTCAATTGCCAGTACTCGTCATCTGACTTACAGTTCAAGTCTTCATTGTCCAGCATAAGAGGCGCCCCAGCGTTCCTACTGGATACTCGATCGCCAGCAAAAGTTGTCGTCGTTTGGATATATATATATATATATATATCATTCCCCTTATAAATATATATATATATATATCAGTGTGTGCACGTATTTCTGCACCCGTTTTAATCTCCTTTACCTTCTAGTGTGGCCACCAGCCACAGGAAATTGTGAACGCATAGGCTTTATTACGGCGCTGTTACAGAGAGAGCTTATATCCATAGCCTTTGAATATCAAATTTTTTTTTTTTAAATTATTTAAAAAATAAAGTTTTGCCTTGTTTTGGCGAGGCGCGCCCCGTTCAACTTAGTCGGTTATATTAGGGCGCATGTCCAAATATAAAAGACCCTTGGGTCTGTACATCAAATTAGGTGGAACAATGCAGTTTAATTTTCCCAGCTGAGGAGTAAATTTACTTACCAGGATTTGTAAACTTTACAGGAGGCCGTTTTCTTCACGAAAGCTGGGGGCCTACCCCTTTAGTTAGATGATCTTGGTGGGGAGAAATTGTACGGGTGTTGGTGGTGTGGAGTGAGCCGTTTGGCCTGTGAGACTGAGCGAAGTATTTTTGTTGTGACTGGTGAAATATAATCACTAACCCATCAGAGCTAGTGGAGTTATTATTTTTGTTGTTATCGTAGTTTCTTTAATAAATATATTTATATGTTCTAAACGGTCAGAATTCAGTCTATTCTTACTGTCACTTTATGTTTGCTGTTGTAATCCTTACTGTAATAGATGTTGCTATTTTTTCATGAGAGGACGGAGAAGGGTGTGGCATATTAAAACATAGTCTCGTGTATGGCTGGGAGGTAGACCTTAGATATTTGATTATATCTCACTTCTCTCCAGAAGTCATATCTTTCTCCATATGTTCATTAGTGACTTTAATTTTCTCTACTTTCACATTTCTCATTCATATTATGTCTAAACTCAGGCATTCTTTATTTCCATACTCGCGACACAGATAAGCGCGAAAAAATAAAAGGTCTCGCTTGAAAGTTACGCATGTTAAAATCCTTCGGCAGTTGGAAATCGTACTCAGTAGGCCATACAGTTGCTGCCTTACTAAAATTTACAAAGTTAGGAAACCTACCACCACAAAAATATTTATAGAATGTGTGATTATAGTATACACACACAGGGATCCTAGCCGGTGCTATGGAGTTCGTGCACTGTGCTGAGAATCTCCTTGTGGGATCTAAAGGAGGAGATCAGAGCACTGATGGAGTTGTCTGTGTGCAATGAAGCTGGTTCTTATAACCAAAACCAAACCAAAAGATAGAATTTGGAAACAGTTTAGTTTTTAAAAATTGCTGCAACTAAAGTTGAGTGATAGAGAAACAGGTAAAGCGGAAATACTTTTCAGTGAAGGAAAGAAATTGCTTCGTGAAGTTTCCGGGAGTTTCGAAGAAAACCACGAAAGAAAAGTCTTACTTCTCCCTCATATATGTCGTACGAGGCGGCTAATATGAGACTATGTATTGTGCTGGAAATCATATCATGTAAAAAAATAGATTTATGAACCATTGCTGCAATAGTACATGCATGTTCTGATAGTGGCTTCCAGTAAGTGGACCAGTTTATGTGGTGGCTCTATGTTTCGACGGGAGCAAAACTGAAAAACAACGATCAAGCAAAAAATGAAATATATTAAATATCTCTAATTTAGTTCAGGAAGACAGATCGTGAGGTAAAACCACGATTATATTTACGATTAAGATATCAGGTCATTCGCACACGAATTTAACTCTAGTCAAGAAGAGTTGAGATAACGAAAAATAGACAGGCCAATGACCAGCTTCATGACCCCGGATGTATCATCAACATGTAGAATGGCGGAGTGTGTCCCCAAGAACTGGGTACTCCAGGGGGTCAATTCAGCTGAAATGTGCAATCGTAGACTAGGGGCCGTTGTATTGGCAAGAAAAGTTGGATTTTAAAAATATGTTTTGACGGCCATAGGGTTTTTCGGACTCAAAACAAAGTTGGTGTTAGTTTAATGCTAGCAGTTTGACAAAACTCGAAACAGGGTTGATGTTAGGTTAATGTTAGCTGTATGACAAAGCTTGAAACAGGGTTGGTGTTAGGTTAAGGTTAACTGTTTGACAAAGCTTGAAACAGGGTTGGTGTTAGGTTAAGGCTAGCGGTTTGACAAAGTTCAAAACAGGGTTGGTGTTAGGTTAGTGCTAGCTGTTTGACAAAGCTCAAAATAGGGTTAATGTTAGATTCAGGTTAGCTGTTTGACAAAGCTCGAAACAGGATTGGGTTTAGGTTAATGCTAGCTGTAATGTAAATAATGAATAGCCAGTCTGGCAACTTGGCGGACCTTGTCTACTATCGTCACCACCTACCTTCTAGGTTATAAATTACGTGATTATGCTTTTAAAAAAAATGAACGCAAGCCGCTTGTAGAAATATGACGTTTTCGTTGCTTTTATTTTGCATCTGTATTTACAGATCGCATTTGTTAGAAGAAAAACATAAATTCTCTGGAGTTAAACCTCCACCTAACTCATGTAGTGCCTGGGGTCTACTGTGCCCTCAGGCATGTCGTAGAAGGCGACTAATAAGAAGGAGTACATGATGCTGGTAACCTCATAATGTCAAACTAAGTGCCACAGAAACTACCACTCAAAGAGAATGTGAATGCTTGGCGCAGGTTTCCTGCAGGGGCGTCAGCTGTAGTGGGGGTTGCATGCTCCGTAATGCACGGAAAGAAAGATGATGATGATAATGAACTCTCCACCGCGGGTACAAGCTGAGAAGTCGGGCTATCGGGTCGTGTAGTAGGGGGCCGACTCTCCCTAGCCTCAATGTAGCTTAATTATCTGTCAAGTAAACAATCCCTTATCGATACTGACACTCCGCCCCTGCTTCAAAATTAATCACATTAATCAGACAGCAAGTGACGAAACATATTGATTGTTTTGTGTATGTTAGTTTACTGTTAAAAACCGCAGACGTATCATGCATCTTTATTCACGTAATTGCCATTTTCTACAAAAATTAAAGTCATAAAGATTATTTCGTATAAAGAATGTTTCCGGTGTGTTGAGATAACATTGCCAATGGAAGTCATCATGGCGTCCTCAAGGGGAAATAAGTATAAAAGTGGTCAAATCACAGAGTAGCGCCACTTTGATGTGGTACACGCTGCAAGTTCTCATTGTTACAAACCTCGCCTCCAGGTTGGTATGTTACTAATGTTAGTCATGTGATGCTGACAGAAGCAATTATACTAGACAAGGCTACCTGTAAGACTTAACCGACCACGTAAAACCTGGAGATCCTATAACTTGCTACGGAATAATAAAACATAATTAATATATATTTCAGCGCAAATGGAATTGAAGAAAAACGGTTGTATGTTTTAAAAAGAATGTAAACTTTATACATTTCACGTCCTTTTGTCAGATATTACAGATATAATAATAACAGTATTAGTCTGTCACCGCCTTGAACTAGATATTATCGTCATCGTCAACATCATCATCATCACCTTGAACTAGATATTATCGTCAACATCAACATCATCACCTTGAACTAGATATTATCGTCAACATCATCATCACCACCTTGAACTAGATATTATCATCAACATCATCATCACCACCTTGAACTAGATATTATCGTCATCGTCAACATCATCATCATCACCTTGAACTAGATATTATCGTCAACCTCAACATCATCATCATCACCAACATCAGCATTCTGCTACCGAAGGAGCCCAGGCCTTCAATAACGTATGCTGTCTTCCTGTCCTGTGCCATCAGTTCAAGGTGTTTCCATGTCTATCTCCAGTTCTCTTCTCCGTGGATTCTTTAACCTTTCTCGACCTATCTTACCTGCCAGGATTACAGAATAAGAACTGCCCTGTAAGGCTATCAACATCTTTCCTGTTTGTGTTACTTATTCAGAGCCAGTGTCTTGTTATCTTTTGTTCCACTGGCACTTGTCTTGTTCTTGTCATCAGTTCTACGTTAGTGATCTTGTCATCTGTTCCACATTAGTGATCTTGTCATCAGCTCCACATTAGTGATCTTGTCATCTGTTCCACATTAATAATCTTGTCATCAGTTCCACATTAATAATCTTGTCATCAGTTCCACATTAGTGATCTTGTCATCAGTTCCACATTAGTGATCTTGTCATCAGTTCCACATTAGTGAGCTTGTCATCAGTTCCACATTAGTAATCTTGTCATCAGTTCCACATTAGTGATCTTGTCATCAGTTCCACATTAGTAATCTTGTCATCAGTTCCACATTAGTGATCTTGTCATCTGTTCCACATTAATAATCTTGTTATCAGTTCCACATTAGTGATTTTATCATCAGTTCCACATTAATGATCTTGTCATCAGTTCCACATTAGTGATCTTGTCATCAGTTCCACATTAGTGATCTTGTCATCAGTTCCACATTAGTAATCTTGTCATCAGTTCCACATTAGTGATCTTGTCATCTGTTCCACATTAATAATCTTGTCATCAGTTCCACATTAGTGATTTTGTCATCAGTTCCACATTAGTGATCTTGTCATCAGTTCCACATTAGTAATCTTGTCATCAGTTCCACATTAGTGATCTTGTCATCAGTTCCACATTAGTAATCTTGTCATTAGTTCCACATTAGTGATCTTGTCATCAGTTCCACATTAGTAATCTTGTCATCAGTTCCACATTAGTAATCTTGTCATCAGTTCCACATTAGTGACCTTGTCATCAGTTCCACATTAGTAATCTTGTCATCAGTTCCATATTAGTAATCTTGTCATCAGTTCCACATTTGTGATCTTGTCATCAGTTCCACATTAGTAATCTTGTCTTTAGTTCCACATTAGTAATCTTGTCTTTAGTTCCACATTAGTGATCTTGTCATACCACTTCAATTCCTCTGCTGTATCCAAACATCCATTTATGTATGTCTGTAACAGTTTGGTAGTTATTATTGTTGGTCTCTATATTTCAAGGCGTTACAGTCGGACTGATTTGACATTTGAGTGGAAGTTTATGATTTTTGTAACTATGTATGATATAGTATTATAATCTTTTTCATGAATATTTAGAATTATGAGGAAAATATTGGGTCGTCTTGACTGTACTGATTTAATAGGTCAACTGTCTTTTATGGTACGTTCGAAAAAAAAATATCTATTTACAACTTTGCGGAAAAGCATAGACCAGAGAACTAACGGCACACAATCTTAATAGGAGTATTTAAATTTCAAGGTGCATTTTTGTTCAATGTTCGTCTACTAGTTTCTTTTTAATTATTTTTGTGTTAATTTTAAAAATACTTGTTACTAGAGTAAGTTTAAGATGCAATCTTAAGAGAAATGTTAAATGAGGTAGAGATAGACCAAAGGACGAAACGATGAAGAGAACTGGAGACACAGACAAATGAGATAAAGAAGGTATGAAAAGTTCTTGAGTGTATGGTAGGGGACAGGGGAACTTGGTATGAATTTGTTGTAGGCTATCTGAGGTGAGGGTGGGTTTTACATCATCAGCATCCTTTGCGCTCCTAACTGAGCATTGGGTCCCCCGGCTATTGACGTGTAGTTGCAAGAGTGGTTTTTATCGCACTTTATTTTGCATGATGAGGTTTCAGACATCACACACAACCTCATATTAGTTACCTCGTACGAGATGCCAGAGTGTACAGTAGTCATATTGATTCTCTGTCTCTTCTTAGACACCACCAGAAACTATAACGGGGCAGAATAGCACTTGATATGCCTAATTTGAAAGCATTTATTACATGTAACCTTTGACCTGCTTCGTATCTCCCAGCAGAATGTTCATATTTATCGCCTTGGTGCTTCTGCCTGCCTTGGCCATGGCACAACCTGGCAATGATTTTCACGACGTGGTCGAAGGTCTCTTCAAAGCAGTCGACACCAACAACGACACAAGAATTGTCCTGGCTGAAGCTGAAGGATACTTATTGGTAAAACATCACCATCAATTGCAGCAAATTGAAACAAATGTGGTATCAACATTCACTGTCATCTTTTAAATGGCACTTATACCTACTTTTGCAAGGGGATTTGGTGTTTTCAATTGACAAAGTTGAAAGTGGGATAAATCCCCCCCCCCCCCCCCCCCCGCCCCCCCCCCCCCCCCCAATGGTAATGGCTCGTAAGTATGAAGGCCTATTTAGAACACCAAGAGTGAATGAGAGAAGGTAAATCCTCACTGTAAGTAAAAAAGTTTCAGCAGGTAACCTGATCTACAGCGACAGTTTCAATCTGGGATCCCTAAAAATACAAGAGCCCCTACTTCCGGTTTAGCCTGAAGAAAACAATGATACACTTAACACGCACAGCACAAATACAAAATAATTGTGCAAGATGACAGAATCAACAGAGGATTAAAAAAATAATATTCTTCACATACCTTGGCTAGTGGCGTACGAGATCATGTCACTCCACAACTTCCTGTCTCCAGTACAATTTATCAATTCTATTGTTGACTTCTTTCCATGCCACGATGTCAAAGTGTCCAGAATTTGCTCTCTTTGTATTCCGCTATCTCTTTTTCCTTCAGTCTTACCTGTTATTACGATATATTCCAGCTTTCCTCTTCTCATAGTATGCAAAAAAAGTGGATAGCTTCTTTCTAACCTGTGAACTAAGTTTGCTGTAAGCATTGGCCTTTTTCATGACATCCTCATTACTTTTTTTTGGCAGTGCAGGGCATTTGTCCCCCTTTTTTTAATAAAACCACATCTTTGTGTCCGCTATTCTGCATGAAATTAACTTCTGCTTTATACTTCATTAGACACTTGTGGATAAATATATGATAATCGCTTAAGCGCCCTACGCCTTTTGTCAATTTGATGTTACATTTTTTGACTGCAAGCCATATTAACTCCTTGAAAAATTATTTGTGGATTTTTAGTGCATTAAAAGCGTGTGTAAAATATTTTTTGGGGGGTATTTTTTTATTTTTTTGGATTGGATTGGAAGTGTTATGACTGTTTACATCAACAAGTCGAGTGCACGTTTAGCTGTTATGGACATGACTGCAAGTAATGGCCGTATATCTATGACATAATCAATGATAGAGTCGAACGGGTATCTTGTTATCATAGCATATTATAGTAAAAAGTACATTTCTCATTTGTGAGATCAGTTACTTTTTCAACAGATTGTCTTGTGCATAAATATACAATATTATATGCCAGTTGACTAAAAAGTCAAATGCGGTGAAGACATAAAAAAGAAGCTGTCTGACGCCGTGAACCTTCGCAATAATTTAGAGTAAGAGAAGAGAAAATGCGTGTTTCTGATTATTATTTAAAAAAAATGATTACTCAAAGTATAAACATCTTCATACTTTGAATAATAAAAGAAGGATTTATAAAAAAATGATTTGTCATTTAGCCTATTCAAGTTTATGATTTATCTAGTTATTATTTATTGTACAGATCTGCCTTAACTGGTGAGAAAACCTTTGCTGACGATTAGTTTAATACAGCGATTTCATCTAGGTTCTCTCTCTGCGCAGAGTTTCGAGTCGCTCTCTTTGTTCTCGTTCAGGTCGTATGTGGAAATGACTAGAAATTTACCGTTTTGTATAATATATGAAATAGGACTACGAAAACATTTTGAAAATAAGTTGTGTCG
The DNA here is from genome assembly GCA_024509875.1 of Oreohelix idahoensis. Taxonomy (NCBI): domain Eukaryota; kingdom Metazoa; phylum Mollusca; class Gastropoda; order Stylommatophora; family Oreohelicidae; genus Oreohelix; species Oreohelix idahoensis. Next base: position 516,926 of record JAMPIV010009940.1, on the reverse strand, counting down.
GTAAATTATTATCACGCAATCTCTAATTTCAAATTTAAAATATCGAGCGTTTCATTATTGCAGTATTAGTTTATTTTTAAAACTCTGCTAAAATTGTGTGTTACCAGATGATGTAAGAAATCTGATGTAACCTTCACTTGCACGCAACAACAACAACAAAATGTGGCGTTGCGCGCGGTGCATTTCTTCTTCTTCCTCGTTCGTCCTGAAAAGGACGGTGGTTGCGTTGTGCCCGTTTACAGCGGAGCTGCGATATCTGCACCTTTCGGCCAACACATCCGACTTCAGCACGGCATTTTTTGGGACCGGGTTTGCCTTCCCTCTTCGATCCCTACTCTCTCAGCCAGACTGTAGAAATGCATTTAAAATCTAACAATACGCAGTCTGTATTTGAAGAAAAAAAGATGGTGAGAGTGGGGCGGAATTTCCCCTCACACTTGTCTGATGCAATTTGTATAACACAATATATCAAATACGATTTTAATATTTGAGTGATGATTTAAATATTATGAGTAAAAGACCTTGATCCTTATATCACACCTACATACACAGTTATATTGACAGTTTGTCCTTCATTTTAATCGTTGGGCACCATTATTTTCCAGTTGTTACAAAGTGTTTAAAGAATAATAAGTGTGGAAGAAACCAACTTTGCCAGTGTCATATTTTACTACCTTTTAAGCAGCCATCTTAACAATTCTTATGTAAACATTTCCTTATTTAATCTGTGTATTGTCCATGCTCCTCCCTTAGGCGTGTCACAATATGCGACCAATGTGAGGATGTGATAAGGCCTGGCAAGCTTATCGTGTTAAACAAATTGCTATAAAATCCACCGTTACAAGAGCGCATGAATATTTAGTGATCGGAAACCTGCTACAGTGTTGACACTCTGTTCCAAATGTAGCATAATGCCAAATGGTGATGGCACGATACAGATACAAAAGTCGTAATATGTTGTCATTCTTTTGCCATAATTTTACACATCTATTTTTTAGAGCTACGATGCAAATCACGATGGAGAAATATCACAAAGTGAGTTCAATAAGGCAATAGATCACGCAAGTCTGGGATTTACTGGTAAGTTGAATAAAAATGTACTCAAGACTCTATTGTGTAACTCTTTACTTTATTTGTGTTGTTTGTTAGACTATTTACCATTATCTATTAACATTTTAGGAAATAGATTATATTCAAGTGCATTTAGATTCTAAAATAGGTTATATAAATTAACATTTAGATTCTGATATAAATTATATTCATTAACAAATTATCAGAAGTAAGGTAAAGGGGTAAGGGATCCCGTTACACGCCCATTGAGGCATATTGGGAATATGGTGTTAGGCCCATATTTTCTTGACCATCGGCACACTAGGGGTGATGTGGTCAGCATCACACCGGCCGCCTTAACCTTCCCAGAGCTGCTCTGGTACCCATTTGGGGCTGGGTCGACCCAGGAGCCGTTTGCGGCCTAAAAAAATCCCACCTCATCTGGGGATCGAACCACAGACCACTGAGCTAGGAAGCCAGTGCACTAACCACTATGCTTCCGCAAATTATCAGAAGTACATTATATTAATCAAACAATAGGTACAGAAGTAAATTATGAATATAAACTGTTAGGAAATAAATTATATCAATCAGCAGTTAGATTCTGAAGCAGATTGTAAACGTTACCAGTTACATTCTAAAATAAATTATGAACATTAACATAATATGTTATAATCATCAGCAGTGTCAGAAGTACATTATTCTTCTTCTTCTTCCATCCTTAGCCACCAACCGACAAAGCAGTCGGTGGCCAGTACGCCTAGTGGCGTCTTAGGGCAACAACAAATTGATTTCTTTGCCGCTGTAACCCATCATGCCTAATGGCATCTTTAGGGCAACGACAAATTAATCGATTTGCCATTGTTTCCGTAATCAAATTGACTAGCAAACAGGTGATTAGCCCGTTGTGAGAAGTACATTATATTCACCAACAATAAGTATGAAGTAGATTATATGTATGAACCGTTAGGAAATATATCCATCAACAGTAAGATTTTTGGATAAGACTACATCACTTTTCTCATTCTACTTCAGAAAAAGTAAACAAGATGGCTAGCAAGAAGTAAGTGTGTAGGCAAAAGAGGGAAGAATATAAAATAGAAATCTTCACTGAGATAGGTCTTCATAGACTATAATATCTTTAGCACAGACGCAAGTACAATTTAGCTCTATGTTGGAAGAAAAGAAAAGTAAGGTCTAAATTATGCCGAGAAAGAATGGGTCGAGGGCGAAATTATGCAGCGGGAAAGGAGGTCGAAGAAGAAGACGGAAAATAAACGAATGTAAGAATTTTAGATGGGAAAAAGGACAGCGTGAAATGACAAAGGTGCGAATATCATTCTGCAGCAAAATATCAACAGTCAGGTTATAACCCTGTGTCTTCTCGATGTTGAAAAACAGAAATACGTTTTTATCTTGTCCGTGTCCTCAGGTCACGAGCAGGAGGTGTATAATGTGTTTGACCAGGACGGTGACCTCACCATAAACAAGGCAGACATCGAAGGTCTTTTTAGGAAAGCTGACGCCAACCATGATAACCATATTAGTGAACAGGAGTTTCACGCGTAAGTAAAACATCCTTGTTTCATCTGTATAAATCTTCTTATTCTTATCACCAGAGTTAATTAATTAATTTATTCATTCACTTATTAAGTGTGTATTCCTCAGTTACACGTGAAGCATAGGCCGCAGCCAGAATTTCGTGTCCAGCACTATCCGTTCAGGATTTGCCATTTCTTCCGTATCCCTTTAATTTTTTACTTCAATTCCAATTACCATTTTAGGGATATTAATTTGTTTCCTTTTGGAATTCCACAAGAAAAGCTGCCGTGTAATATTATCAGGTGGTTCCATCAGTATGTCATCTGTCAGGTGGTTCCATCAGTATGTCATCTATCAGGTGGTTCCATCAGTATGTCATCTATCAGGTGGTTCCATCAGTATGTCATCTATCAGGTAGTTCCATCAGTATGTCATCTATGAGGTGGTTCCATCAGTATGTCATCTATCAGGTGGTTTCATCAGTATGTCATCTATCAGGTGGTTCCATCAGTATGTCATCTATCAGGTGGTTCCATCAGTATGTCATCTATCAGGTGGTTCCATCAGTATGTCATCTATCAGGTGGTTCCATCAGTATGTCATCTATCAGGTGGTTCCATCAGTATGTCATCTATCAGGTGGTTCCATCAGTATGTCATCTATCAGGTGGTTCCATCAGTAGGTCATTTATCAGATGGTTCCATCAGTATATCATCTATCAGGTGGTTCCATCAGTATGTCATGTATCCAACGTCAAAGTCTTTTCTTTATTTCATGTTCCACTGGTGTCTGCCTGGTTCTTCCTATCAGTTCCACTTTGGTCATCTTGTCATGCCATTTCAGCTTTTCTATTCTACACAGACACCCATTAATGAAAGTCTGTTTTTAAAAAAAATGCCCTTATGCTATTTCATTTCCTTTGTATGTTTTGTTGTTAGTTAACTAGTTTCTTCGCGTTAATATTTCTTTCTTGTTGTGAATTGTTGCTGTCTTATCTTGTGTTCATTTCCCTCATTGTGCTTGTGTTCATTCTTCATTTTTGTCTTTCTGTTCAACTTATTTAGTTTGTTTGTTTTGTTTTGTTTTTTAAATTTTTTCTTCGTTCCTCTATATGTCCTACATTTGTGTACTGTTCTTTGTAATCTTCTGTTAACCTACCTATCTTTGTAATGTTCTTTCTAATTCTTATTTTTGTGACTGACTGACGAAGACTAGATTCCGTGTTTTAGTGTGCTATTTCAGTTGTACAGCTCACTCCATACCGATTTTTAATTACCTTATTTTATGACACATTCATTATCGCTGTTAATTTCTCATTCACAAACAATATTAGATTTATCATACAACGTTATTATTTCAGTTGTTATGTACACATAAAATTAACTATACTGTTAAGTAGTCACATTAAATAATGCGACATGTGATATGTATATTTATACTTATTGGTTTGCCATCTGCAGACATGTTATTCCGTGCAGTCCCATTTTAGGCGAGAGATTCCTGAAGACCTCGCATAATTAAAAACTCGTTTAATTCAACACTAGTTTTCTCATAGGAATAAATGTAAAATGGGTGGCGCGTAGGTGGAGTGCATTTTCGGCGCACATAAAATGACTACCGTTGTAGCGTATTTTTATTTTAATGACATCAATTAATTCCTTTATGTTGTATTACATTACTACGAACAGCCGGCTAGTTTTGAAGTACATATGTGATGCATGCAAATTTTTTCGGTTGTTCCAATATGTAGGGATGCGCATTATTTCAAATTGTGTGCATAACCTTAGACTTCCTTAATATTTTTTTATATATCGCTTTATGTCACATTATTTTTCTTTTCGGTCCTTTGGAGCATAGAACTTTCACTGCAGTTATTGTGACGTATAGTTTTAAGGAGAGTGACAGATTAATGAAAGAATAAAAGGTGTCTAGGTAAGATTTCAGTTTTCAAGTTCGATTGAAATCCTGTCCACTAGAAAACCTTAATTCAAAGAGGATTCTGATGAAACTAAACGAGATGTTTCTAGACGATAAATTCTTTCTCAGTGTCACGAGTGGGTTATGTAAGAATCTGTCTGACGAGAACCAAGTCTGTGTGATGTCAGAGACAAGACTAAATCTGAGAGAGATCTGAGATGATAGACGAGAAATGGTGTTGACAGTGGATAGTGTGACTTATAGTTATCGAGGGTGAGAACATATACTGACTCTCCCCTCGCCACTTAGTGACCTTTTATTCAACTGCTTCCACACTGTTTCTTGCTCTACTTAGGAGATAAGGTTGTATTGCACTACAGTGTATCACATACCACAGTACGAGTACACGATAAAGAATCCAGGTACAGATAGAAAAAGAAATCTGATCCGTAAAAAGAAATTATATATATTTTATTAACAACAGAAAAAACTCTGGTAAAAATAAGCATGAAATGAATCACTACAACAAGAAACTTCAGTAATAAGCAGGTATTAAATGACGAGACATTCAAACCAAAGGTCAGTAAAAAAATTGTTGAGAGCACTCCAGGAAAAAAAACAAACCATAGATTCCACGCTCCCACAATTTTGGGGTGGATATAAAATTAATAATCCTTTGCTGGAAAACAAACCCTGAAATAAAGAACTGTACCTACACAAACACAATCCCGCTGACTTGTCCCAGTCAGCAACACTGCTAATCACTTCACTCGATACTTAGGTACACAAGTTCTTAAACAATCTACCGTACCCTCAATTAATTTGAGTGCAATCTACCCCAAAACCCTTTTTCGTTGGCACTTGTGCTTGCTGCTTCACTGGGATCACGGTTAGCCGATGGAGAAATTTTGAACCTTTCTTCTCCAGGGTAATTGCTGATTTCATCCGTGAATTGACTGCACTCTGCTGTAAATCCAGGAAATCAGGGGTTGCAATGGCAACACTCAAGATAAAACAACTGATGAGGAAATAATCCACCTTGTGGGTAACGAACCACTACTAATGTAGCGGTCCTCTGATAAGGGACGACGTAGCTTGGTAAAGAGAACTGGTGCAAACGGAGCATGGGCGCTCCTCTTATTAGCTTGGCAAAGAAAACTGGTGCAAACGAAGCATGAGCGCTCCTCTTATTAGGTGTTGGGCGAACTATTTGTTCTCCAAGCAAAGGCCACTCTTGAATGTGCCCGTAATAGGGTGATGAACTCGGCACGCTTGTAGATACGTGCAACCCAGCTGTAAAAGGTCGATAAATTGCGCGACCCTTCCTCAGGAAGGTAATCAGGCCTAAGGCTTCAGCGTAGGGCCTGAACTAATCGGGGTTAGCTGTAAAGAAAATACAAACAACTCAGATATCATCGTGCAAATTAACATAAATATTACAATACGTCACAACAATAAACAGGTCTTAACTAGATACAGGAAAAGCAAACACGCCTCCCCTTCTTTTAATCTGATCCAGGCTGAACTGCGCTGCAGTTTTCTTACTCTCTTCCACTCCCCGCCCGATCAACAATAAGTGCAGGGCCGGCTTATTGTAAGTTTTGCATAACACTACACAGCCCCGGGTACCGGCGTCTAATGCGGGAATGGTTTCAGACATGTTTACAAACTGCCCTTCCCTCTCCCTTTTGGCGAGACGTGACCTTAAAACCAGTCAGATCGGCTAACCCACCTGCCTCTACACAATTCGCCGACCAGTCTAAGCTGGTAATATGGCGTTCGACACATTTAAACAATAAACACAGCATATGACGACAAATAGAAGTATGCGCTAGTTAAGTATACACATTGCATTTGAAATATCCATTAATACCCAAGTACGCACTTTGATGCAAAGTACATGTTGCAAAGAAAAATTATGTACACAAACCGCCACTGAGGCCAAAAAAGATTACATTTGCTCAGGTTAACCTTTTGTGTGTGTTAAAGATTTTCCTCTCTCTAACATTCCGTTACAAAGATACCTATATATGTATATTTAGTAAGCCGATTATTCTTTTAATGAACTATATCAGACATCAAGTCCCACAACCATTTGGCTCTTTTAACTGGTAGTAACAAACAATCACAATTCCCTTCTTAAAAAGACACTGGATATAGCTTTAGATCTCTGGTTGAATGATTGCTGTAACTACCACATTAAAAAAAACCCTTTATGAAGGCTTACTCTGACTTATCACATATCTCAAGCACAAAATTTATACTAAGTACCAATCTCTAAACTTACTTACCGCAACTGTCAGAATCTCCCACTCTTAGAATCCAAAAGCAGGCAAGCTGGTGCTAAGTCTGTTACTATCTCCCGGCAAGAATTTTAGGACTGAAGCAATGAGAGCCAGTCAAGACTGCCTATATATAGTGAGAATTTGCCACAGGCGTTCAGCGTGATTTGAACACCTGCATAGGGGAGCAGAAAAAATAACACGTAATAGTTACCCAGAGACTTCTCTAGGACACCTGCTACAAAGAATTTGGCGCAACAGGGAAAAGAGGATTTCGCTAGCGAGTCCCAGACTTTCCTGGCCATCAAAGCACAGAGAACTCTTTAGGAGCAGTTTCCCGTGTCAAAGACCCGGGACTATTTGCCGCTATTTCTCAAACTGAGTGTCGGCTTTTGATTCGTGGTCAAACGATTTCTAAATAAGATGCCGCTGTCCACGACAGTGAATCCGGGACGCGTCAATTATCTCATACCTACATTACAGAAACAGGGGAGTGAACCTATCATCTTCCAGAATGACAAGACCATTACCTCGCCTGTATCTACAGAAACGAAAAGAAGTGAAATGGGCTCGAATAAATTCAGACAGAAATTAGGAGGGATGGTAGTTCAGTCTAATTGCCAGAATTTATAATCCATGTTGCCACACTCAGGATTCCTACAAAGGACTAAGTAGAGTGCATGCAGTTGGGAAAGGAGATTTAGTGCCCAGTCCACATAAAAAGATATCCCTACCTAGCGTGATGCTGACCACATCACCCCTAGTGTGCCGATGGTCATGAAAATATGGGCCTAACAGCATATTCCCAATATGCCTCAATGGGCGTGGGATCCTTTACCTACAGTAATATTAATTTACTGCTCAGCCACCCAAGGTGTGGATTTGTTGACCAACATATGCAGCCTAATTCTATATCACACGATAAAAACTACAACAGACTTTTACGTTAAATTAAAAAACAAATGATGATAGATTCTCACAACTGAATATGTTCAAAAATTTACAAATGAAAAATGTACGGCGTTCTCCTGTTCAGAAATACAAAAATATGATCATCACTTGGGCCAGATGAGCTTTTATGTGGTGGTTCTGCTTGGTATTTAAACTAGTCATCTTAAATAAAAAGTTGCTGCAGTGATGACTGTGCTTCTGTCGCTGGAATTATGATTCTCTTGTCGCGTAATGAGTCCAGTCTGTCCCAGCACTTCAAGACCAGTACTACAAGTAATTCTCGTAGGGTTTCAAAGAGTTGCAGGGGCTGCGTTCTGTCTTGACTCAGGGCTCATCACCAACTGGGACGGATTAAGTCAACCCTCCAGAACACTACTTATAGTTTCTGGATAGACCCTGGAAATGACAGGTATGATCATCCTGTAGGTCTCCTGGTAAGACAACCTGGTAGGATAGCTCAGCTTAACTCAAACTCTGTTTTAGAATTTAGATGGACATTTTCCCTACATTGATTGAAGCAGTAATGCCAGGCGTGTAAATTATTTTTGTTGACAAACTGTTTTTTTTTTCTTAACCAGCGGCACTTGGGCTTTCAGCACTTCGGCCCAATGACATGTCATTGCAAGACTGGGGAGTCTGTGGACTTTCCTTCCCATCCACAGAGGGTTTATCGCAGGAGCCATTCAGGTTATTCAGTCAAAATCCCAGTCGATGATACTGCTTCAAAAAATCACGCCCAAGCTTGAACCTTGAACACCTGATCGCCAGCGCAATGTGGTAACCATTACACCAGCTCGGCTACCAAACTGTTAAAGCCGCACACCCCGTTTTGCTACTCGTCTGCTTACAGCAACATTTGTAGGCAGGGGTGGGGGACTGTTTTATGTCTTCTCTCGTGTCCCATTAATTTCACCAGTTTCCACGGTCAGACCACAAGGTTGTAATCGGACACTCTGATGTTCCAGTAACATTGCTTTCATAGCTAACCATACGTTGGTAGAAAGTTCAGGGGGGAAGGGAGCAGGTAAAAAACTTTACCAGGTCCCTAAAAACTGAACAAAGGAATCGTTATTTCTTTTAGAAGAGTGAGAGACCTACCTATTTTAGACAAATAATTTTCTAGACATAAGAGGGAGATTAGTGACCAGGTGCTTCTCTATGCTGGAGAGTAACAGAGAAGGAAATGTCGAAACTGTCCTCCTTCCAACAATCTGCTTAAGGAAAGTTCTCCGAATCTTTTGGCCGAATACCATTAGCAACCACTGCTTATTCGGAGAAACCAGGAGGACATGCACACCATCATAGCTGGCAGACGCTGGAGTTGGGTTGGCCAAATCCTCAGAATGGACCTTGATACCATTACAAGAACAGCTATGCTATGGACCCCTGAAGGAAAGCGAAAGAGAGGCCGATCAAAAACAACCTGGCGAAGAACTGTGGAAGCCGAGATGCAAAGAATGAACCAGTTTTTGGGGCACTGTAGGAAGGATGGCCGCCGATCGAACAAAGTGGAATCAATGTGTTGCTGCCCTACAAGACGCCACCAGGCGTGATGGCCACTGACTGCTTTGACGGTCGGCGGCTATGGATCAAAGAAGAAGAGTGACCAGGTATGAGGTAAGAAAAAGAAGAGAAAAAGGAGGTGATTGAACTACCTGACCATTAGCCCCTTCACGAAGCAATTACCTGCTCTTATAATCATATAAATCAAATTCGTATAAAATGCGACCGCCCTATATTTGTAGTGAAACTGTGACTTGACTTAATTTGAACGTTGTGGGTATTTTCTTTTTCTCTCAGATACTTCAGCGCGATCGCCACTTTAGTGGGTTGATGGAATTTCCTGACAGTTGGAACTTGTCTGCCACCTGCTACTCCCGGACCATTACACTTGAAACCGCGATACCATCAAAATAGTTGATTTCCCTATCAACTTAACAGATCTAGAAAGTTTGGAATATACATATTTTATGTTGTTGATCGAACTGTGTGAATTAAACTGACAAGTGAAATAAGCGTAATCTATCTTAAGTTGATTTTGCTTGTTATTTAAATGTTAGAGAAATAGTTTTTTAACCACGCAAAGAAACACTTACTTACTTACTTAGTCGTTCCCCTTCTACAGTGAGGTGTAGAGGTTTGGAAGAGAGAGCGCCAAACTATCCTATCGGTTGTCTTTCCTACTTGTTCCATTCTAGTCCTCCGTCCTTCAAAGATTGTCTAATGTTGTCCTCCCAGCGGACTCTGGGCGTCCTGGAGGTCTGGATCGCTGGCTCTTAGTTTCCCATGCTTGTCGTGGTAGCCGATCTTCCCCCATTCTGCAGACATGGCCAAACCATCTTAGTTGAGACTGTTCTACTTGGGTCTGCATGGGTTGGGTTTTTAGGCCTTGACGTATCGTCTGTTGCGGCATGTCTCTTCTTGTTACTTCAACCACCTTCCTCAGATACCTCTTTTCTGAGGTTTGGATCTGGTCATGTGGGTTGTAGTCATTGCCCATGACTCGCATCCATTCGTCAAGACTGTGACATAGGTGGAGCGGTATACAGCCATCTTCGTTTTCTCAAAGAAAAACATGGATTGGAGTCTGGAGACAACCATAACAGAGATACAGAAGAGATACACAGCACCAGAGGAGACTTCACTATAAGGCACATAGTTTACATATATATAGCTACAGATATGTTAACTCACTATTATTAATAATTTAACAAAAACTAAGAAACGCGGGGCATATGACAGTATTGTTTGTGGTGCAGTAACATGAAACATAAGAATTCTGGGTAAATGTAAAGGTAGTCACATGGAAGATACTGCCACAGGGGAGTAAAGTGTTAGAGACTTCACCATACTAGGTCCAGCATCGAGAGGTGGCGTGACCAGTTTCCTTTCCTCAGTGCTTTTTCCTTCCTTAACTCGAGAGCAAAGTCAGGTAGCCATTTATATAGCTGGGTACGCTGGAGTGTGTTGATACCGTGAATCGAAACCAGCACCGTAGGCGCGAGAGGTCTACGCTCTAACCACTGCGTCGATCGGACGAGTTAGAATTCTACGAGCACGTAAAGCGTCAAAACAGGAAGTGGGAAATACTTATGCTGTTCTTTTTCTACTTTTATACCACACAAGGAAAGGATACCCGAGCCTGTAAACAGTAAATAAATATTAGACAAACATAAAGGTATGTTTTCAGGCACTCGTAAGAAATAAAGAAGTAGAAAACTAGATAACAGAAAAACAACAGACGTGAGTGACTTACCCAGGACTCGAACACAGGACCTTCCGTGCGACAACCCCGCCTAGCTATGCAAGCGAATCACACTATCCTCCCTGCCATATAGGCATCACAAAAAAATGATGCTTCGATGACGGGTCATTAGTGCGACCCGCAACACATAACACCGGAAATTTACCATGGTTAGTCCAGCCTGTTAATGATATCTAGCTTATCATCTTTAGCCCTGTCACATCTCTTTCTCTCTTCTACTGTGTCTCCACCTTGGCGAGGTAGAGAAGCTCGTGTGTCCCCATGACCCCAAGAACTATCCCGGCGGTAGCATACCTTCCAGCAGGGTCTCCCAAGTCGAAGGGTAGGGACTAGACAAAGAGAGAGAGAGAGAGAGATAGATAGAGAGAGAGAGACACACACATATGTTGGCAGACTGGGGACAGTCATGGGCTAAGGAAGTCACCCTACAGAAATGTCTGTTAAAATCGGATGCACTGGGCCACAGGCTTAACCAAACAGTGCATCGTACATCGCTTAATGATGACGTCAAGAATATATCTCTCTCATATCCTTATTCTTTTTACTGCATTCATCTTTTGTTTGATTACTCTTTTGTTTGTCCTCAGTTAGGTTTAGTATCTCATTCATCATCCGTTTTGTTTTTGTTTTTTTTTTGCTTAAATGTTTGTTTTTAAAAATGTTTCTCCCTCACTATAATTATAACAGTGCCATGCATTCTTATTAATTAATATTTCTTATGAACCAGACTCATCATCATCGTCATCATCATCAACCCCATCACCATCATTATCACCACCATCATCATTATCATCATCATCCTCATCGTCATCACCAACATTCTCATCATAATCATTATCTTCTTACCCCCTCCTAACAAAACATTCAGCCACCACTACAGCTTGTCCCCTATCAGAATATCTTCTCGAAGCACTCACATGATCTTGTAGCAGTAGGTCACGTGGCAATTTGTTTTAAATTATGAGGTTGCCAGTACATGCACAACCTCATACTTGTCGCCTTTAATGACATACTTGAGTAGAGAAGTATTATTCTTTCTTTGTCATCTCAGAACCACTACCAGCTAGACCGAGCTATCAGATGACATCATAATCATCTTTTGTCTTGTCTTTGATCCACCATTACTAAGCATCAGACCTTTGTGATAACAATTATCAATATATATAAAATCCCAGCTTTTTCTGTCACTAACGCTAAGGGATGCAACTTTGGTTGAAAGTTAGACATTAATTGTATTGTTTCCCTTATATGTACTCTCATGAATATAGTTACACTCGAGAAAGAAAAGTGCGCAAATGACGGTGTGCACAAAAATATTTATAGAACTGTGGTGATGCACAGTGGTTTTTTAAAAATACATTTGAATAAGTAAATTTGAGTTAGGTATTGGTGCTTTTGAATTTTTTCTCCTTCTTCTTCGTACAATCTCAGACGTCCACTTGAATGTTCTCAAAGAAAACAGTTGTCAGTTTGAGGCTAGTTGAAATTTAATTCCCGTCTTATGACGGGCTTTTACACTAGTTAATTAATAATAAATTCGGCCCTAGGCATGATGACTGGATTCAGACCAACAGTTTGAGCTACTGAAGGGCGCAATAACCTCAAAAATAACTCAAAGTAAAGTGGACAAGACCCTTTCTGGTGAAATAATACCGAAGAATACGGACTATATACCCTATAAGGAAATATATCAAGCTATATAAACATCGTCCTAGTATAATCGATAGATACATGGACATGGTTAAAGAGACGAATTATGTGTTAACGAAGCAGGCACTAAACAAAACACATAGTCGTTCAAGAGAACAAGTGATAGTCTTCAGACTCCGCACGGGCCACAACAGATTGGGATATGACAAGCTAAAGATAGGAACCACTGATGAGTGTAAATGTGGCACTGACAAAATGACTGTTGAACATCTGCTTCAAAGATGCCCAACATATGAGGAACATATAAAGCACATATGGCCGTAACCAGTACCATTTGTGAAAAAACTCTAAGGAGATACAGATAGCCTCAAACTGACTACTTCTTTCTTTGAAAACATTAAAGTAGAAGTCTGAGAATGTACGAAGAAGAAGAAGAAAGAATAATGCGGAACGTCTGTGAAAGTTGATGTGATAGGAATAGTTTGTCTTCCCCACTATATCTTTTTCACACTCGAAACTAGAAGGACCCAGAGATTGAGCTCCAAAACAGAAAGTTTTACGGTGACAAAAGGGAAATCACTTCTTTGTGTCACAAGTCGCTTATCACAATTTAAGAGTTGCATCCCTTACATTAAAATACAAAACTAAAGTGTAAAATGGTCCAATTAGTTTGCATTTTTATTCTTTCACCACGCCCCCTCACTTCTTCCACCACCACCACCACTACCACCACCACCACTAACTATCACGAAGGTGTTACAACGTAGATGAGACTTACAATAGCCTACTCTTGAGAATCATCTTGATGGTCATTTACAGTTGTCCGTCACGTTCCCTTGTCGGTTTAATATCGTTGCTTGTTGTCATAAATTTCTGTGCTATCTTAGCATTGGGTAAAAGAAAAGATTTTGCTGAAATCAATTGATTACTTTCTTCAGTTTTTAAAGTATCTTTAAAAAAATAAACATTGGCGTCCCTTCACATTCTTTTTACCTGATGATGTAGTATAGTGCCGCCACTGTAGGTGATCGCCTTGAGTCACGTGCTATTGCAGCATTGATTACAGAAGTATTTTGTGTTGCATGATGGGATTGCCAGGTTCAATGACAACTTCATATGAATTGCCTCTAACGACATGCATGAAAGAGCAGTCCGCCCTAGTCTGTCCTTGTCCTGCCAGTGACCCCCGGGAACTAACGATCCAGCTAACAGTGCTTCGGTAGTCAAACCCGCCTTGACATTCTTTATCCCATTATTTCTAATTGTCTTAGTGAAATTTTCTGTAAAGAATACTCGAAAAATCCCCTCAGCTTTTCTGGATAATATCGAAACGGCGCGCATTGCAACGTGAAAGCTAAATTAAACACCCACTAAAAGAGCACGCAGTTTTTTTTAGATTTTTTTTTTCAATGCATTGCCCATAAGTCATGATGCGTCTAACTACAAAGATCAAGTCAAGTTGACATGGAATAGAAAGACATGAATCAACCACAGGAAAATTAGTGACGTCATCAGGACATGCAACAGGAAGAGAGCAAAATAATCATTTCCTGTCTTGTTGTCGGGTTACTTGCTCGTTAATGATAATGATTTGACAATTACATCAGCGACTCTGGCGTTGATTCATTGTTTCCCTGGCTGACCTTGTTACACAGGCCATATGTTAGTTTCATTGTATTTGTTATTGCAGTTAGCTTTATTGCCTTGGTATCCCTTTCTTGTTGAGTATTTGTAAATGTTTGTTAAATAATTTTCCAAGAGTTTACATTGCCCTCTACCGTTGCCTTTTAGCTTGTCTAAATTTTGTGTGCTTGTCTCCTCTTTGTGACTGTCGCTGACGAAGTAAAACCCCCAAAAAGGTCCTGCATATTATGCGTATTGTTATTTTGTAAGACTGACTTCAATATAACTATTTATTTAGTTAATATATGACAGACGGTGAAAGGTGCGTCAAATGGCTGTGTGTGGTGTTCCCGGAAACGGGGCCTCCCAGATGTGAGATCAGAGTTGCATCTAGGCTCCGATGACGCTCACTTGTGCAGCCATCTCACTACACTATTAGATGGACATGAGGTAAAGCATACATACAGGCGTGAGGTGGCACGGAAGCAAACCATAAAAATTGCTTGCTGAAATCGGATGTGTCAGGCCGAAAGGTGCAGATATCGCAGCCAGCTATAAACTACGACACACATTGTACTTACCACTCAAAACTAACAGCCAGCATTATTAGAGAGAGATATGGCAGAGAGCGAACGCAAACAATAACATTTAGCTAATATTCCAGTATTGAGGTTTGTGAATAAAAGACGTATGTTCTTTTTTTTCAAAACAATTGGAAGAGAAGACAACTCATAGGAGCTCCATATTACTTACCAGAGTAGAGTTCTCTTTATTCACATGATAACGTGATGTGCTGTCATATTGTTGACCTGTGTTGTCTCCCTTTATTTGTGATTATGTCGCAAAATTGGTTTCAAGTCATTGCAAACGTCTTCAGGTAGATTTATAAACATCGATTGACCGCTTTCAAAATGGCGGCGTATCAGCGAAATTTGTATCAGACAGAGGAAATCGCCAAGGATATATAAAAGCAGACGGGAATCAGTATGAAAAGGATTTTACATTTCAGTACAGGGAAGGATTGTGTATAACTGCAGATAAGAAGGAACGGTAGGAAGTTCTCATTTTCGGAGATATATGCGTATTTCGGCTGCCCACAGTTACGCTAACAGCTGGTAAACCCACTTCTGTTCGAAATATTAAAATCAACAAATAACAGTTTGGGAATTTACATGGATAGGAAGATAGAGTTTTATCAGCTGTATAAAACTAGATAGATGGAACAATATGGATAACTGTCATAATTAGGCCTATGCTTTTCTTTTCCCCTAATGCCGTTTAGCATATTGAAAGGCAAAAAAAAAAAGGTGATACCGGATTTCACTAAAACTTGTAGAAAGTTTAAGCGTAAGAAATGTAAATTTGAAAAATAATACAATAGCAGATCGGCCGAAATCACGTGACGTCGCCGAATGCTCGCATGTATTTTCGTACCATTTAGGATTTTTTTACAGCTAGGTTAACCCTAAATCTAAATGGTACGAAAAACACGCGGAGCATTCGGCGAACGTCATTCGATATACCAAATTATGATGAACGTCCGCGCTACAATAGCGTGGAAAAATTTTATAACTCGATCAGAGAAAAGTTTATTTGTACCTACTTCTCTTCTTAGTTTTAAAACCGAGAATGAGAAGGCACAAATTTCCGTCGACGCGAAAAAGGTTCGGGAAGGAGACTAGACTGGTCGGTAGCTCCGATACGTCCCGCTATCGTATATAAAGTTTCGCCACAGACAACGAAAAAGGTTTGAGACAGTGAGGCGTTTCGATCGAATTGTGAGCGGAAACAAACATTTTTAAGTCCAGTATCTGAGTCTGAGGGTAAGCGAAATTATGATAAACTACCGTGTATAATATTTGTTATTTCAGGTTCATATAGAATTCACAAAATATGCCTGTATAATAGTCATTGATATAATGTATTGTATTTTTATATGATCTAAACATGTGCATTGTGGATGAGATGATTGTTGCTTGTACAAATAGCCCCACAGCCTAATGAAGATATATTTATCATATTGCTTTATCGCTTACGAAGATAAAGGCAGTCCCATGGCAGAGATTGTCATAGGGAAATGAAGTGTTAGAAACTTCATCATGGAAGATCCCAGTTTACGAGGTTAAGGTGACTAGTCCCCTTCCTCGCTGCCTTTGCCTCCCCTAGTTCGAGCGCACAACTTTGTACCCATTTACAGCTGGTAAACTGGAGTGTTCTACAGCCAGTTTCAGTAGAAAGCAACCTGATCACATGGTCACTCACTTTATTTATTTTATGTATTAATTTTGGGTAGTTGCTAAGATAGCATCAGTATTTGAATTTGTACTTGATATGAATGATTTGGAAGGATCAAGTTATAGCATATGAAGGGATGTATAGGAGCGGAATAAACCAGATGATGTTTATTACTGATATGTTAATATTAATTCTATATCATTGAATTGATGTTACTTGCTATGACTGTATAACTCTGACACCTGATGACTGACTTGTCTGACTTATGAGCTAGTCAGTTACACTTAATTGAAATGTTAATATTAATGCTATATCACTGAAATGATGTCCTTACTTACTATGATTGTATAACGGTGACATCTAATGACTGACTGGTCTGACATCTGTGCTAGTCAGCTACAAGTCTAGCCAGATACTAGCCAAGACTGATATGTTGCAGGTTCCATGAAATAACTCAAACCAGACTGTCCAGAATCAGAAGCCGGTGTCACTCATCAGAGGCAATCCCACAAAAGTGCAGGACCCCAAAGAGTGAACTTCAACTGGTCATTGGCATCCCTACTGTTGGGCCTACCAAGTCTGATATCAGCACAGGACAGTTCCTTGTCAGCAGTATCAAGTTGAACAGATAAGTGTCACTTAGGACACTGACTACCACAATATATGAAACACAATAAATAGTCAAGTGATGACATTTATCAGAGGACTAAAAACCGTGATATATTTAAAATGAATGAAGTCTAAACAGACAATAATAGTAATTGTGTGAATACTGTTATATATATAGATGTGTATGCTCTCTTCCAACTAGTAGAAATAGAATATTAGTGTAATTATTAAACTATTTTAACTATACCCGAGGATTTATTCACTTTTTCCATTTTGTGGGTTCAGTGAATGTACATTTTACTTATCCCCTAGAATATAAGTAATCATAAGATAGTCACAGGGAGGAGACGCCTTAAATCCTGGTACTACTTCTTACCAACTGGGCCAGGGTTTTCACAGTCTGACTATTTTTATGATAACAATACACCAGTGCTTATTTCTAAGACTGGGGTATTACTTGTAAGGTCAGAACTCTTTACTGGCATACTCTTACACATATAATAATTTTAAATAACCTCCCGCTACAGATATGAGTTAACACCATTACGTAAACATTACCGAATAGTAGTAGTCATTATTATCTTCATCGTCGCCAATAATCATCATTATCATTATCACCATCATCGTCGTCATCATCATCATTATCACCATCGTCGTCATCATCATCATTATCACCATCATCATTATTTTCGTTATCATCATCGTCGTCGCCATCATTATCCTTATTGTCGTCATCATTATCATCGTCATCGTCATCATTATTATCATTATCAACATTATCATCAGGATCATCATCATCACTATCATCGTCATCATAATAATCATGATCATCAATTTTCATCAATCATCATCCTCATCACATCATCATCGTCATACTAGTCCTCATCTTCATCATCATCATCAGCCATCATCATCATCGCCACATCATCATATTCATTATCATCATCATCGGCACATCATCATATTCATCATCATCATCATCATCGCCACATCATCATATTCATCGTCATCATCATCATCATCGCCACATCATCATATTCATCATCGCCACATCATCATATTAATCATCGCCACATCATCATTTTCATCATCAATCATCATCATCGCCACAACATCATATTCATCATCATCATCATCATCATCATCATCATCATCATCATCATCATCATCATCATCATCATCATCGCCACACCATCATATTCATCATCGCCACATCATCATATTAATCATCGCCACATCATCATATTCATCATCATCATCATCATCATCATCATCGCCACATCATCATATTCATCATTATCATCATCATCGCCACATCATCAAATTCGTCATCGCCACATCATCATATTCATCATCATCATCATCATCCTCGTCTCATCTTTACCATAATCATCATCATGTTCCTTTGCATTCCTTACCTGTAGCTAAACATCTAAGCCTCAACAAACATTCACATAATCTTGGAGTGATAGTTTCTACAGAAATTTGCTTCATATAATCAGGTTGGCTCATACTAGTTGCTCTTTCACGACATGAATGATGACGCACTAGGTTTCTTCATCCTTTGTCTCATCAGAAATCCCCTAGACAACCCCCCCCCCTCCCGATCCCCTATACTGGTTTCATTCAACAGCCCCCCCCCCCCATTGAAAGTCCCCCCATGTATGTTCCCTTGATTATGTGAATCTGTAGTTATAGGAAGTCAGTAACCGTACTGTATGTTCTCATACATGTGATAGCTTATCTGTCATTATAGAAAGTCAGCAACCGTACATGTATGTTCTCTTGATTAATGTGATAGTTTATCTGTAGTTATAGGAAGTCAGCAACCGTACATGTATGTTCTCTTAATGTGATAGTTTATCTGTAGTTATAGGAAGTCAGCAACCGTACATGTATGTTCTGTTGATGTGATAGTTTCTCTGTAGTCATAGGAAGTCAGCAACCGTACATGTATGTTCTCTTGATGTGGTAGTTTATCTGTAGTTACAGGAAGGCGACAACCGTACATGTATGTTCTCTTGATGTGGTAGTTTATCTGTAGTCATAGAAAGTCAGCAACCGTACATGTATGTTCTCTTGATGTGGTAGTTTATCTGTAGTCATAGGAAGTCAGCAACCGTACATGTATGTTCTCTTGATGTGGTAGTTTATCCGTAGTCATAGGAAGTCAGCAACCGTACATGTATGTTCTCTTGATGTGATAGTTTCTCTGTAGTCAAAGGAAGTCAGCAAACGTACATGTATGTTCTCTTGATTGATGTGATAGTTTATCTGTAGTTATAGGAAGTCAGCAACCGTACATGTATGTTCTCTAGATGTGGTAGTTTATCTGTAGTTATAAGAAGTCATCAACCGTACATGTATGTTCTCTTGATTGATTTATAATAGTTTCTCTGTAGTCATAGGAAGTCAGCAACCGTACATGTATGTTCTCTTGATTGATGTGATAGTTTCTCTGTAGTCAAAGGAAGTCAGCAACCGTACATGTATGTTCTCTTGATGTGGTAGTTTATCCGTAGTCATAGGACGTCAGCAACCGTACATGTATGTTCTCTTGATGTGGTAGTTTATCTGTAGTCACAGGAAGGCGACAACGGTACATGTATATTCTCTTGATGTGGTAGTTTATCTGTAGTCATAGGACGTCAGCAACCGTTCATGTATGTTCTCTTGATGTGGTAGTTTATTTGTAGTCAAAGGAAGTCAGCAACAGTACACGTATGTTCCTATAAAGTGATAGTTTCTCCGTAGTCGTAGGAAGTCAGCAACCGTACATGTATGTTCTCTTGATGTGATAGTGTGTCTATAGTCAAAGGAAGTCATCAATCGGACATGTGTGTTCTCTTGATATGATAGTGTCTCTGTAGTCAAAGGAAGTCAGCAACCGTACATGTATGTTGTCTTGATGTGATAGTTTATCTGTAGTCATAGGAAGTCAGCAACCGTACATGTATGATCTCTTGATGTGGTAGTTTATCTGTAGTCATAGGAGGTCAGCAACCGTACATGTATGTTTTCTTGATGTGATAGTTTCTCTGTAGTCATAGGAAGTCAGCAACTGTACATGTATGTTCTCTTGATTGATGTGATAATTTCTCTGTAGTCATAGGTAGTCAGCTACCGTACATGTATGTTCTCTTGATTGATGTGATAGTTTCTCTGTAGTCAAAGGAAGTCAGCAACCGTACACGTATGTTCTCTTGATGTGGTAGTTTATCATTAATCATAGAAAGTCAGCAACCGTACATGTATGTTCTCTTGATGTGGTAGTTTATCTGTAGTCATAGGACGTCAGCTACCCTTCATGTATGATCTCTTGATGTGGTAGTTTATCTGTAGTCATAGGACGTCAGCAACCGTACATGTATGTTCTCTTGATGTGGTAGTTTATCTGTAGTCATAGGACGTCAGCAACCGTTCATGTATGTTCTCTTGATGTGGTAGTTTATCTGTAGTTATAGGAAGTCATCAACCGTACATGTATGTTCTCTTGATTGATTTATAATAGTTTCTCTGTAGTCATAGGAAGTCAGCAACCGTACATGTATGTTCTCTTGATTGATGTGATAGTTTCTCTGTAGTCAAAGGAAGTCAGCTACCGTACATGTATATTCTCTTGATGTGGTAGTTTATCCGTAGTCATAGGACGTCAGCAACCGTACATGTATGTTCTCTTGATGTGGTAGTTTATCTGTAGTCACAGGAAGGCGACAACCGTACATGTATGTTCTCTTGATGTGGTAGTTTATCTGTAGTCATAGGACGTCAGCAACCGTTCATGTATGTTCTCTTAATGTGGTAGTTTATTTGTAGTCAAAGGAAGTCAGCAACAGTACACGTATGTTCCTATGATGTGATAGTTTCTCCGTAGTCATAGGAAGTCAGCAACCGTACAGGTATTGTGGTAAAGTGGGATGTTATAAATATTTATAGGGGACTTAGTGTACTGACTGAGATCAGCTGTGAAGGTATCTGTATCTAATAGGTCTAGTGTTTTGCAGATAACCTTACTTGCTACCACATTATACCTCAGTCAGAATTATTCTGGAATATTGTGATGACTACGTTAAATGTCTAGGGTATGTATATGATGAAGTGTAAGTCACAACAACAACAGACAGATAAACAATTTAATTTATTCCACCACACTTGACAACACTGTGACACTCACACACATTTAACACTCTATAAGACTATCTTAAATGAGGCACTGGTAAATTTTCAAATATAAATATGTATTAATTACTTGCACTAATATATGTGTCCTGATTCAAATACAAAGTGAACCAGGAATCACAATCAATTGTAATTACAATTTATATGTACAGAATTTATCAATATGAACCTTGTAGTGACATATTTTAAATATATTATCCTATGTGTGTCAGTTGTGTAGTAGTAATATGAGGTAATACTGGTTTTGTTTTTTTCAAGCTATGTTGTTATTTGTCATCATGACTTCAAGTGTTTGTTTATCTTGGAAATAGTATGGGGAAAAGTTCACAGTTCCTATCAATTTAAACACTGTATTTTCCCTCTGTTTTATTATAAAGTCAGATTTTGAGGGGGGGGGGGGGGGGGCATAATGTTGAGCTCCTCTGGCCACAGACGCTTATCTTTCGTGATGGCGGCAGGAAAAGACTCCTCTGCTCGATAGCCTCCCTGTGTTCTGGAGACACCTCACTGGTCACTATCTGGACCCAGGAGTATGCTGTCAGCCTCTAGGTTCAGCAAAGATCAGACCAGGTGCTGCTCAATAACTTTAGGACCACGGTCCCTGAAACAAGAAGGTTGTACCTCCTATTTCAGAACTAATTTATAATAAATTTCCAGACTGAACACAATACATAACAAACACTGAGTTCAGAGCGGTAGGCCAACTGCTATCTTCATCTGAAACAATTTTCACCAGTATACTCCTCCCTAATGGTTACTACGCCTCTGCAATTCCAGCATTATTTCTTTCTAGTCAATAAGATAGGTGTCAGTGTACTGTTTGGCAATTCCATGTAGTTTTACTTTCCTCCGACACCTTCTGTTCAGGTTGGAGCACTATATAGGCTTTACCTCATGTTCGCTACTGGACCACACATATATACAGACATAAATTATCAATTTACATTCAATTTTCATTAAAAAGATATCAAATATTTCAAGCTTACCACAATTCATGGAATAATACACAGTTACGTTGACTGGCAATGAATATAGCACAATTTCGATCTGCCGATGTCCCAGGCTTTTATTTTGAAAAATATGCACTGGCGCTCAACGCACTGGTTCTTTAGTAAGTTTATTTGAAAATGTGGTGCTGACCTGACGCCTCTGATTGACTATATTGGCGGGTCTAACCAATCGTGCCATGTTTACACAAGCGTTTGAAAAAAAAGTACTCCTACTCCCGTTTCCCTAACAACAAAGAATCAATATTTATAGTCCGACTAATCGTGTTAAGCCTTACATTTACTTTCCGCCAATCAAATAGGAGGTAACATGGGGACCTATTTCCCGTACAATGGTGGTGTGAAAATCTGCCACTGAGCGATTCTGATTTTGGTGTTGTCTGACATCCCTCACTATTTCTTTTGGCTATAATTTGTTAATTCCTAGACTATTTGCGTAACGTTTAACATATTCTTTGTCAGCAAGTCCTAAGGAACCCAAATATATAAATTTAATGGGGCTAAGGGGCTGCGTTCAAAATATGCATTTTCTTCTACCTCCTGTTCACTTCGAATACGATGTGGTGTCTGGGTACTGTAATGTTTTCAAACGTAAACCAGTATAATTTCATGTTTCCTAATAAGCGTTTTTCAGGTTTTAAAAACCTAACTCGTATGGGTAGTGTTTTTTATCACTGTCGATTTGAAAAAAAGCTAGTGCTTGTGGCCTTACACGCGTGATGGTAGTAATTGTGTATCGCGAGACTGTGGTAGTATTGCCTGCGTTCCGGCTTTCAGCCCCTCCCTTTCTTTCTATCCTTAGTCCATCTGTCTTTCGTTTATGGTAACTTAGTGTATAAAATGACATGAATGGAATATTAAATATAGGTCAGCTTGCGTATCTCAAGGTTTTTCTTAGAAAGGCAGTACACGTTTTATCGTAGAAAGCGGGTATTGAAGCAGTAGGCTTTTACTATCAACGTGAAACGTTATAAATTTGCAGACGAAGGAGAAAACAAGGGGGATTTCGAGTACAGTCATTGTGACAGCACTGTTCTTTACCATTCTTCTTTCCTTTTATTAAATTTATTTGTTAGGCTTTACATTTACGTTTTAATTTATATATGTGGATTAGAATTTCACACGACAAATTCTCCCCACTTAAAACAGACGTTATATGTCAGTCTATAATTCTATATACACATAGAGAAATTTATTATTTTTCCTGGAGTTTAGGGTGATTCTCATCACACGGATGGCGGCTTAAAAAATCCGCTCCCAGATTTGTTTTTCCACTTATATACTCTATCCTAAACTCAAATGGCTGCATCAATAATGAAAAACGGAGTAATCTAGAATTCTCATGTCTAGCCTGTGCTAGAAACGACAAAGGTTTGTGATCCGTTTGCAACTTAAATGCCTTCCCATACAGATAAATATTGAATTTCTTTATCGCCCATATTACTGCAAGACATTCCTTTTCGCTAGTTGAGTAATTGGTTTCAGCTTTATTCAACTTTCTGCTAGCATATGCCACTGGGCTTAATTCCCCATCCAATGAATCTGATTTCTGTAGCAAAGTTGCACCTAACCCAATATTACTGGCATCAGTCCTTACAATGAATTCTTGACTTAAGTCAGGTAATTTCAAAATAGGTTTACTTGTGAGCTTTTCCTTCAATTCTTGGTAAGCCATTTCACATTGTGGTGTCCATGTAATTCGATCTGGATTTCCCTTACGTGTCAAATCAGTTAACGGTGCACATATGGAATTAAAGTTTTTGCTATACTTTTGGTAGAAACCACATAATGAGACAAAGGATCTCACGTCTTTCTTGGTTTGTGGTCTCGGGGCTTTCTTTAGTTTCTCTAAATTCTTGGGGTCAGAGGTCATGTTTCCCTGATAAACTGTGTGTCCCAAGAATTCCAATTCTTTACATCCAACGCAACATTTGGTTGGTCGGGCTGTTAAATTTGCTTCCCTAAGTCGATTAAACAGCATGTTCAGAGAGTCAATGTGTTCCTCAAATGTTTCTGTTGCTATAAGGATATCATCCATGAAATTTGTGATACATGAATTATTCAGAGGGTCCAATAATTTTCTCATCATTCTAGAGAAGACACTAGGCGCATTCTTCAATCCAAATGGCAATCTATTAAACTCATAGTGTCCTTGTGAGGTACTAAAAGCTAGGTATGGTCTAACCTCAGGCTTTACTGGAATCTGATAGTATCCTTTACTCAGATCCACTTTTGAGAAATATTTAGCTTTATTTAGTCTGGCAAACAGCTGATTTGTATCCGGCAATGGATCCACCTGTCCTTCTGTAATAGCATTCAGTCTCCTGTAATCTATACAGAGTCTATGTTCTCCAGAGGGCTTCCTTAGGAGTACAACACCGGAACTATACGAAGATTCACTGTGTGAAACAATTCCTTCCTTCAACAAATAGTCTATCTCTTCCTTCAAAGCTTTCTCCTTAGCAAAAGGAATCGAATAGGGTTTCATACAGACAGGGGTGGGGCCTTTCAGTTTCATATCATATTCCAATAAGTTTGTATGCCCTGGTCGGTCTGTTAACACCTCTGCATGATTATCTAGAACCTGTTGCACTCTCTCTTTCTGAGTTTTCGTTAAATGTGTACTGATTTTCACCTGTGCCGCTGTCTCACAGGGGTGTAATGGATATTCAAATGATGAAAGTGGTTCCTTTTTCATCTCCATGGCGATGGACAAGGTCAACAAGTGTGTCTCTTCCTGATTTTCTCTTTCCAAATATTTCTTCAGGAGATTCACATGATAGATTTTTTTTTTCCCCTTCTTATCTATCTTATAATTGGTTCTAGACACCTTCTCTAGAACTGTATATGGACCTTGCCATCCAATTTGTAACTTATTCTGACTACCGGGGAGAAGAAGCAGTACCTTCTCTCCCACAGCCAAATCTCTGTCTTTAGCTTTCCTGTTATAATAGGCAGCATGTTTCTTCCTGGCTTGTTTCAAATTTTCATTGGCAAGTTTCCAGCCAGTTTTTAAACGAGTGGTCAGCTCATTCACATATTGGTATGAGGATGTAATATTTTCCTCTGCCTTTTCATCAGTCCACGTTCTTAACAGCGCTTCAAGTGGACCTTTTATTGGCCTTCCAAACAATAATGTTGCCGGGGCCATACCGGTTGAACTATGGGGTACCTCCCGATAAGCAAAGAGGGCGGCGTGAAGGTACTGGTCCCACGTATCTGGTTTTTCGTGTGCCAACTTTCTCAGGATTGACATCAACGTGCCATTAAATCTTTCCACTTGGCCGTTCCCTTGGGGATGGTACACACTACAATGGAAGTGTTTGGCCTGGAAGATCATGAAAACGTCTTCAGTTAGTTTCCCCTTGAACTGAGAGCCATTATCAGTCAAGATTTTATTAGGAAAGCCTAACCTTGTGAAAATTGTGAGTAATGCCTCTGCCACATGTTTAGAATTAATCGATGACAGGGCTACCGCCTCTTCCCACATAGAACAAGTGTCCACCAGAGTCAGAATGTAGCTGTTCCTTCTCTTGGTTCGGGTGAGAGGTCCCACAAGATCCACGGCAACTCTCTAAAAGGGTGTTCCCACTATGGGCATTTCCCCCAGAGTTGCTGGTGCAGTCCAATGTTTAGGTGCTACTCGTTGGCACTCTGGACAGGATTTTACATATCGTTTGATATCTTCAGTTATTCCTGGCCAGAAATAGTGGCAAGCTATACGCTGTCCTGTTGCGCTGATCCCCATATGACCACTGAAGGGAATCGCATGCCCTAGTTCCAACACTTTAGTCCTATATGAAGTGGGAAGGACCAGCTGTCCGTGACCATTGGATTCAGATCCAGCCTTCCTATATATCAGCTTGTTCTTCATATAAAATTCTCCCTTGCCTGGAGGTGTATGAGATTTGGGCAACTTCTTGAAACACGGCTTGAGTGTTTTGTCCTCAGCCTGTGCCTTCCTCATCTCATCTGGATGAGTATTTATTGGATTATCCTCCTCCTTTTTAGACTGTGATCTGGTCTGCACTGTTGCCAATATCACAGGTCTCTTGGGATTCCCCAAGAAGACAAATCTACACCCCAATATCAGAGGGTAGATTGGCTCATTTATCACTGCTGCTTTTATGATTCCTTCCACATATCGCGTTTTCACCTTTATCCGGGCGACGGGAAGTGTCATGGTAGCTACATCCATGGTTGCAGTTTGAATCTCCACTGTTTCTGTGGTGTATTGATCGGCATGCACCAGGTGAGAACTCACAACGGAATCGTAATCTAAACCGGTATCATATAAACACCTTATAGTGACACCATTACAGATGACATCTTCACACACTGGGGGGTGGTATGGTTCCTGTAGTTCTGCAGGTTTGACCTTTTTTTCCTTTTTCCCAGATGTCATAGCAGCACAATGAGGAGGTTTCCTTCTACAATGGTCAGTGTCATGATTGTTCATCTTACAATTTTTACACCACCTTTTCCCTTGGTTGAAAGATTTTCTTTCATCATATTTCCTTTCATCGAATTGTGGGGTTTTATTTTTATTGTCATACCGTGGCCTATCAAATTGGTGCTTACCTTTGTTTTGATCTCTAGGATCAAATTTATTAAAGTTCTGTGGTGCCCTAAAATTTTCCAGCTGTTTCTTTTTATTACCTGATACCTCTGCCTGAGCTGCTTGATACCTTTCAGCAACATTTAGCAACTCACCCAGCCTCTCTGCACCTTGTTCCATGAGAAACGTTCTCAGGTCTGGAGCCATGGACTCTCTTAATTGTTCTATAAGGACCATTTCCCTAAGATCTTGGGTTTTCCCCAGAGAAGTCCATTTCTCCAAGTATGTCTCTAACCGTGCAGAGAACTGGTGATAGGTTTCACCTGACAGTAGTTTAGCATTCCTAAGTTTTTTCCTATAAAATTCTGCGTTCTTTTCATATCTTAATAAAAGAGCCTGCTTTAGCATGTCATAATTTTCCTGATCACCTCTGCTCATTTTGGCAAAAACTTCATAAGCTGCCCCACGAAGACCTTGAGATAACTTTAAGCTCCACCTTTCTCTCTCTAACCCATATGTGGTAGCTAATAGTTCATATCTATTTAGATAGCTCTCAATATCATCGTCTTTCTCAACGAAATGATCTAAATGAAAATTCATAGCTGAGGTTGAGGCTCCCTGACTAGCAGTGGCATCAGAGGCAAAGGGACTGGCACCATTTTCAGGAGCATGGCCTTGAAACTCAAACTCCCTTAGTCGTAACTCATGTTCCCTTTGTAATCTCTTCTCCTCCTTTCCTGCTTCCCTCTCTGCAGTCAATCTTCTTTCCTCGGCTTCCCTTTCTGCAGCTAATTTCTTCTCTTCTCTTTCTGCAGCCTGTCTTCTTTCCTCGGCTTCCAATGCTTTAGCCTCTTTGTCAGCCTCAATCTGCAACCTCTTAGTCTCAGCCTCAGCCTCAAATTGTAACTTCTTAATTTCCTTTTCAGCCTCTAACCTCTTATCTTCGGCCAATCTTTCAGATTCTAGTTTTCTTTCGGCCTCTTTTTCTAATCTTCTTTCTTCCCGTTCAATATATTTGTCACATTCAGCAGTGACATAAGCAATCATAATTTGCCCGTCCATTCCTAACTCTTTCGCAGTCTGTACAGCAGCAGATCGAAATTTTGCCAAGTCGGCCATTGTCTAACATGCAATTGTAAACAATTCAATCTTTCAATAATTATCTAAGGACACTACAGGCACTGAGAGCTCAACCTTATTTATTTCCACCCAAGGATACCTTTTAATTCTTATTATTCCCAATATCTATAACAGGAGAAAGTTCAATATCCCTGGAGCGAGACCCCAATATATGTGGTAAAGTGGGATGTTATAAATATTTATAGGGGACTTAGTGTACTGACTGAGATCAGCTGTGAAGGTATCTGTATCTAATAGGTCTAGTGTTTTGCAGATAACCTTACTTGCTACCACATTATACCTCAGTCAGAATTATTCTGGAATATTGTGATGACTACGTTAAATGTCTAGGGTATGTATATGATGAAGTGTAAGTCACAACAACAACAGACAGATAAACAATTTAATTTATTCCACCACACTTGACAACACTGTGACACTCACACACATTTAACACTCTATAAGACTATCTTAAATGAGGCACTGGTAAATTTTCAAATATAAATATGTATTAATTACTTGCACTAATATATGTGTCCTGATTCAAATACAAAGTGAACCAGGAATCACAATCAATTGTAATTACAATTTATATGTACATAATTTATCAATATGAACCTTGTAGTGACACATTTTAAATATATTATCCTATGTGTGTCAGTTGTGTAGTAGTAATATGAGGTAATACTGGTTTTGTTTTTTTCAAGCTATGTTGTTATTTGTCATCATGACTTCAAGTGTTTGTTTATCGTGGAAATAGTATGGGGAAAAGTTCACAGTTCCTATCAATTTAAACACTGTATTTTCCCTCTGTTTTATTATAAAGTCAGATTTTGAGGGGGATGGGGGGGGGCATAATGTTGAGCTCCTCTGGCCACAGACGCTTATCTTTCGTGATGGCGGCAGGAAAAGACTCCTCTGCTCGATAGCCTCCCTGTGTTCTGGAGACACCTCACTGGTCACTATCTGGACCCAGGAGTATGCTGTCAGCCTCTAGGTTCAGCAAAGCTCAGACCAGGTGCTGCTCAATAACTTTAGGACCACGGTCCCTGAAACAAGAAGGTTGTACCTCCTATTTCAGAACTAATTTATAATAAATTTCCAGACTGAACACAATACATAACAAACACTGAGTTCAGAGCGGTAGGCCAACTGCTATCTTCATCTGAAACAATTTTCACCAGTATACTCCTCCCTAATGTTACTACGCCTCTGCAATTCCAGCATTATTTCTTTCTAGTCAATAAGATAGGTGTCAGTGTACTGTTTGGCAATTCCATGTAGTTTTACTTTCCTCCGACACCTTCTGTTCAGGTTGGAGCACTATATAGGCTTTACCTCATGTTCGCTACTGAACCACACATATATACAGACATAAATTATCAATTTACATTCAATTTTCATTAAAAAGATATCAAATATTTCAAGCTTACCACAATTCATGGAATAATACACAGTTACGTTGACTGGCAATGAATATAGCACAATTTCGATCTGCCGATGTCCCAGGCTTTTATTTTGAAAAATATGCACTGGCGCTCAACGCACTGGTTCTTTAGTAAGTTTATTTGAAAATGTGGTGCTGACCTGACGCCTCTGATTGACTATATTGGCGGGTCTAACCAATCGTGCCATGTTTACACAAACGTTTGAAAAAAAAAGTACTCCTACTCCCGTTTCCCTAACAACAAAGAATCAATATTTATAGTCCGACTAATCGTGTTAAGCCTTACATTTACTTTCCGCCAATCAAATAGGAGGTAACCTGGGGACCTATTTCCCGTACAATGGTGGTGTGAAAATCTGCCACTGAGCGATTCTGATTTTGGTGTTGTCTGACATCCCTCACTATTTCTTTTGGCTATAATTTGTTAATTCCTAGACTATTTGCGTAACGTTTTACATATTCTTTGTCAGCAAGTCCTAAGGAACCCAAATATATAAATTTAATGGGGCTAAGGGGCTGCGTTCAAAATATGCATTTTCTTCTACCTCCTGTTCACTTCGAATACGATGTGGTGTCTGGGTACTGTAATGTTTTCAAACGTAAACCAGTATAATTTCATGTTTCCTAATAAGCGTTTTTCAGGTTTTAAAAACCTAACTCGTATGGGTAGTGTTTTTTATCACTGTCGATTTGAAAAAAAGCTAGTGCTTGTGGCCTTACACGCGTGATGGTAGTAATTGTGTATCGCGAGACTGTGGTAGTATTGCCTGCGTTCCGGCTTTCAGCCCCTCCCTTTCTTTCTATCCTTAGTCCATCTGTCTTTCGTTTATGGTAACTTAGTGTATAAAATGACATGAATGGAATATTAAATATAGGTCAGCTTGCGTATCTCAAGGTTTTTCTTAGAAAGGCAGTACACGTTTTATCGTAGAAAGCGGGTATTGAAGCAGTAGGCTTTTACTATCAACGTGAAACGTTAAAATTTGCAGACGAAGGAGAAAACAAGGGGGATTTCGAGTACAGTCATTGTGACAGCACTGTTCTTTACCATTCTTCTTTCTTTTTATTAAATTTATTTGTTAGGCTTTACATTTACGTTTTAATTTATATATGTGGATTAGAATTTCACACGACAGGTATGTTCTCTTGATGTGATAGTGTGTCTATAGTCAAAGGAAGTCATCAATCGGACATGTGTTCTCTTGATATGATAGTGTCTCTGTAGTCAAAGGAAGTCAGCAACCGTACATGTATGTTGTCTTGATGTGATAGTTTATCTGTAGTCATAGGAAGTCAGCAACTGTACATGTATGATCTCTTGATGTGATAGTTTATCTGTAGTCATAGGAAGTCAGCAACCATACATGTATGTTCTCTTGATTGATGTGATAGTTTCTCTGTAGTCATAGGTAGTCAGCAACCGTACATGTATGTTCTCTTGATTGATGTGATAGTTTCTCTGTAGTCAAAGGAAGTCAGCAACCGTACACGTATGTTCTCTTGATGTGGTAGTTTATCTGTAGTCATAGAAAGTCAGCAACCGTACATGTATGTTCTCTTGATGTGGTAGTTTATCTGTAGTCATAGGACGTCAGCAACTGTTCATGTATGATCTCTTGATGTGGTAATTTATCTGTAGTCATAGGACGTCAGCAATCGGACATGTATGTTTTCTTGATGTGGTAGTTTATCTGTAGTCATTGGACGTCAGCAACCGTTCATGGATGTTCTCTTGATGTGGTAGTTTATCTGTAGTTATAGGAAGTCATCAACCGTACTTGTATGTTCTCTTGATTGATTTATAATAGTTTCTCTGTAGTCATAGGAAGTCAGCAACCGTACATGTATGTTCTCTTGATTGATGTGATAGTTTCTCTGTAGTCAAAGGAAGTCAGCAACCGTACATGTATGTTCTCTTGATGTGATAGTTTCTCCGTAGTCATAGGAAGTCAGCAACCGTACATGTATGTTCTCTTGATGTGATAGTTTCTCTGTAGTCATAGGAAGTCAGCAACCGTACATGTATGTTCTCTTGATGTGATAGTTTCTCTGTAGTCATAGGAAGTCAGCAACCGTACATGTATGTTCTCTTGATGTGATAGTTTCTCTGTAGTCATAGGAAGTCAGCAACCATACATGTATGTTCTCTTGATGTAATAGTTTCTCTGTTGTCATTGTTTTTCTAGATCAAGTTGCGAGCCCCGATGTACAATCTCATATTAGTTGCATCTTGCGACATTCAAGGTCCTATTCTGTCTGTGTCTACTGAGAGACGTCTAGGAACTTCACGAGACACATCTCCTGCTAATATGTCATACAATTTAAAATAGCTTGTTCTTTCTGTTTTATTAATAACTCTTTTCAATTGTTATATCTTTCAGTTATTATTTGTTTACTTGTTTCTGTTCTCACGAATTTCACCCTTCCTCATTAAAAAGACATATAAAACGTGTCAGTAAAATACATTAACTCTCTCAACTCTAATTCTCCAAGTCTACCATTTACTTTCCCGGGGTTTTGTGGGCGAACGGTGGGGGAAAGAACCCTTGTCGTGCGTTGATCCCACTGGTTGTTATGTCAAGCAGACATGAGCAGAAATATGCCACAAATGGAAGACATAGACACGCAGTTGATAGGAAAATATATACAGAGCGATACAACAGGTGGCAATCTGATCATCAGAAGTAGTCCCTCCGTAGATCAAGTGTTTCGGCTCCTTAATCTCCTTTATACTCCAAGGTTGTCTTGTGCAGAGAATTGAACCCACTCCACCTTGGTTGCAGCTTTCAAATTTACTCATATTTTTTGCCAGCTGGAGGCAATTGTAAAATTAACTCCTCTGTTGAAAATAAATTACTGTCCCGAGTTCCATAACCCGTTGCGGTTGTTCCACAGCCAGCACGACGCTCTTTCCGCAGTTTCGCTGAGCCTCTTAAGTGCCCCTGTTCTTGACTGTCCCCTCAACCTCAACAGACTCAGTAGATCATACACAGATGCAGCCAGGAGACCTCTTGCATCTACCTCAACAGCCATAACCCTTGCAGTGAACCCATCCTGTCTCAAATCCGTGGCCAGATCATTATACTTGGCCACTTTGAACGAGTGTCGCTCGTCCAGTCTGGATTCAAATGGCACGGTCAGCTCAATCATTATAATCTGGTGCAATGAAAAGGAATACAGAACTATATCTGTCAGTATTTGACATCTTTTGATACTCTCTGGATAAGCCCCTTCTTCCTCCATCTCCCAGTCAAGTGCACAGTCAAAACGAGATGGTAAACTGATCCTAGATTTAATTGCTTTGGGACATGCTGACTTTCCTGCTCTCAGAAAGTATCTATTTGTGTTGCTCGGTCTGACTTTGCTGATCGCCTTCACCCTTGCCAGGTCTATTGTATCAGCCAGCTCACATAGTGCTCTGTTCTGCGCCATGTTTATCGCCATTGCTCTAATGACACCTTGCAAGCTGAGAGCACGTGCTCAAGTGTCTGCCTCTCATGGCACAGGGGGCACTGAGCATCATCAGACCTTCCCCATCTCACAAGGTTTGTGGACGATGGCAGGAGCTCATACACTGATCTGATAATGAAGCTGAGTCTAAGAGGCGCCATATGCCATATATCATTCCATGTCAAGGACCTTTGCATGGCTCCTTACCATGTGGTCCATTGACCTTGTTGGGCTTGTTGCGCCGCTTTTTGCATCCTCTTATCATTCTCAGCTCCTCGTATCTCCTGAATTACCATGTCTCTGCGTTCCATGTTTGATGCCTTGGACCACCAGCGAATGTCACCATGGCCAAATCCCCGTCTATTCGTTTGTGTGTATCCGATTACCTCCCTCAGATTGAGCGACTCTTGGGCAGCATCAACAGCTTCTTCCACTTTCCACTTCCTTCCAGTTTTCAGTGTGGGCTCAAAGGACTTAACTACGTCATCTGCTGACTCGCACATCATCATTGCGAGCTTTGCTTTTCCTGCTTTGTATTCTTCAACAACTGACTTGAAAGGAAGTACAAGCTTTGCCTTCTTGCAGTACAGTGCTACGTCTAACATACCTGGTGGTACTCCTAACCATTTCCTCATGAACTTGTTGACCTTTTGCTCCATTCCTTCCACTGTACTGGTGCGTATTTCATATATAAGCAGTGGCCTTAGCAATTTAGGTATCAACATAAACTGGAGGCACCACAGTTTGAACTTTTCTAGGAGTCTGCTTCGGGCTATGATCTGTAGTCCTCTGTCTGCCATTTATATCGTCTGTTGAACTTTCTTTGAGTCTTTTAATGAGGCACCCTGCTAAGATATTTAACAAGTTCTTCAATGACAGTAGGGATTCTTTGGTTTGAAACCACGAATGTTACCTCAGATGTCTTCCCTTTCCTGACTGAAAGGGTTCTAGACTTTTTAGTTTTGAAGCTCATTCTACACCAGGCGACTAGTTCATCAAGGCGTGTTAACATTCTCCGGGCTTAGCGTTCATCTAATGTCAGAATTGTTGTGTCATCAATGAATGCTTTAAGCGGTGGCATGTGACACCTTCCTTTGAGCTTTGGACCTATTGCAAATCCTTCAGCCGCTTTGAGGATTACCTGCATAGCCAACACGAGTAGTATCGGAGAGATGGTACATCCCATCGCAATTCCAACTTGTAGGTCAATCCACTTCGTTGTGTACTCTATGGTTGAAAATCTGACAGAGAACCATGAGAAATAAGCTTCAGCGTTGCTGCAATTTCTTGTGGGAACATTGTACAGTTCCAGGGCCTGCCTCAACATCTGGTGTGGAACGGATCCATACGCATTAGATTGATCCAACCAGATTACACTGAGATTTGTTCTGTCAGACTTTGCCTTTTGAATTGCTTCCCAGATCATAGCGGTATGCTCTAGACACCCTTGTGTACCTGAGATACCTCCTTTCTGGATGGTTGTATCCATTCTCCAGGAGGTATTTAGTGAGTCTTTTAGCCATCACTGAGAAGAATATCTTCCCTTCCACATTAAGTAATGAAACTGGCCTGGACTGACTGATGTCTGTGAAATTTTGTTCCTTCGGGATAAAGACTTCTTTCGCCTTTTTTCCATTCTTTGCTTACAAATTGGTTGTTCCAAGCATTTTTCAGCAAATGAAGCAGCCGTTTCAGAACTTCATGACATCTCTTATATACAAAATTAGTGACACTATTACGACCTGGAGCTGACTTGCATCGTGCTTTCTGGACAATCCTTTCTATTTCTTGCATTGTTATGGGGTTTGGTTTTGAATTCAGCTCCTGGCTTACTGGGTTATATAATGCCTGCGATGCTGCTGAACGGCTCATCTTTGCGACCATCTGAATAGGTCATTCTAAGGTGTTCTTCCAGATCTTATTTCGGATGTTTAGTGTTCCCTACTGCGGCTGTTCAAACAGTTCTTTGGCAAACTTGAAGGGCTCCCTGCAGAGTGTTGTCATGGGTTTATCATGAATGTTGTCATGGAGGTGTCATGTGTGTGTGTGTGTGTGTGTGTGTGTGTGTGTGTGTGTGTGTGTGTGTGTGTGTGTGTGTCTGTCGTGAGAAATTCTAATCCACATATATAAATTATAAGGTAAATGTAAAGCCTAACACATAAATTCAATAAAAGGAAAGAAGAGTGGTAAAGAACAGTGCTGTCACAATGACTGTACTCGAGATCCCCCTTGTTTTCTACTTAGTCTGCAAATTGTAACGTTTCACGTTGATAGTAAAAGCCTACTGCATCACTACACGCTTTCTTCAATAAAACGTGTACTGCATTTCTAAGAAAACCTTGAGCTAGGCACCCTGCGTAATGACCTAAATTAATACTTCCATTAATTTCATTTTATACACGGCGTGATGAAAAGACAGATGAACTTAGGATAGAGAGAAGGGAGGGCTGAAAGCAGGAACGCATACAACACTAAACACGCGTCTCGCGATATACAATTAATGCCACCCTCTCCAAGCGGAAAGGCCAGAAGCAATACATTTTTTCAGATGGACAGTGACAAAAAACACTACCCATACGAGAGTTAGGTTTAAAAACCTGAAAAATGCTTATTGGGAAACATGACATTATACTGGTTTACGTTTGAAAGCCTGACAGTACCCAGACACCACATCGTATCGAAGTGAACAGGAGGTAGAAGAAAATGCACATTTTGAACGCAGCCACCTAGCTCCCTTAAATTTATATAATTGGGTTCCTTAGGACTTGCTGACAAAGAATATATTAAGTGTTACGCAAATAGTCTAGGAATTAACAAATTATAGCCAAAAGAAAATAGTGAGGGTGTCAGACAACACCAAAAAATAATCGCACAGTGCATGTTTTGAACCCACTATTTTACGGGAAATGGGCCACCATGTAAAATCCTATTTGATTGGATAGAAATAAATGTAAGGCTAAACACGATTAGTCGGACTATAAATACTATTTTTTGTTGTTAGGGGAGACGGAAGGAAGGGTACTTTTTTTCAAACGCTTGTGTAAACATGGCTCGATTGGATAGACCCGCCAATATAGTCAATTAGAAGCGTCAGTTCAGCACCACATTTTCAAATAAACTTTCTGAAGCAACAGTGCGTTGAGATTCAGCTTATATTTTTCTAAATAAAAGCCTGAGACAGCGGCAGGTCGGATTTTGTGCCATATTCATTGCCAGTCAACGTAATTGTGTATTATTTCCATGAATTGTGGTAAGCTTGAAATATTTGATAT
Organism: Oreohelix idahoensis; assembly: GCA_024509875.1. Classification (NCBI taxonomy): domain Eukaryota; kingdom Metazoa; phylum Mollusca; class Gastropoda; order Stylommatophora; family Oreohelicidae; genus Oreohelix; species Oreohelix idahoensis. The sequence goes on along the minus strand of JAMPIV010009940.1, from coordinate 480,770 downwards.
CTTTTCAATGAAAATTGAATGTAAATTGATAATTCATGTCTGTATATGTGTGTGGTTCAGTAGCGAACATGAGGCAAGGCCTATATAGTGCTCCAACCTGAACAGAAGGTGTCGGAGAAAAGTAAAACTGCATGGAATTGCCAAACAGTACACTGACACCTATCTTATTGACTAGAAAGAACTAATGCTGGAATTGCAGAGGCGTAGTAACCATTTAGGAGGAGAATACTGGTGTAAATTGTTTCAGATGAAGATAGCAGTTGGCCTACCGCTCTGAACTCAGTGTTTGTTCTGTATTGTGTTCAGTGTAGAAATAGATTATAAATTAGTTATGAAGTAGGAGGTACAACCTTCTTGTTTCAGGGACCGTGGTCCTATGTGATTGAAGCAGCACCTGGTCGGAGCTTTGCTGAATCTAGAGGCTGACAGCATACTCCTGGGTCCAGATAGCGACCAGTGAGGTGTCTCCAGAACACAGGGGAGCAATCGAGCAGAGGAGTCTTTTCCTGCCGCCATCACGAAAGTTAAGCCTCTGTGGCCAGAGGAGCTCAACATTATGTGTCCCCCTCAAAACTTGACATTATAATAAAACAGAGGGTCAATACATTGTTTAAATTGATAGGAACGGTGAAGTTTCCCCATACTATTTCCAAGATAAACAAACACTTGAAGTCATGATGACAAATAACAACATAGCTTGAAAAACAAAACCAGTATTACCTCATAGTACTACTACACAACTGACACAAATAGGATAATACTAATACAATATGTCACTACAAGGTTCATATTTATAAATTATGTACATATAAATTGTGATTACATTTGATTGTGATTCCTGGTTCACTGTGTAGTTGAATCAGGATATATATTAGTCAAAGTAATTAATACATATATATTTGAACTTTTACCATTGACTCAATTAAGATAGTCTTATAGAGTGTTAAATGTGTGTGAGTGTCACAGTGTTGTCAAGTGTGGTGGAATAAATTAAATTGTTTATCTGTCTGTTGTTGTTGTTGTGACTTACACTTCATCATTTACATAACCCTAGACATTTAACGTAGTCATCACAATATTCCAGAATAATTCTGACTGAGGTATAAATGTGGTAGCAAGTAAGGTTATCTGTAAAACACTACACATATTAGATACAGATACCTTCACAGCTGATCTCAGTCAGTACACTAAGTCCCCTATACATATTTATAACATCCCACTTTACCACAGTGTCATGGATGTAGATGTCATGCAAATCAAAAATGTTACTGTCCCGTAGGTGAAAGAGATGTTGGCGATGTTCGTGTCCTGATGTGTCATAAATGTTAGTGTGCTGATGAGTTATACATGTATTCAGGGCTATGGCCCGTGTTGTTCTTGAAGGGGGAGGGGGGGGGAAGGGGGGGGGGGGGGTATAAAAAAGACAAAGAAAAAAGAAGACTAGCGCTCCCGCTGGCATGTCATTAAAAACGATTAATGTCAGGTGGACATCAGGCTGGCATCTCCATTATTCAAAACAAATTGCGGAAGAAACCACCACTCAAGGCACAATGTAGGTGTTCTAGTTCTAGGCACTTGTTTCCTGAAATGTGCTATGAAAAGGAATTAAAAAGGGGAACATAATTTTTTTCCCTTCATTCGTAGGCCCTAACAATTTCGTAGTCCCCCTAGGGACTGTGCCCACAGTGCCTATTGCGAAATCCGACCCTGCCACTAGTGTAAGAAGTTGTGTCTTGGCATAGGCTTCCTCAGTTGGGCCATTTTCAATGCTGGTTCAATGCTGCATACGAAGAACAGAACGAGATAAAAGAAGAGAATTCAAGACATTCATGACGACTAATTCTAGTTAACGGACACAACTTGACATCTTGTAGTTGACACCTGTTACTCAACTTGTTAATTGAAATTTGAATGAATAACGTAAGTTAAACTTTTTTTTTTTTTTTTTTATCTTTAGTCTTTTTTATCGTCAACATCGCCAAACATGTTTGTAAAGGCTGTAGTCTAGATCAGTGGTTCTCAACATGGGCAATGTCATACTTCTAGGGTGGGGTGGCCATATTGTTCAACACAAAAAGGAGGACAAATGCCATTTTTTGGTCATAAAAAGGAGGACAAGGGAGGACAACATTTGTAAAAAGTAGGACGAAAAGTAGGACACCTTTGTTCAATAACTACAAGACGCTGAAACATATTTTTTTTTTACATTCAAACAATAAGCTGATAACATCACATTGATTTTGTGCCTACTTATATTTTTCTGATGATAAAATCTTCTTCAACAAAGTTGTGCGACGTTTTAAATATGCATAGAAATCAGAGCATGAAAGCTCCTTGAAATTGTACTGCACAAGTAGAGTGCCTTTAATGAAATCTTTCCTTCAGTGCTTCCAAAGCTGCTTCAGTAGATTGCTGTGCAATCACATAAATGATAATAGCAGCTGTTTTGGTTTTGGCACATGAGAATTTGCTGGAAATTTCTGAATCTTGGAAAGCATTCTTGAGTAACACTGAAGTACAATCCATTGATCTGAAAGAGTTGTGATGTTTTACAGTATGAAAAGCAAAAGCACCCTCGGTCGCGGCAACTTCAAACCTTTCCTCGCTTATTTCTTTATTTAAAAATGTCAGTTTTTATTGCAAACATTCAGACGCAAGTGCTTTCTTGTGCTTTTCTGTTTCTATATGTTTTTTTTTAAAATCAGCTGCACCTTTATTTGGTACCGATACAAATGTGTCGCCTCTGCATACAAGACATTCTGCTTCATACTCTTGTCGACCACTGGAAAAGCACTGACATTTTTTTTTCAATTCATCCGTGAACACACACTTCCGTTTTGGCATTTTGAGCGGGTATCTGTAACATAAATATAATATAATGCCCCTAACCGATGGTACATTCGATGTTAAAATTATTTGTAAAATTCAACAGACGAGGTTTTAATTTTAACAAACCCATTACTATTCTAGTAACTACTCGTGTATTTTTTCATAATAAAGAAATTGCAATAAATATAAAAGCAGTACGAACTAATGTTAATATTATTTGTAATTTGCAATAGACAACGAAGTTATAATTGAATAAATCCAGCCCCAAGTTCTTATTCATGCCGTTTTGTCTGTTATATGTTCCCTTAACAAATGCCAATAAACCTAAACAGTGTTTAACCTGGGTTAAAATATGATAGTAATCTATTATAAACTATTGAACAACATGACAACTTACGTTAGTGTTGCTGGCAATTTGCGCGATCCGTCGATTTTGCGGAGACAAAAATTCTTAATTCTGACAGAATTTCTGTACTCAGAAAAATAATTTAGCCAATCACATAAAAGCCGGATATTTCAACATTTAAAAAAAATCCGGCCGGACGCTCAGTTTTGTCGCAAAAGGCCGGATAAATCCGGCCAAATCCGGACGTCTGGCCACCCTATTCTAGGGGGCCACAGTAAAGTGGGAAAGTACCTTTTTTCCATATAACAGCGACTAAAGAAGGCGGCCACAGAGTTAAATGAGGCGCAGAAGGGGTCGTTGAGCAAAACTAGGCTGAGAACCCCTGGTCTAGATCGTTTATGAATGCGTAGGTGAGTTAAAATTATAGAGCAGTGCTCAGAATGTCAAAGACAGCTGTAAATTAATTTCGTTGCTTTTGAAAAGGCTTTTGACAGTATACATAGGGATAGTTTATGGAAAATACTAAGGGCTTATGGAATTCCAAGCTGCATAGTGTCAATTATAAAAAGCGTTTATGCCAACTTTACGTCTAGCATTGGGCAGAGCAACCTAACCTTTGAAGTGAAGACAGGAGTACGACAGGGATGCCCCTTATCAACCACTCTATTTTTAACAGTCATAGACTGGGTGATGCGCCAGACAACAGAGGGCAATCCAAGAGGAATAAGATGGACTACATTTTCTACATTGGAAGATCTGGAATATGCAGATGACATTGCACTGCTAGCACATTCACATCAACACATCCAGGAAAAAACGGATAGACTTAATAAGTATAGCCAGCAGGTGGGCTTGAACATCAACCTAAAGAAGACAGAGGTCATGACGCTCAATGTGAGCAACCCTGAGCCCATATCAGTAAGGAATCAGCAACTAGAACAGACAGATTCCTTCACATACCTAGGAAGCATAGTAACACCAGACGGCGGAGCAAGCAAAGACATCAACAACAGAATGAACAAAGTAAGAACATCCTTTTTTAGTCTAAACAACATCTGGAAGTCCTCTCAGTACAGCACAAGCACAAAATTAAGATTATATCAGAGCTGTGTGCTTTCTGTGCTTCTCTATGGTGCGGAATGCTGGAGAGTTACAGAGAAGGAAATGTCGAAATTGTCCTCTTTTCACACAACATGCCTAAGAAAAATTCACCGAATCTTTTGACCGAATACCATCACCAACCAAGATCTGCTTACTCGAAGCAAGCAAGAGGTCATGCACACCATCATAGCTGGCAGACGCTGGAGCTGGGTTTGCCATGTCCTCAGAAGAGACCCCGATGCCATCACAAGAACAGCTATGCTATGGACCCCTGAAGGAAAACGAAAGAGAGGCCGACCAAAAACAACTTGGCGGATGACTGTGAGGCTGAGATGCAAAGAATGAACCAGAGTTGGGGCACTGTACGAAGGATGGCCGCCGACCGAGCAAAGTGGAATCAATTTGTTGTTGTCCTACAAGACGCCACCAGGCGTAATGGCCACTGGCTGCTTTGACGGTCGGCGGCTAAGGATCAAAGAAGAAGAAGGTGAGTTAAAAGTGCTCCATCTTCTTCATTTACTACACCACAAGGCGTATGTGACAATGTCGCTGCACAACTTGCTACCCCCGTACTTTAAAGTGTTTTGTTTTACTTGAAATTATCTACATATCTTTGTACAAACTTTACTAAAAACAAAACAACAATTTTGTTTTGTATTTAGTCTGAGTTGTCTTAGTGCGATGTCAATACAGGTGCGTCTACTGATGTGTTAATCGTGTCATTATTGTCACAGCTGGCAATATAATATCCACAAAAGAGGTCTAAGATTTTGTTTTCGAGCTAAATGGAAATATTTTCATTATTCATGTTTCAATTCACGCGCTACAGTCGAATATTCACTAATTATATATGTTTATTAAAGTATTCTAGTTTACTACTTTCGTTTCGCTACATTCATTTGCCACATGTACTGGTATTTTCGGTATGTATATTTTGACATGATTTTTTCATGTGGATATAAATTACTGATCGCGGGTTTAAAGATAAAAACATTTAACGGTTGAGTTTGAATTCTAGCTTTATTATTTGAGCTATCCATCCCATCTGTTCGCGGTACATGAAATGTATCTGCATTGCAATCTTTTTCAAATTTCTTTATCATTTACAAGCCCCTCTCCCCATCCTCTCTCACAATCGACAAACCTCTCTTTCCACTATCTGCTACAATCTACATAATTTTATCTCAATCATCTCTCTCATAACGTTGTCCACGCCGCACTCACAATATGAGAATATCACCGTGGACACAGTTTCTCAGTGTCTGCGACCTCTCTCCAACATCAACAACAATCCTGAGACATCTCTCCCTGCTACCTCTTACAATCTGCAGCCTTCTCATTTTACATTATCTCTCACAATCTACATACACTCCACACTAATCCTTACAATCTACAGACCTCTCTCTCCACACTATTCCTTACAATCTACATATGTCTCCCTCCATAAAATTCCTTACAATCTACAGACCTCTCTCTCTACACATCCCTTACAATCTACAGACCTCTCTCTCTACATTATCCCTTACAATCTACAGACCTCTCTCTCCACACACCCCTTACAATCTACAGACCTCTCTCTCCACATTATCCCTTACAATCTACAGACCTCTCTCCACACACCCCTTACAATCTACAGACCTCTCTCTCCACACTATCCCATACAATCTACAGGTCTCTCTCTTCATACTCTCACTTTACAATCTACAGACCTCTCTCTTCACACTATCCCTTACATTCTACAGACCACTCTCTCCACACTATCCCTTACAATCTACAGACCTCTTTCTCCATACTATCACTTTCAATTGTCGTACTTCTCTGTCTCTTTACACTATCACATACAATCTTCGCACCTCTGTATCTCTCTCCACATTATCACTTACAATCTACAGCCCCACTCTCTCTCTCTCTACACCACCCCTTACAACCTTCGTAACTCTTTCTACACACTATCCCTTACAATCTTCGTACCTCTCTCTCTTCACACTATCTCTTACAATAAATAGATCTCTCTCTTCCTCTCTCTCTCTCTCTCTCTCTCTCTCTCTCTCTCTCTCTCTCTCTCTCTCTCTCGCTCTCCACACTTCCCTTACAATCTTCGTACATCTCTCTCCACATTATTCCTTACAATCTACAGACCTCTTTCTGCATACAATTTCTTACAGTCTACGGATCTCCCTCTCCACACCATGCCTTACAATATACGGACCTCTCTTTCAACATTTACACTTACAGTCCACTGATCTCTCTCTCTCTCTCTCTCTCTCTCTCTCTCTCTCTCTTTCTCTCTGGAAATAATCTTTTGCGATCTACAGACCTCTCTTTAAAAACCGTCTCTTATAATTTTCGATTGGATCTCTTAACAACCTTCCTTACAATCCAAATTACATCTCTCTTAACACCATCTCTTACAATTCTTAGACCTCCTCTCTTAAAACAGTATCTTACAGTCGACATATTTCCCTCTACAAAATCATATTTTACAATGTACGGAGTTTCTCTCTCTCTCTCTCTCTCTCTCTCTCTCTCTCTCTCTCTCTCTCTCTCTCTCTCTGAACACCATCTGTCGTAATCCACAAACCTCTCTCATAACAATTTGTCACAATCAGAACATACCTCTCCTATCCACAACTCACAACCTCTTTAAAATTCAATTTGCAACAGTCGTGTTCAGGGGCGGATTGAGCGTTGGGCATTAGGGACACTACCCTAGGGCCCACAGCTAGGAATTAGACATTTGGAACTAATAATCAATTTAATCTGAATGACAGAGTGGTCAGAGCGCTAGTCTCTCGCGGCCAAGATGCTGGGTTCAACTCACGCGGAATCGACACGCTCCAATCTACCCAGCTGTAACTTGGTACCTGCCTTTTTTCTTGAGTTAGGGAAGGAAAAGGCAACGAGGAAGGAAACTCGTCGCCCCACCTCTCGATGCTGGATAAGCATGGGGAATTCTCTAACACTTCACTCCTCTCCAGTAGTATCTTATATAGGATTACTATTACTTTTTTTAATCAATGTGTTATCAGTAATCAGGGTCTAATAACCCCTTTTTCCAGCTGCCTCGAGCACTGTCAATCCACCCCTGGTCTTGTTACAATAAAAAAAAAACCGTTATACCCAGTTGTTCAAATTTATTTTAAGGGACACCCTATCAATTCTTTTAATTCCTCCTTTCAGCGAGTCAGTCTCATGGCTTTAAGGTTTATGATTTTATTTACTTATTACAGCCCTTCATTAAGTTCACGCTAAGCCCTCCTGCCTGGCGCCATCCGATCACACTTTCTCCGTGTTTCATAATCTACTTTAAGCCTAAATCCAATTCGCTTCTCAAATGACCTTAAACCAATCAATACCATTTAGCTTCCCAACAAGGATAGACTTTCAACAAACACACGCTAAGTCCTCCTGTCACGTGCCATTAGCTCAAGTCTTTCCAAGTCTGTCTCGTTATTTTCACTTCTATCACCAGCTTTCTTCTCCATGTGTTTCTTGGTCTACCTCTGCCTCCCTTACCCTGGGGTTCAAGAACAATGACTGCGTTGTAATGTTATACACAGGTTTTCTCAATGTGTCATCTCTTGTTCCACTGGCACTTGTCATTAAAGGACCAATATATAAAACCCTTATTTTTAGTGTACCATTTTCACCATTTCATTGTTTCATTTGTCCTGATGAAGATCTGTTTGGACGAAACATTAGTACGTTTGATTGTGTGACATTGTTTAACTGCCTCTTATATTTCTTACAAGTAATTGCTTAATGTTAGTTTACAAGATCCGTGTTGTTACAGGGGGTATCCGAGGAGACAAAGAAATCTGAGGAGACAAAGACATCTGAGCAGACAAAGAAATCTGAGGAGACAAAGATTTCTGAGGAGACAAAGACATACTGAGGAGACAAAGAAGTCTGAACAGACAAAGAAATGTGAGGAAACAAAAAAAATCTGAGGAGGCAAAGAAATCTGAGGACACAATGAAATCTGAGGAGACAAAGAAATCTAAGCAGACAAAGAAATCTGAGGAGACAAAGAATTCTGAGGAGACAAAGACATACTGAGGAGACAAAGAAATCTGAGGAGACAAAGACATTTGAGGAGACAAAGAAATCTGAGCAGACAAAGAAATCTGAGGAGACAAAGAATTCTGAGGAGACAAAGAAATCTGAGAAGACAAAGAAATCTGAAGAGACAAAGAATTCTGAGGAGACAAAGACATACTGAGGAGACAAAGAAATCTGAGGAGACAAAGAAATCTAAGCAGACAAAGAAATCTGAGGAGACAAAGAATTCTGAGGAGACAAAGACATACTGAGGAGACAAAGAAATCTGAGGAGACAAAGACATTTGAGGAGACAAAGAAATCTGAGCAGACAAAGAAATCTGAGAAGACAAGGAATTCTGAGGAGATAAAGAAATCTGAGAAGACAAAGAAGTCTGAACAGACAAAGAAATGTGAGGAAACAAAAAAAATCTGAGCAGGCAAAGAAATCTGAGGAGACAAAGAAATCTAAGCAGACAAAGAAATCGGAGGAGACAAAGAAATCTGAGGAGACAAGAAATCTGAGGAGACAAAGAAATCTGAGGTGACAAAGAAATCTGAGGAGACAAGAAATCTGAGGAGACAAAGAAATCTGAGGTGACAAAGAAATCTGAGGTGACAAAGAAATCTGAGGAGACAAGAAATCTGAGGAGACAAAGAAATCTGAGGTGACAAAGAAATCTGAGGAGACAAGAAATCTGAGGAGACAAGAAATCTGAGGTGACAAAGAAAGAATAATCTATTGCTCCCTGAGGCATGATGTATAAGATGTTGTTCATAAGGCTGGCAACCTCCTAATGTAAAATTAATAGCTACAAAAACCGTTACTGCTAGATCACATTAATGCTTTGACGCATACTTCTTATAACGGAACCAGCAGCAGTAGTCACTCCATACTCCGTGAGGAGCGTTTAAGGCAAATTCTGATTCTGTTAGTTCACAGTCTTAGACCCTCGGGGATTACGAGGCTCTCTGCTGAGAAAAAGAAGATTAGGTCTAAAAAAAACAAAAAACAAAGAGTATACATTATTTTTCACAGTACAGTGTTGAATTATTTGCGCAGTACCGAAGGTCGATCTTAAAGCCCCGTTATTTTTGTCGCGGTGAACTAAAAATAAGTAGACCACGTGATATCAAAAGCAATGTACTTACTGCATGTTAGGTCCATGTCTCTGAAGGTGAGTTCGCTTCATTTAATACATAAAATTATCCACGTGTGATAACTGAAGTAAACAGGTAGGCTGGTGGTATAAATATCAGAACTGGTTGCTCGTGAGAGTATCCACGCAGAGATAGGTAAGTTCATGTGCTAATGTTTTACGTGTGCGTGTGTGTGCGTGTGTGTGTGTGTGTGTGTGTGTGTGTGTGTGTGATGCCTCTGTTTTCGGGTTGTCTGTATGGTTGCCTTTAGAAAAAAGTGCCTGACTGACTGGTATATGCGATAATGTCTCTCCACAACGGATTCTTAGTGATGTTATCTGTTTATCACGTGAGGTAAAGGTAAAGGATCCCGTTACACGCCCATTGAGGCATATTAGGAATATGGTGTTAGGTCCATATTTTCTTGACCATCGGCACACTAAGGGTGATGTGGTCAGCATCACGCCGGCCGCCTTAACCTTCCCAGAGTTGCTCTGTGTTAATGTTCCGTGAGTGGTGGAAGAAGATAATGTCGATGTTACGCTGAGGAAGGCAATCAGCTTGTGGTCGGGCTTACGGATGGCCGACAAGTGTGTAGATATGTATCTCTGCATACGCGAATGTTAAGGGTTCTTTCATCTAGACAGACTGAAATCACACACCACAGCAAAACGTAGGAGTCAGGGAATGTTGGAACTCCTAGTAACGTTATACAGTTTAATACGACAAACTCATGTGAACATCATGGGACGACATTTCATAACAAGTCATGGAGTATCAACAGTTCACAATATACTCATACAGCATCAGGTATAAGATATCCATAGAACATTCACTTCAATAAACAGTACATAGCGAGCCGTTATATCCAAGGCTTTGAATAGCAGATACAATATCTCTCAATCTTCACTTCAATAAACAGTACATTAGCAAGCCATTATATCCAAGGCTTTGAATAGCAGATACAATATCTCTCAATCTTCACTTCAATAAACAGTAAATTAGCAAGCCATTATATCCAAGGCTTTGAATAGCAGATACAATATCTCTCAATCTTCACTTCAATAAACAGTACATTACCAAGCCATTATATCCAAGGCTTTGAATAGCAGACACAATATCTCTCAATCTTCACTTCAATAAACAGTAAATTCTGCAATTATCAAATATTCCCTTTCACAAAAATCTCTGGTACACACTAGCGAAATGGATAACGTCCATTCCGAAGCTCTGCCAGAAACGTACTGTCACGAGATTACTGCATCTCAGAACAGCTCAGTAAAAATTACTCATGCGCGGACTAACCGCGTGAGACTATCGCTCAGCTCAACCCGTCTCTCCCCAAACTAACACTAAGAATATTCGACAACTTGCTTTATCATATTTAAAAAAAAAAACAACAACTAGCAATCACACAGTTGAGCTGTGTTCAAAATTTATCGAGCAATAAGCCCCCAACTCAAAAAATCATTTCATCACTAAAGCGTGCTAACTAACATGTGTACACAAATCCGACCCATATATATAAATCTTTAACACCTAACTCCCATTAATAAAACAGGACTTAACAGACTACACCGACCCCCGGGGGAAAAAATGATATCATCATTTTTTTGTTGAGAATGACAATTACATCGAACAAAAATGTGAGGTCGATGACATTCTAATATCTACAATAAATAATTATATTATGTTAAGTCATACAATTAACCTAACAATAAAGGGATGGAAATATGAGTAGAGTATGAAGGAGAAGTATGTAACTAGAATCAAATGCAAACGTAGATGAAGTATGGAAGCATAAACAAAATAAGAACCAACAAGTAGATAGTAAAAGAAGAGATGGAATGAAATGAAGAATGACCAGCAAAGAAAGAAAACAATGAAATGAGAGTAGGAAAAGAGAACAATGATACACCATGGTAACCATAAAATTAAACAATGCATTGTATAAATAAACACTATTATGGCAAAACAACATATACTAAAAAAAAACAATGCATATCTAAACCAAAGAACTAATAGCTAGCTACCATTTAAAAATAGCATAATATGCAAGAATAGCGAAGTTACTAAACTTATGCAGTACAAATTATGAACTTATTATAGACATCAGAAATTACAATACTGCTACAAATAGTTACCCCTAGCTCACAATCAAGCGCTGGGTAATGAAAATATCTCACAATGTCAGAAAAAAACCTTTCCAAAGTACAATACCGAAATGTATCGTAATGATAATCTAAATTTAAATCGCATTATCACTATAATTGTAACACGTTCAATGTTTATACCAAACACAGTCATACAAGAACAATATGGTAATGGCATGGTGCACAAAAAGTAAATAATACAATGTTTTAAATTAAACATATACTATAAATATTCATAGCTCCAGTGATCTTGAAAACTCTTGTGAGCATGAGGATACATAATCATCTAGTGTGGTGGCAAAATTCTGTCTGTCTTCATAGGAACAGGAAAACTTGCCCAAGGCGACATATACAACAGGTTGAAAAGTAATAGCCTAATCACGTAACATAGCAACTCTGATTCTCATGGGAAAGCCGTCACTGTGAAAAAAAAAACACAAATGAAAATCACTATTTTAATAACGGTAGGATTTTATGAAAGGCAACAATTAACTTTAAATTTAACCTACCGCGTAAACTTCCGACCCCTGTACGATGTTAATCAAACCTTCCTCCGTTACATAAGAAAGGGTAACAGAGAAAGTAACACAGCGTAAACTAGAATCTTGAATTAAATAGGGTCATAAAAGTGTTCAATCAGTGTGCGATAATGCATAATAGAGTCGTGGGTATATAAAGTGATACTTAAATCTATAAGCAAATCTAGAAGAAAGTAGTTAAGCAGAATCCTGTGGGCATCGAGACAATATGTCTGCCATCACATTATTCGAACCTCGAAAAGCTCGTATAGAAAAGTGGAAGGGCTGTAGCGAAATGGCATACCGAGTGGATCTTGAGCTCTTCAAGTCCTTATTCTGTATAGCTGTGATGACTTAACACTCTGGTACCCCATTCATGAGGCTGGGTCGACCCCGGAGCCGTTTGCGGTCTAAAAAATTCGCACCTCAACTGGGGATCGAAACATGGACCACCAAGCTAGGAAGCCAGTGCACTAACCACTGGGCTACCGCGACTGTTTATCAAGTGCCGCCCAAAAACATGTGAATGAGAGAGAGGTCTGTAGATTGTAAGGGATAGTGTGGATAGAGAGGTCAGTAGATTGTAATGGATAGTGTGGATAGAGAGGTCAGTAGATTGTAAGGGATAGTGTGGAGACAGAGGTCTGTAGATTGTAATGGATAGCGTGGAGACAGAGGTCTGTAGATTGTAATGGATAGTGTGGAGAGAGAGGTCTGTAGATTGTAAGGGATAGTGTGGAGACAGAGGTCTGTAGATTGTAAGGGATAGTGTGGAGACAGAGGTCTGTAGATTGTAAGGGATAGTGTGGAGACAGAGGTCTGTAGATTGTAAGGGATAGTGTGGAGAGAGAGGTCTGTAGATTGTAATGGATAGTGTGGATAGAGAGGTCAGTAGATTGTAAGGGATAGTGTGGAGACAGAGGTCTGTAGATTGTAAGGAATAGTGTGGAGACAGAGGTCTGTAGATTGTAAGGGATAGTGTGGAGAGAGAGGTCTGTAGATTGTAATGGATAGTGTGGAGAGAGAGGTCTGTAGATTGTAAGGGATAGTGTGGAGACAGAGGTCTGTAGATTGTAAGGGATAGTGTGGAGACAGAGGTCTGTAGATTGTAAGGGATAGTGTGGAGACAGAGGTCTGTAGATTGTAAGGGATAGTGTGGAGAGAGAGGTCTGTAGATTGTAATGGATAGTGTGGATAGAGAGGTCAGTAGATTGTAAGGGATAGTGTGGAGACAGAGGTGATTGTAAGGAATAGTGTGGAGAGGTCTGTAGATTGTAAGGGATAGTGTGGAGAGAGAGGTCTGTAGATTGTAATGGATAGTGTGGATAGAGAGGTCAGTAGATTGTAAGGGATAGTGTGGAGACAGAGGTCTGTAGATTGTAAGGGATAGTGTGGAGACAGAGGTCTGTAGATTGTAAGGGATAGTGTGGAGACAGAGGTCTGTAGATTGTAATGGATAGTGTGGATAGAGAGGTCTGTAGATTGTAAGGGATAGCGTGGAGACAGAGGTCTGTAGATTGTAAGGGATAGTGTGGAGACAGAGGTTTATTATTTGTGTTGTGTTTTTGGGTTTCCTTTGTTTGATTTTATTTTAATAGTATGTATTTTTTTAATGCAGAAAACCTTGGATTTAATAGTCATTTCATAAGCTGGCTTGTGTACCCGGCGTTGCTCGGTTTAGAACTAGGTACGATAATATACAAATATTGCACTTTGCGAGAAATGTACATGTAAAATGTGTATGCCCCTATTTCTTTTTTTAATTCTTGATTCGATGTAAACTGAGGATACTCCAAAAGAAGTGCTTGAAGATAGTATAAAATGGAAGCGAAAATAATACTAGACGTTAGTCGCAACTGAATAACTCATAATAATGACAATTATAACGCTTTGTTTCATTATTTCATACTTGAAGACAAATCTTCGGAAATAGTTGGTGGTCGTAAAAGGGTAAATTGGGGATGTGACAAAAACTAGTATTAGTTTTTTACTTGGTTTACTTAGCTGCAACAGTTTTATGGGTTTACTGATCTCATTAACTGTAGTCTTCCTAGTAACTAAAAAAAGTTACAGGTAAATGTAGTCCAGATACTGCCGTAGGGGAGTAACTTTTTAGCGGCGTTACTATACTACGTCAGCTTCAGAGGTGGGGGTGACCAGTATCCTTTCTCGCTGTCTTTTCCTTCCTTAACTCACGAGTCAGGTACCGATTTACAGCTGGGTAAACTGGAACGTCACGCCACCGTGTTTCGAACCCGGTATCTTTGTCGCGAAATCCAGCGATCTAACCGCTCTGCCAATCGGACGTTGTCCTAGTAACTACGACTGTTTACTGCACAGCAGTGGCGTGTACAATGTTTTTACTTTATGAGTTAGGTGCACATATATAAAAAGATTCTGTTCAGTACTAACGCTTCACAAGTTGTTGAAATTATGAAAGACTTATTAGCAGACAATAAAATGAAATAAGACCAACTTAGGCCCCGATTATCTTTTATGAGGCAAAGAAAGAACATGAATACTGCTCCGACAGGCATGTAGTGACGGTGTACTCATCCATAAAAAAGAACGAGGTGAGTGATACTGTGGTTTCCGGTGTGCCTTCTGGCCCAATATCGGCGACCTCAGCACCTTTTCAATGGCAGAGTCGGCTCATCCCTGTCCCAACTGGCTGGGAAAATGATTTCGCCTGAACCTCGTCTGCTGACCCATGCCAGCTTCCCGCTAGGGATTGAACCCAACCTTCAGCTGGATTACTGGGGAGAACAGGGTCCACCGCTTGTGTGTGAGGTAGGCTTGAGCATGAGAGGCTGAGAGACATTGTGAGTCTTATGTTGCTCATCATGGCCCATGGACCGTCAGGCATGTAGTAATATGAGGTAGCTCATGGAGCTGATAATCTCATAATGTAAAACCACATATATACAGACATCACCGCTGCAAGAGCTTGTACATTCTTTCAGCAGGATTCCCGCCTTAAAGAAAAAGGGGGGAGCCATAGTGGTGTAAAGGAAAAAACAATTTAGGATGATAAAAAGATGATACGAAGATGAGGATAATAAAAAGATGAGGATGATACTCAGCAACGGTTGTTTTTTGGGTTTCCTAATCTCATTAGTTGTAGTCATCTTTGCAACTGTTATTGTTTATTGCGAAGCAGTGGCGTGTACAATGTTTTAAGTTTTGAGTTAGGGGTAAATATAAAAATTTTTTTTTCAAAATAAAGAACTCGTGAACAGGTATTGAAAACGTGAATCAAATATCGGCACAATTATACAAAACAAAGAAATAAGACAAATATTTCATTATGTCACAAATTTAAGTTATTTTCATTATCTGTTTAATTTACACATTGATTTCAATTTAACAGAAGCAAGCTACAAGATATATTTTCTTTTAATACACGAAACGAATGAGT
The DNA here is from genome assembly GCA_024509875.1 of Oreohelix idahoensis. NCBI lineage: Eukaryota > Metazoa > Mollusca > Gastropoda > Stylommatophora > Oreohelicidae > Oreohelix > Oreohelix idahoensis. The sequence goes on along the minus strand of JAMPIV010009940.1, from coordinate 465,225 downwards.
TATTACAATGTCATTGGTTCGAAATTTGGTAGCGTCACGTTTCAGGTGCTACACAGGTGCATGAAGATTAGACGTCTCTCAAGGTGTGGGAAAATATTTGTATTTACGAATTCATAATGTATAACAACCTGAACCTGGTTAATGCGTAATAAATTAGGCATAATTTTCTTCCGAGGTGCAAATAATAAGGCAGATTTAAAATATTTGTAGAGAACCATGCCCTATTTGGTAGCTCAAAAAAAAAAAAACAGTTGGGTAAAATGGGACATTTGAACATGATAATCGGAATCTAATACTTACATATTTATTGTTTATATTGTGGCTTTCTTGTTGATCTGTTACAATTATAACATATATTAATATATTATAATATTACAGCATTTTCTAAAACGAAGGATCCAGGAAATATGGCGTCCCATACTTGGATTCTGCTATGCTGTATACTCTTGTCGGCGGTTCTTCACAGTCAGGGTAGGTAACTTTTATGTATGTTACTTTCAAGTCCCATCAAGAGAGAAGTCCGCAGAATCGTATAATAGTCTGCCCTTTTATTCACTCACATAAATAATACAGTTCACTGCTTAATTTTTCGTTAATGCTGAGTAACATCGAACGATTTTGTTAATTGTTCATCTTGTATTCATTAACTTTGACCTGAAACTTTGCAGATTGATGCTTGCATAGAATAGGATTTGTGTGATGACAAGAACCAGACAATGGCCAGTGAACAAGAGGTGATAAAAAGGCGCAGGCGATAGATAGGACCCACACTGAGGAAACCTGTTGATAGCACGACTAGACAGTCCTTGTTCTGGAATCCCAGGGGTAAGAGAGGCAGAGACAGACCAAAGAATATTTGGAGAGGAGAATGTAAGACGTAAGTTAAAATGATGCAGAAGACACGGAAAACTCATCAACTGATGGCGTGCGACTTAGCATGTTTTTTTTCTGAAGGCCTAATCTCCTTTGCAGGTTAAAGGCTAATGATTAATCGATTGAAATGTGCTATATGTTTAAGTTCTGTTTTTTTTTTCTTCTACAGGTCTTGAATTCTGTGTTACCAGGACACCAGGGGAAGCCACCTGCGCAGATGTAGTGTGCTCTCACGACGCCAGCGAAGTAGATACAAGCAAATACGCCATTAAAAGAATCACACTCTATGATATCTTTCAAGGGGGCACAAAGTTAAAACTAGCTGGTAGAGCATTCAATGATCCATGTGTGTACATAGATCCAACCAAAGTCAACGATCTCAACGGAACAGGAGAGGTTACCAACCTCCACGCAGATCTGAAATTGAAACTGAGCAACCCAACGGACTGTCTGTACGAAACCCTCCAGTGTGAAGTTGAGTTTGTCAATGCTGAGGGCAAAAAACAAGTGATTCGTAAAACAATTGCTCCAGTTAAATCGGAGGTTGGCGATGACTGCAGCTGCTGTAATTATTTTTTGTAAATGTTATCATCAGTTTTAGTTCCTGGTTTTATTAATGTATTAGTTTTGGGAGTATGTGATTGGTAGAGTTGTTAGAGCGATAGCCACTTGCACCGAATTTATCGGGTTCCTGGTGTTAAACCTGGTAGCATCAAGCTCCGGTATACCCGGCTGTAAATGGGTACCTGACTCTGCTGTTGAGTTAGAGAATGCAAAGGCAGAAGGGAACTGGTTACACCACCTTATAAATAGTTGGATCTACTATAATGAAGTCATTCTGCGGAAAGTTGAAGAACCTCTAGATATAGGGGTTACCTGTGAATACTGAATAAACAGCCGTGGACAAAAACATATTTCGGACAGATAGACCTCGTGATCCTTGGTTGGTAGTCTATCTAGGAGAAGGTAAAACTCTGATTTCAAACCAAGGCTTCCTTGCAGGAATATATGTTTACGAAAAAGGCTTCTGGAGTAAACCATGAAAAAAATCCGGAGCTGGATTCCCTAAGGCAGCCTAATGTTGATTATACATTATTCTGGAAACACCTGTGACCACACTGGTACCAAACTATCGGCATCCTTTGGATGTACCGGCTGCGTGGAGAGGGGGAACATGTTACATGGGCAACAGCTTGATTGCTGTATAACTGTGCCGAAGCTCGCGCGCTGGAAAGGACACTCCGGCTTCACCCAATTATCTCGGGAAAATACGGGAATTTTCCCCATAGTCAGTCATGACTGAAGGAGCTACTTGCAAAAGGTCACTTCCCTACGACAATGGAACTACTTAGTTTTTAACCATTTATGAAAACTATAAAAATATATTATTGTGCAATAAGGAAAATACCATTTATAGTTAACGGGGGTTTGTGGTGAGATAAACATAGAACTTCTGCTTCTCCACGCAAATCACAAGAAGCAACTTATAAGAGGTTTAGCATAGGGTTGGAAACATCTTTGCATAAAACTAATGGGCACGAAAACTCTTACTGCAGGAGTACACGAATGCTTGCATGCAGGTTTCCTGCAAAGAGGACCAACGGTAATAGAGCTTCATGCTATGTCAGGGAGCGAAACTGAAAACATTGATGTCGATAGTGAAAATAAACAGGATCCTTTATCCGGTTGGGAATATACAGAGAAGAAGACGCTGGCGATGGTTAGGACACACATCGAGGACATCTGTTGATAACTCTACAAGGCAGTCCTTGTTCTGTAACCTCAGAGTAAGAGAGGCAGAGGTAGATATAACACACAAGGAGAAGATAACTGAAGTGAAAAGGATGAGAAAGACGTGGAAAGAACTTGCGCTAAAGGCACGTGACAGGAGGACGTAGCACGTGACAGGAGGACGTAGCATATGTTTGTTGAAGACCCATACTAGTTAGGGAGCTATGGGTAATTATTGATTCATTGAATATAGAGAGAAACTTTTCATGAGACTGGACAAATATAGAAATATAAAAGAGACAAATACACTCCAAGGAGAAACAGACAAATAGAAACAATAGACACATCAGTGAGATCTTAAAACAGACAAATAAGGAAGGTAAACAAATTGTTCAGCAGAATTTGGAAATAGACAAATACTGAGAGTAGGCAACTATGTTCTGAGATTGGGGAAGTAGGCAAACAAAGAAAGTAGTCAAACAAGTCATACAATAATGAAATTATACAAACAGGGAAAGTATATAAAACAGTATATTCAAGATATTGGGGAAGAAAAGAAATAGATAATACAAATTCATACTTGAGGTGGGCTTGTGAAAAAAAAGGAAAGTCCGTTAATAGACTAAAGAAATTAAGGAAATTAGATAGATAGAGGGGATTTGGGACCAAATACGTTCACGAGACTTTGGAATTTAGACAGATAGGGAAAGTGGTCAAATCCGTTTATTATACGTGTATTGGGGGAAAGTAGACGAATAGGGGAGATAGTATCATATAGATAAATAGGGAAAGTAATCACATGCATCCATGAGATTTGGGGAAAGTTGGCACACATGACAAATTGGGGAAAGTAGACAGTTAGGGAAAATGAGCGAATGCGTCTATGAGATGGGGGGGGGGGGGGGGGGGGGAAAGGGAAAGTGGGGGGGGGGGGGGGGGGGGAGTGGTCACATATGGAAAGTTGGGAAACTATACAAATAGGGTAAGTAATCAAATGCTTCCATAGGATTGAGAGGAAAGTAGACACAGTGGGAATTTAGGGAAAGTAGACGGATATTGAAAGTGAGCTAATGCGTACATTGGATTGAGGGGAAAGAAAACACATACCGGGAAATCAGGACATTAGATATAAAGGGAACGTATGAAAATGTGTCCGTGAGACTGGGGGAAAGTAGACACATACAGGAAAATCCGGAAAATAGACATACAGGCAACTTGAGAAAATGCGTCCATGAGACTAGGGAACTAGTCAGCAGGAAACACAGACCAGTAACTTTTAATATATTTTGAGTAATTAGACAGACAACAAAAATGGGCATTAGCATCCATGAGACTCAGGAAAATAGACGAATGCTAGTAACTATGAGAAATGCTGTTTGATTGCTACTTTTAAATAACATGTAAATAATAACAGTTCTTTTAATACATCTTCGCAGCATCTATCAAGTACCGATTCACAGTTCTGACCAACCGTGCTGATGGGGCTGATAGACAAATAGCTGGGCTGAGTCTGAACCTTGACAACCTGGAGGTGGAGCTACGCCAGCTGACCAACGACAGCCTTGAAGTGCAGGAAAGCATAACTCGTGTGCAGCACAGCCATGAGTCGATTCTGATATTGATAAACGGCCTTAAAGCGAACGATAGAGAGACTGAGGAACTCATAACTGAAATTAGGCAGAACGATACAACTATTGAACAAGAGATATCTGATCTGCGGCGTGTTGACCAAGCTACGAAAGAAGACATAGCTTTTCTAAGACAGAACGATAGGGCCAAGGACAAGCAGCTTAGCGATTTAAGGCATACGGATAAAGTTCAAGACGAAGCGACTAATAATCTCCAACAGGAGGATGTAGTCATTGAAGAAGATATATATGCTCTGAGGCATCAAAATGAAGTCTTCAACAGCGAAATAAATGTCCTAGAACATGATGTTGATGCAGTGAGGCAAGATGTAGATGCTCTACAACGAAGAAATAATGACTTTAGACAAGATATTAGTGTACTTCAGAGCAAAGATGAAGAACAGCAGAAGACGTTAGACGGGTTGAGTCAAAACGACACAGTCGCAAATGACGATCTAGCGGAACTGAGTCGAATCGATCATGAATTGACGGAAGACATAGCTCAACTGCAGCACACAGACGCAGCCACAGCAGAAGAACTTAGATTACTAAGCGAACATGATAATAGACAGGAAGAAACGATAACCAGACTCCAAAGACAAGATCAAGTCTTTGCGGAACAACTAACGGTGCTAAGTAACAGAGATGACGAATTTGAAGAAGAGCTAAGACGTCTTTTTGCAACCGATGAAGATTTGCAACAGCAGATCAATGCCCTCCAGGAGAGTGATACATCTATTGAGCAAACATTTGTTACCTTGAGGACCGAGGATACTAGGTTAGGTCTATCGGTAACCAATTTGAAAGTTAAGAATACAGTATATGAGGATCAAATTACACGGTTTGGTAACGACGCTTCTGAAATAAGGGCAGGATTAACTGTAGTCAGAGGAACGCACACGACAATTGATGCAGAATTGGACAATTTGGAAAACCAGATTTCCGTCGTCTATGCCTTCCTCAACAGCACCAAAGTGACAACAGTAACAAAATCAACTTCGGTAATAACTGGAACAAAATCAACTTCGGTAACAACTGGAACAAGATCAACTTCGGTAACAACTGAAAGAAAAGGCTAGGATATTCAGAGGTTCCCAAACGTATGTCGGGAACGACAGCAAAAGAAGCCTTGAAATATCACTTCCTTTTTCTCATAAAATACAGTACCAATTATAAAAACCTTAAACTCCGAAACTGTATACGTTTAGTAAACTATGTTGCCTTTTAAATAAAGATTTGGGAACCCTTGAAACACATAGTGCTTTATAATTGTTGGTTTCTTTTAGAGATTATATACTCCATTCACAATTTTTGGTTTCTTTTTGAGATTAGATATTCCATTCACCATGACTCGAGGTGATAATTAAGGTAGACTGTGTGAATGTTGTATCCTATTGTGAACTCTAGGCTGTGGTCTCAGTCGCTGTTTTGGCTAGTATTGATGCAGCCTTGAAAAGAGTTTGTCATGAAAAAATTACTAGCTGAATGTTTGGAATCATCACGTGGTGTGCTTATTCAAGTTAGCGAACTGCCTTATTTTGTTGTCGTGTTGTTTTATTTCTGCATCAGCGATCGCTAGTTTGCAGGCAGCCGTGATAAGAGCTATCCTTACAAGGACTACTAGCTGAAATGTAGATACAAGGTTCGTTCAGTTGGTTTGATTATCTCTAGTGTCTACCGACAATATCGTCTTACATTGTTGCTAATGTGCTGCTTCAGGCTTGCAGCGTAAAGGCAACTCACCTCGTCAACTAATTTAAACATTACAAAAGCACAGTTTGTGTTGTTATTGTTGCAGGCTTTAGAATCAACGTCACTTAGCAGTTCCGGGCCCATAGGTTCTCAGGAAAAAAAAAGCCTCAGCAAATGTCGAAGTGTATAAAGTCTTATTGTTTCTGTTGTGCTGGTTTTATACACGCCTCATCTCATTCGTCCATCCTCTCATAACGTCCATCCTTTGATACGTCCATCCTCTCAAACGTCCATCCTCTCATACGTCCATCCTCTCATATGTCCGTCCTCTCATAACGTCCATCCTCTCATAACGTCCATCCTTTGAAACGACCATCCTCTCATACGTCCATCCTTTGATACGTCCATTCTCTCATACGTCCATCCTCTCATAACGTCCATCCTTTGAAACGACCATCCTCTCATACGTCCATCCTCTCATACGTCCATCCTTTGATACGTCCATTCTCTCATACGTCCATCCTCTCATACAGTTTGACTGCTGTAGATATCGTTCATGCGTCATCTTTAAGTTTCCCAAGAACCAAAGTCCCTGAACAAACCCATGCCAAGCCCGATGGTTGGTTTGTCCATGTTGTTTGTTGAAGCTTTTGTCATTTAAATGGTTTAAAAAATGGGGTGACCAGCCCCATGCTCAACCCTCCTTAGTCGCCGCTTCCAACCTTAAGAACAGTGGTTCTATTCTTTGGTTCCTTCTCGGGCACCGGTAAAAGACGGGTGATGGCGTAATCCCATCCCAACTAACATAATTACCGATGTATGTTACGTCGGTCGGTCTCACTCAAAATAGTAATTTGCGTCAGAAAAAAAAGTGCGCAACGCACGGTGTGGGTGTTATATAAAACAAATACTTTGGTTTTATTTTTTTATTCTTTCACCGGCATTTATTGAATACCAAATTGACATGTCACATAAAGAAATGGAAACACACATTCAAACGCAATGAAGCTGTGAAGTGTGTCACCCACCTATTCAAAAGTCACACAATAGATATTGGACAAATAGACATTTCAAAATCGGGTATGACCACCGTTTGCAGCAAGACATTCAAGACAGCGTAGACGCATCGAGTCCACAAGGGTCCGAAGAGTATCCCGAGGAACAGCTTGCCATTCCTGAAGCAGAAATGCAGTCAGCTGTGCAACATCCATTGGCAGGGGGTGATTTGTTGACAATCTTCGACCAAGGACATCCCAGAGGTGCTCAATCGGAGAAAGGTCAGGTGAATGAGCTGGCCACGCCATCCTGATGATCCCATGTTGCTGAATAAACTCATTCACCACACGAGCTCGATGGGGTCGAGCGTTATCATCTTGGAGGATGGCATTACCACCTATGGCCTCCAGTGCAGGCTGAACAATTGGTCTCAAGATTTCGTTCTGGGTCAAGTTGCCTTGGATGATGTAGAGTGGGGTCATACCGTGTCTGTAGAAGCATCCCCACACCATGACAGAACCCCTACCATAACGATCCACCTCACGAACTGTGTCATCAGTAAATCGCTCTCCTGGTCGTCTCCAAACTCGAATCCTGCCATCATTGAATGACACAGTGAAGCGAGATTCATCAGTGAAGAGAACTTGACTCCATTGTTGCCATGTTCATCGGATGTGCTCGCGACACCAAGCAGCACGGGCTCTGCGATGAGCAGGAGTAAGAGGGATTCTGACTGCAGGACGTCGAGCAGCCTGTCCAAATTCATGTAAACGTCTGCGAATGGTGCTTTGACTGACATTAACGTTTACAGTTTGTCTCAGCTGACATATTAGAGTGGAACAAGTCACTGTTCGATGGCGCAGGGCTGACAGCAAGAGGTACCGGTCATCATGTCTATTGGTGCATCTAGGGCGACCTGGCCGGTGGCGATCCTCCACACTTCCTGTGGCCTGAAATCTCTCCAAAATTCTTTGGATAGTAGAGTGTGACACTGCAAGCCGTCTAGCAACCTCACGAACAGATAAACCACTTTCAACCCACGCTATAGCCCTCATTCTTTGTAAGGTGTCAAGACTTCTTCTCGGTGGCATGGTTTTTGCAAGTGATGAAACTACCCTAAGTCTGCTGATTTTAAAACAAATTAAGAGTGAACTCTGTTCACGAAAAGTCGCCATTGCACGTGGAATGTCAATCAGCACGATTACTTCACCTGTTTGGTTGTACAGAAGTTTGAAAAAACAGATTAAAAATGTGAATTTATGGTCAGCAAACCAAATTTCACGTGATCACCATGGTTGTCGGTGAGTTGTTTTTATGCTTAACTTCATAGAGGACTGTCAGAGGAAAATATTGCACCCATTTTTACTAAAACTTCCTTCATTTAATCAGTCTATGCGCTTATATAAAAGTGTATTGAAAATAATAGGGTGGCCCTTGACTTTTGACGAGTAGTATATGTCCGCCCGTTTGTTTATTTCAGTGTATTAAAAAAGTTTGTCTGCAATTGATATATGTATACAATCACTCTTCCAATATGTGTCTATATGAGTGTTAGATCACTTGTATACAACAAAAGTGTCACGCGAATGTTTTATTCGTGGGTATGCAAAAACCGCACTGTATCGTCCCTGTATTATAAATGCAGTGTTCTCTCACAAGGGATAACGAATCAGTAATATCACAGATATGCACCAACAGCTCACAGAATATTCGGTATGAAGCCAATGCGGGTCCGGTAAAATAAACAACAGAAATGGTTAAGTTCATGGGAGCATCAGGTGACCTATTACTCTTAAGGGTTTTACAGGCAGCGTGGTACAACAAGACCATACCAAAGGATTGGGAGATTGCCATCATAACACCAATTTTCAAAAAGGGTGACAATCGACAGTGTGGAAACCATAGAGGCATATCCCTTCTCAGTGTCCCTGGTAAAATCTACTCTAGAATCCTAGAGCAGAGACTCCGACGCCTAGCTGAGCCACAATTGGATGAGGTCCAGTGCGGATTCCGAGCAAACCGAAGTACTCAAGACCTAATCTTCTCACTCAGACAGCTGAGTGAAAAGGCCCTTGAGTATAAGAGTGAGATGCATCTTTGTTTCATAGATCTGGAAAAGGCGTTTGACAGGGTCCCCTGGAGCAAACTTTGGGACTGTTTGGCAAGGAAGAATATTCCAGCACCTCTGATTCATGCTATACAGAGCTTCTACAAGTCTTGCAGAAATTATGTGAGGACAGCAAACCATAAGTCGGAAGAGTTCAGGACCACCACTGGTGTAAGACAAGGTGATATCCTATCACTTTACCTCTTCATACTCCTTATGGATGATGTCATCAAGGCATGTAAGGAGAGAACAAGAAAGTATTCAGTGGGGTACTGGAAGATGAGACAGGTCTATATTTCGGAGCTGGCATTTGCTGATGATGTTGCCCTGATTGCTAAAATCAGAGGCACATCTCCAATCCAACCTGCAAGTCTGGAAGGAAGAGCTGGAGAAGAGAGGGATGGTCATAAGCAGCTCTAAAACAAAATCCATGGTGATATCACGAGAAGAAAGAAAACATCAGATTAAGCTGGGAGAACAGGTCCTGGAGCAGGTCGACCACTTTAAATACCTCGGAGCTATTATAGACCGAAAGGGAGGCATCAAAGAAGAGTTGGCCACTCGAAAAGCAGCAGCTGGGAGACTTTTTCAGGCCATAAATCGAGGATTCCTCAGCAAGAGAGAGGTTGGTAAGAAAACGAAGATGGCTGTATACCGCTCCACCTATGTCCCAGTCTTGATATACGGATGCGAGTCATGGGCAATGACTACAACCCATAAAAGTCAGATCCAAACCTCAGAAATGAGGTATCTGAGGAAGGTGGTTGAAGTAACAAGAAGAGACATGGTACGCAACCAGACGATACGTCAAGGCCTTAAATCCTACCCCCTGCAGACCCAAGTAGAACAGTCCCAATTAAGATGGTTTGGCCATGTCTGCAGAATAGGAGAAGATCGGATACCACGACAAGCATGGGAAACAAAGAGCCAAGGATCCAGACCCCGAGGACGACCCAGAGTCCGCTGGGAGGACAACATTAGACAATCTTTGAAGGATCGAGGACTAGAATGGAACCAGGCCAGGAGGAAGACAGCCGATAGGATAGTCTGGCGCTCTCTCTTCCAAACCTCTACACCTCACGGTAGAAGGGGAACGACTAAGTATGTAAGTATTTATTGAAAAACTCATGATCAATGAGACATGATGAGCCGTCGTTAGGTAATGTCGTTCCGTCCATTCGTAACATAGTTTTCTACCCATTGACAGTAGGATATTTTTGCTTCTTGGATCCTCCTAATACATCTTTAAATATGTATTGATCATTTCCGTGCCATTTTCACGTAAACGTCTTCTCAAATTCTTTTAAACTTTATTAGCATGAATTTCTCAAAGTTAATACACAATATCGATAAAGCAGGATCAATTAGACTCCGATTTTTACGGTGTATATACCTACCCTTCCATAAATGTGTATACATCAACTTATACACTTAAACAGTACTCATCCTGTTGTGTATTCCTATTCATGGCACGAATCAATATACCCTTTTTCACGGGTTTTCCAGCCCACCAGCAAAACAAGGCTGTTCCCGTCTTGTTTATTTCTTGGGTCCATTTTTACTCTCTACGTCATTGTTTCAACCCACAAAACTCCTACGTCATCCTTTTTTACTGCGTGCATGAATAATGCACCTAAGTGTACTATTCACATATCTTCAAAGATTTTCACCAAACTCAGCTCAGCGCTCTTTGATGCGCAACAACAGAAATGTTGAAAAAAACCATACGCAACAGGTGTTCTACTTCTTTATTTCTTACTAGTGCCTGAAAACATACTTTTATGTTTGTCTAATATTTATTTACTGTTTACAGATCTCGGGTTTCCCTTCCTTATGTGTTAGAAATTAGTAGCACTTGATATAGAAAAAGTGCGTAAAAATGGGTGTGCATGAGCCAATAACATACCAAAGTGAATTGTATTTGAACGGTTTTACACATATTGATCAAGATGGAACACTCTTTGAAAACAATCCTCCCACTTTCACACGAAATGTTGTCATCAAATAACTTTTCAATTGAATCTAAAATAGCATAATTCTCGCCGTGTGTACGTTGGTCACAGCAGAGGAATGCAACCCTGTTGAAAAATTATAATTTTTCCATAATATATACTCAAGTTTGTCGGGTTATTGCTAGTCCTATATATAATATCCCAGCTTTTTCTGTCTGTACGTAACGCTCCCTAAAATAGTAACACGCAACAAAGAAAAGTGCGCAAAACACAAAAGTGTGCATGCGCATGTTAACAGCGTGCGTGTTCAGACTTTTTTTTAAACCTCGGATGTAAAACAAATATTTTGGTATTTTAACTCTTTAAGTCCCAGTCGACTTTATAAAGGCTCAGGGGTTAGACGCGCTTGGCCCAATCGACTTTAAAAAGCCTTTAGTATATGTGCCACTGTTTGAGACTGTTTCTAATTATAACTACCCACAAAGTCATTTCCGACTGCAAGTACATTCTTTTAAATACTGCACGTGTTTAAGAGTGAACGTGTTTCTGTTTTGAGATATTTATTTTAGATTTTTAAAGCGATTTTTTAAAGCGCATATCCTCCATTTTACCTTGAATAACTAATCATTTTTTTAAGCGCATATCCTCCATTTTACCTTGAATAACTAATCATTTTTCAATGAAAGCTTTTATACTTGTAGCACAAGAGTAAAGTACATCCAATTACCTTCAGTTTCATATACAACAACAAAGTTATTTATGCATATGAACATTTAAAAAAATTATTTCCAAACAACAACAATAAAAACGCACTGGGGTGGCCATTTTTGCTTGGGCCAAACCCACTTTTTTGCTTGGGACTGAAAGAGTTAATACTTTCCCGAAAATAGTAACGCCCGAAAAGAAAAGTGCGCAAACGTTGGTGTGCATGCGCAATGTGAACTTTGTACAAAATTATTTTACCACTATAATTATCAGGAATGCGCGTACAATGATCTAAGTTTCACGCTTTTGTTAGAATAAAATCAATTGGTATTTTCCTAATGATCGACTACCACGACAAGTATGGGGGATTAAGAGACTTCACTATACTAGGTCCTGCCATCAATGGTACCTATACCTTGTAGCGGTATGGCAGCTTGCGTACCCTGACAATCCCCAGAGCTATGCCAGTGGGAGTTTTACTCCTGGTAGGTTCAACCAAGCTGGACTGGTCTGTGAGGGTAGGGGTCAGACAAAAGCTGGTACCCTGGTCCTCCAGGTTGGGGGTTTTAGCATAGGGCTGACACCCCTGTCTATGTAAAAAAAATAATGAAGTTACGGAAACAACATCAAATGAACAAACTTTGCTGCGGGATGGACATTCGGAGTCTGTGGCTCGTATGACTGTCAGTGGTGAAAGCCGAAAGGAAGCCACTGACATGAAAACGGATGTCCTGACCGCAAAACAGGATACAAGAATAGGATTTTGGAATGTCAGGACAATGTACGAGACAGGTAAACTAAGACAGGTCACGGCAGAAATGAGAAGCTATAGGTTACACATCCTGGGGATAAGCGAGAGCAGATGGACAGGGGCAGGAAAAGTTAAAACAGCAACAGGAGAAACAGTACTTTACTCTGGAAGAGAGGATGGACAGCACAGTGAAGGCGTAGCCATTATTCTACAGAAAGGGATAGAAAGGACATTACTGGAATGGAAACCCATCAACAACAGACTGATACGATTGAGATTGAGAGGGAGATTCACCAACACTACAATAATACAATGCTACGCACCAACGAATGATAGCGATGAGGAGGTCAAGGATGAATTCTATCAACAACTGCAGAAAGAAATGGAGGACACACCTAGATATGATCTTGTTATAGTAATGGGAGACCTCAATGCGAAAGTTGGTACACAGAATACATATAATGAAAGAACAATGGGGAAATGCGGCAGCGGAATAGCAAACGAAAATGGGGATAAGCTAATAAGTTTCTGTAGCATTAACAACCTGGTCATTGGAGGAACACTTTTCCCACATAAGGAAATTCACAAGATAACATGGGAATCACCAAATGGTCGGGACAGAAACCAGATAGACCACATCATGGTTAACGGTAGATGGAGACATGCATTACAAGATGTGAAGGTAAGAAGAGGTGCAGATGTGGGAAGCGATCACCATTTAGTAGTAGCAAAACTGAAAGTGAAACTAAGAAGGGCTAGACCAACTGTAACTACACAGAAAAGGTTTGACATCAGCAAATTGAAGGACCCCCTTACCAGAAAAGCTTTTGCGGCCGACATTAAGAAACGATATAAATTTGCCAAAAGCCAGAAAAAGACATTGACTGATGATATAGACCAGAATTTCAACACCATTTCAACAATATATAAGGAAAGTAGCAAATCATGCTTAGGATTCCAGGAAAGGAAGAAGCAAGACTGGATAACACCAGAAACACTAAACACCATAAAGATGAGAAAGGAAATGAAAAGAAAGAAAACAGAAGCGAAGTCCCCCAGGTTAAAGCAACTATATAGCGAACAGTACAGTCAACTGGACAGGGAAGTTAAACGCCAAACCCGAGCCAACAAAAGGAATTTCCTAGACGATCTTGCAAAACAGGCAGAAGAGGCAGCACTGAGAAGTGAACAAAGCACAGTATACAGAATAACTAAATTCATCAGCGGAAAACAAGGTGCAAACAATATTACATTAGTAAGAGATAAGCAAGGAAATCTCATCAAGACAGCAGAGGGACAGGAAACAAGATGGGCAGAGCACTTCAGAGAAACTCTGAACAAGGAAATACCAGAGACACAATTGAATGTTCCTGAGGCTGAAAACGATCTAGATGTAAATACAGACATTCCACGAAAAGAAGAAATCATCACAGCAATCAAAGGGTTAAAGAACGGTGAAGCTCCGGGCCATGATAACTTAAATGCAGAGCTATTTAAGACAGACCCTGAGCTAGCAGCAGAACTATTAGAACCACTATTTGCACAAGTGTGGAAAACGGGGACAACACCATCAGAGTGGAACAAAGGAATAATTGTCAAATTGCCCAAGAAGGGAGATCTTTCAGACTGCAATAATTGGAGAGGAATCACTCTTCTCTCAGTTCCCAGCAAAATACTAGGCAGGATAATTATACAGAGAATTTCAAAGGCAGTAGACTACAAACTGAGGAAAGAACAAGCAGGATTTAGAAAGAACAGAAGATGTGTAGACCATATATTCACTCTCAGGAACATTATAGAGCAGTGCTCAGAATGGCAAAGACAGCTTTACATAAATTTTGTTGATTTTGAAAAGGCTTTTGACAGCATACATAGGGTCAGTTTATGGAAAATACTGAGGGCTTATGGAATTCCAAGCTGCATAGTGTCAATCATAAAAAGCCTCTATGCCAACTTTACGTGTAGTGTTGGGCAGAGCAACCTAACCTTCGAGGTGAAGACAGGAGTACGACAGGGATGTCCCTTATCAACAACTCTATTTTTAACAGTCATAGACTGGGTGATGCGCCAGACAACAGAGGGCAGTCCAAGAGGAATAAGATGGACTACATTTTCTACATTGGAAGATCTGGAATATGCAGATGACATTGCACTGCTGGCACATTCACATCAACACATCCAGGAAAAAACGGATAGACTTAATAAATTTAGCCAGCAGGTGGGCTTGAACATCAATTTAAAGAAGTCTGAGGTCATGACGCTCAATGTGAACAACCCTGAGCCCATATCAGTAAGGAATCAGCAACTGGTGCAGACAGATACCTTCACATACCTAGGAAGCATAGTAACACCAGACGGTGGGGCAGGCAAAGACATCAACATCAGAATGAATAAGGCAAGAACAGCCTTCTTTAGCCTAAATAACATCTGGAAGTCCTCCCAATACAGCACAAGCACAAAATTAAGATTATACCAGAGTTGCGTGCTTTCTGTGCTTCTCTATGGTGCGGAATGCTGGAGAGTCACAGAGAAGGAAATGTCAAAATTGTCCTCTTTTCACACAACATGCCTAAGAAAAATTCACCGAATCTTTTGGCCGAATACCATGACCAGCCAAGATCTGCTTACTCGTAGCAAGCAAGAGGACATGCACACCATCATAGCTGGCAGACGCTGGAGCTGGGTTGGTCATGTCCTCAGAAGAGACCCCGATGCCATCACAAAAACAGCTATGCTGTGGACCCCTGAAGGAAAGCGAAAGAGAGGCCGACCAAAAACAACTTGGCGGAGGACTGTGGAGGCTGAGATGCAAAGAATGAACCAGAGTTGGGGCACTGTACGAAGGATGGCCACCGACCGAGCAAAGTGGAATCAATTTGTTGTTGCCCTACAAGACGCCACTAGGCGTGATGGCCACTGACTGCTTTGACGGTCGGTGGTTAAGGATCGAAGAAGAAGAAGAAGACTATACTAGGTCCAGCATCGAGAGGTATGGTGACCAGTTCCCTGCCTCGCTGCCTTTTCCTTCCCTAACTCAAGAGCAAAGTCATGTGCCCATTTACAGCTGGGTAAACTGAACCGTAATTATACCGCGAATCGAACCCGGCACCTTTGCCGCGAGAAACCAGCGCTCTAACCACTCGGCCAATCGGACGCTCCAGAACTAACGTAGCGACTTTTAATAGCGGGCAAACAGCCGTGTTCTATATCACTTAGAGTTTAACTATATTTTCTAAGTAAAATTGCCGTTAAGTATTGGTGCTTTTGGATTTAATTATGACGGGCTTTTACACTAGTAATGATAATAATAGCCCCTTTAGTCATAACTGACTATGGAAATGAGCCCCTGGGGTGACAGCCCTCAACTGCTTATTTTCCTGGTGTTCATATCGACATTTTCTCCTCTCTTCTGCTTGTTGTGTGAGCTTCTTTTCGCCCAAACTGAGGTGGCGCCGCATATAGCATCGCCACTTGGTGCGATCGGCAGCTTCATCCTCCCAGGTTGCTGGATCCATGTCCAGTGCCCTCATGTCTCTCTTGCACACATCTTTGAATCTCAGCTGTGGTCGCCCACATGTTCTTTTGCCATCTGCCAAATGTCCGTAGAAGATATCTTTCGGGATGCGACTATTTTCCATGCGGCGGACATGGCCAAGCCAACGTAGTGTGCTCTGTCTAGGCAGTGTATACATGCTTTGAAAGCCAGCACGTGACAACACTTCGACATTTGTCACTTTATCTTTCCAAGAAATGCCGAGGATGTGGCGTAGTCACCGTAGATGGAAGGTATTGAGGATTCTTTCTTGCTTAGCATAGGTTGTCCATGTCTCGCTACCATATAGAAGTGTGCTGGTGACGCAGGTTTATATACAACAGCTTTGATCTTCATTGTGAGTTTGGAGTTTCCCCAAACACGTGATGTGAGGCGGGCAAAGGTAGCTGCAGCTTTGCCAATGCGGCTGTCAATTTCTATGTCCAATGAGAGTTTGTCACTGATGGTAGACCCTAGGTATGTGAAGTGGTGCACCACTGCCAATTCATATTTATCGATAGTGATAACTGGTGCAACATCCGCATCCTGACTCAGCACATTTGTTTCCTTTGGACTTATTGTGAGGCCAAAGTCCTTTCATGCTTGGGTGAAGCGATTCATCAACCTCTGAAGCTCCTGTTGATTTGAGTGACGAATGCAGCGTCATCAGCGAATAACAAGTCTCTAATAGTGACCCTTCTGATTTTTGTTTTTGCCTTCAGCCTTACGAGATTAATCTGACGACCATCTGACCTAGTGTGAAGGCATATTCCTTCAGTTGCATCTCTGAATGCATGTTTCAAGAGTAAAGCAAAGAAGATCTCGAAGAGAGTTGGAGCCAGAACGCAGCCTTGTTTAACGCCACTTCGTATATCAAAGGGCTGTGACGTGCTTCCAGCATATTGGACTGTTCCCTTCATGTCGTCATGGAATGACTTTATCATTTCCAGCATTTTAGAAGGGCAGCCTATTTTCAGGAGGATGTTGAAGAGTCCACCCCTACTAACCAGGTCAAAAGCTTTTGTGAGGTCTATAAAGGAGATATATAAAGGCCTTTTCTGCTCTCTTGATTTTTCCTGAAGCTAGCGGAGAGAAAAGATCATGTCTGTTGTTGATCTACCTGTTCGGAATCCACACTGTGACTCTGGATATATGCGCTCAGCTAACTTGTGTAGTAGCCTTAAGATGACTCTGGCATATGTAATAGCGTGCTCTTACAGCATTTGATTAAATCTGGAGGAATCCCATCCCTACCTGGTGCGTTGCCAGAGGCCAGGCTGTCAATGGCCTTGCTGAGTTCTGCTAATGTTGGTTCAGCATCCAGCTCCTCGACAGTTGGCAGATATTTGACAGAATCAAGGGCTGCAGGCGTAACGGAATTTTCTCTAGCGTAAAGCTCAGAGTAGTGCTCGACCCACCTCTCCATCTGCTTACTCTTATCGGTTAGTGATAAGGGTGGATTTGAGCTGAAGTGGTAACTTGCCACCCTTATCGACACCTGGTATTAAAGTGCAAGATGTAGGTGTCTTCTCTGATTTAGGATGTTGCTGTGTATGTGGTAGTGGAACAGTTCACAGGGTTATCACACAGGCAACATGACGTGTAGAGTCATAGAAAGGGTAACTTCGTTGTATAAGTTTCTTCCATTTATTGCACGCCACAAAACAGTCATGATACTTATGACATCAACATAGTTAACGAGTTCAGCAAGATGATATGGCACATTGAAAACAATTTCTGTAGTCAGCAATGACAGCTGTTGTATATATGCGTCATAAGACATCACAGTTCAATAGATTCAGAAATTCATAAATCATAGAGTTCTAGTTCGTGAAGCTGTATAAATAATAATAATTTCTGCAACAGTGTCAACTGCAGGTTATCACTGTTCATAGACAATAATAATAATATTCCCTTCCTGATGCTAGCAGATCAGATGTATACAATCAGTCCGTTTACTGTCTGCACGTGAATAGCATACATGGGCTACAGGTCAGCTCGACCTTTATAATGTTCCTAAGTCTAACCATCTGACTTGGACGTGATCTCTGATATAACG
Source organism: Oreohelix idahoensis (assembly GCA_024509875.1). Lineage (NCBI taxonomy): Eukaryota > Metazoa > Mollusca > Gastropoda > Stylommatophora > Oreohelicidae > Oreohelix > Oreohelix idahoensis. The sequence continues at coordinate 447,199 of JAMPIV010009940.1, read as the reverse complement.
AATCCTGGAACACAGACAATAGTCTTGTTGGTCTAGAGCGACCCATATATATTTAACTAGTTCAGGTATAAAGATACCGGTGACTTAATCCTAGTCAAAGTACCTCTCCATTTTGCATCACACAGGCGAGCAAATAGGCGACAAAATGACGAACCTCTAGATGATAGCATAAAGTTCGATACAAGAGGAATTACCTTATTTCGGAAAATCAACCATGAACATATGCCTCCAGGCAGGCGTGAATAATACTGGGAAATAGTCTAGTTAGCTAACTAACTCACAAAGACAATGTATTTCCCTCAGAAAATCACAAGACGCAGTTGCGTCTGCTCGCTTCTTAAACCATTTCTCAACTGCCCGAACTGGGCGGAACACACAGAACGAACTCCCAGCTTTTGACATGCGCAGAACGACAATCTCTGAGTTGCCGTTCACAATAAGACGATTCTAAGAACATTCGAGATAAAAGTCTTACACAGTCGCGCCTTTTATGGTCATGAAAAGAAGCGTTAAGAAAGGTTTCAGACATCTACCATAGTTGACTGGTACTACCAAATAAGGAGATGTGGTCACGCTTCGTTCAAGAAATTATAGACCGAACGTGTCTCTATACAAGAGAAGGCAAACTCCTAAAAAAATTGTAGTTTCGATAACTCGGATTATGTCCCTTTGACCATAGAAAACATAATACACACTTCAGTCAAAAAAAAATGATCATACATATGAAAAATGTTTATACAAACGAAAAATAATAATGATCCGTGCGTAACATTACCGCACCCTCCCGGAAAAAAAAAAATGAAACATTTTTTTTTTTTTTTTTTTTTAATCCTGGAGCCGGAAAAAATCTAGGCTCCTAACGCACGTATGATGCGTGGATATATACCTAACAAATTAGCTCAACGCATGGAGCGACACTGAGATCATATCTCAGATCCTTAGAGAAAAAATTTATCTAAGTATACGCTGATATATTCCAGGAAGGTGCCACCAACACACGCCACAATGATGGCAACAACATAATGACAATCAAATTATTCTCATACCAATATATGAAATTAAATATATTATGTGTTATCATACAATGTGTTGCAAATAGCGGTGTAATTTACTAATATACCGCACTATATTATTACATTATATAAAGTAACAGTAATTAATAAGTAATACATGTGTTGATCTACGTTGACATAAAACATTCAATAGAAGAAGATGTGGACATCATCCGCTCCCAATGTAGGACAGGACTTGATATCCTCAAAGTTCCACAATGGACATAAACTCGCAGACTTCAATGATGTGCTGCGAAAATATCAATAACACAAATCTTAAAGACAACTGGTAAATTTCTTAATACAATCCTGAAAATAATTTATTTAAATGTGGCCGAGTGATCTTTTGGCCCGTATATCACTAACTAAGCCTTCTTAAATAATTACATGGTACAATGTTATAAATTTCCCTCAAAAAAAAAAAAAGTGAGAAAAAATCTACTAACATGTCATTATAACATTGGACTGTATATCAGGAAATATATATATATATGACAGAAGAATCATGTGGAATCGTGTGGACATCTGGACAGAATGTCTGCCATTACATTATCCGAACCACGGATAGCTCGAACCGAGAAATGAAATGGTTGAAGAGCTATGGCATAACGAGTGGACCTCGAGCTCTTCAAGTTTTTTGCTCTGAATAGCAGTAAGCGCTTTCTGGTCGGTTTCCACAATGAAATGTGCGCCTAGAAGAAATCTTTGTAACTTCAGAATAGACCATACCATAGCCAATAACTCACGGTCTAAAACCGAGTAATTCTTTTCTGCAGCGTTTAATTTCCTAGAGATATACATCACCGGATGCAAAGTATCAGAATACTCCTGCATTAGTGCTGCCCCAATCCCTGTTGACGAGGCGTCACTTCGAAGAACAAAAGTCTTCTCAATAGTAGGTAACTTAAGAATAGGTGGAGATGAAAATAGGGCTTTAACCTGGTCCAATGAGGATTGACATTCTTTAGACCAGCGGATCAGATTAGGCGACCCTTTCTTCAATAAAGTAGAAAGCGGTGCCATAATGGAGGACAGATTCGGAATGAATCGTCCGTAGAATTGAATCAAACCTAATAGACTCCTTACTTGTTTCTTCGTCTTAGGGACCGAAATGTTAAGTATTTTTGAAACATTGTGGTCCTCTGTCTTTAAAAGACCATGACCAACCCGATGACCTAGGAAAGAAATCTCGCTAAATCCTATAAAGGCTTTAGAGGGTTTTGCAGTCAAGTTATACTCGCGAAGAGTAGACAGTAATTCGTATAAACCCAAATAGTGATCTTCCCAAGAATCACTGAATAGACAGATATCATCTAGGTATGCTATGACATCTGTACGATATGCGAGAATTCGCCGCATCATGCGTACGAATGTAGCAGGGGCGTTCATAAGACCAAAAGGCATGAAATTCCATTGGAATAAACCCTAGGTGTAGAAAAAGCTGTAAAAGGTTTGGCACGTTCAGTTAGCGGGACTTGCCAATAACCTTTAGACAAATCTAGTTTGGTAAAGAATCTAGAATTAGAAAGTTTATTGAGTAGCTCTTCTAATGAAGGCATAGGTTCAGCATCGAACTTCGTAACTTGGTTCAATTTGCGATAATCTACGCAAATGCGAATGTTATTATCCTTCTTTCGAACAATAACCATAGACGAAGAGTATGCTGAAGTGGATGGTTCAATGATTTCCAAACGTATCATTTCATCCAACTCTTTTTCGACTTGAGACTGGAAATGGATAGGTATTGGATATGGTCTGACTCTGATAGGATTGTGATCAGTTAGCACAATGTCATGTTCTATGACATGTGTGTGTCCCGGGATGTCTGTAAGAACATCCTGAAATGTTTGCAACATCGAAGAAACTTGTCGATGTTCCTCAGCGGAAAGATTTGGAGAAACGGTCACGTTTTTCCAAGATTCCGTAGAATAAAGTGGGACCATAGAAAGAGGAAGATTGACATCAGAAAAAGTAGTTTCCTCATCCTGTATAACTGACAGAGATGAGTACTGACCATGAGTTGCTTGTGAATTGTCCGTAGCCTGGAAAATAGGCTGCAAATAGTCAGGTCTTTCATAAAATTCTGTGAGCATATTTATGTGGAAAGTTTTATGCTTTCCATCAATATCGACAACATAGTCGACATCAGAAATTTTGGAGACTATTGCATATGGACCTTTCCATGCAATTAGAAGTCTGTTCTCCCTTGAAGGAAGTAGAACGAGAGCTTTGTCACCTGGACAAAGTTGTCGTAGACATCTATTCTTATTTGCAAACTGCCTTGCCTTTTCTTTAGCAAATTCTGAAGACGAAGTTGCTAGTTTGCATGCCTCGATGATCTTTTGCCTAAGAGCAATGACGTACTCATAAGAAGATTGAGTCTCATCGCTAATATTATCGGCAGTGATTAGATCGTGAAGTAAAGACATAGGGCCGCGCGGTTGCGCGCCAAAGACAAGTTCAAAAGGGGAAAACCCCGTATGTTCATTGGGGACCTCTCTATACGCAAAGAGAGCCGCGGGTAAGACCCTGTCCCAATCCTGAGGATGATCCTCAGTTATTTTACCAAGTAAAGTTTTCAGAGTCCTATTTAAACGTTCGACCAACCCATTAGACATTGGGTGATAGATACTGCTGAGAGACCTTTTAATGTGTAGCATAGACATTACCTGTGACATAGTGTCTGATATAAGTTGAGTGCCATGGTCTGACAATATTTCTCCGGGAAAACCCAAGCGAGAAAATATCAGCCAAAGAGCGTCTGCGATATCAGCAGTTGAGATGCTCTTGAGAGGTATTGCCTCTGGCCAACGTGTGCACATATCGACACATGTAAGGATAAATTGATGTCCTCTAGCCGACTTAATTCTAAAAGGACCGATAATATCTATTGCCATTTTTTGAAAAGGGCGAATAGGAATGTCAGCAGCCTGGATAGGCGCAGCATGTCGTGGTCCTTTAGATTTGACCTCCTGACATACTTTGCAAGAGCGACAGTACATTCGTATGTCCTTGCTCACAAATGGCCAAAAGAAAGCCGCAAGAACCCTCGACTTTGTACGGGAAAAACCCATATGTCCAGCACATTGCGAGTCATGAGCATGTTGCAATATTTGCAATCTCATGCTCTTAGGCACAAGAATTTGTGAATGAGTGGACGTAGTCGAGTCTTGTACCATACGTACAAGTACGCCGTTCTTCATAGAAATCCAAGATTTCCTATTAGTGTTCTGATTAGGATCACCTTTTTTTGCTAGAATGAAGAATTTTTGTAAAGAAGGATCTTCTTCTTGCAATTTGATAAATGAGTCACGTGTAATAGTCAAGTGACTATCTTGGTCATTTACTTCATCATTATTAGTTAATGAAGTTTGAGGTGGATCCAGAGCATGTGCTCTTGTGACCACCGCATTGGTAGCTTCAATGTTTTGCTCTTCCCAAACAGCAATCTGCTGTGGGGTACATTCCCTAACTCCGTGAATACGACCAATAATAAGGTCCGCAATAGGGTTTGGAAGTAGACACGCGTGGACCTCTCCCGTGAAGAAAGGAGTAGCAATGTGTATTATAGCAGTAGGATACTTTTCTAACGTGCCACCAAATGTGACACATTTGATGACTTTTCCTGTAGCACAGGATGGATCTACAAGAGATTGCCTAACGCCGACAGTAGTACATCCAGAATCAAACAACACTGAGACTGGATTACTATTTACTAGCCCCTTATGTAATATAAGAGAACCTCTCCCATCATGAGCAACATTAGCAGGAAGAGCGGGCAAAGGATGACCACAGCTTAAAGTACTAACGGTTTTCGGATCAAATAAAGTACTGCATTGGATACATTTATTTGCCCTACCAAAATCAAAAGATGAGCATCCGATAGCATTATGGTCTTTATCATTATTATTAACCTGTTTATCTGCTCCCTGAGATTCTTGTTGAACAGAGTTTGTCTGTTGATATCTTTTTCTCTTATGTTGCGATCTACCGCGACCATTATTGCCTCTGCAATTATCATTAAAGTCCCTACTGTAATTTTTATCCTGGTTTGAGTTCCAGTTTCCATAACTGTCATTACTATCTCTATGCTGTTGAGAACCTCTATTATCTTGGTATTGAGGTCTCTGCATAAAATATTTCCCTCTATACCGATTACCTTTGTGAAAATTTCTAAAGTTAACCGGAGTAGAATAACGTGTAGTATTAGGTTGTCTCCAGTTCTGGGAAGAAGAATCACCCTGGAATTGATCACTATGGTTCTGGGCATAATTACGATTACTCTTTTTATTGAAATTTTTCTGGCTACCCTGAAATTTACGCATAAAATTTGGGCCATAAGGTGCTGCCGAAGCAACTGGCAGACCTTCTTTCACCTTAGAGTTACTAATGGTTATGTGCGGATGCGCAGTAACATACTGGCTACAGTATTCTTCCATTTCTTTTATGTTTTTAGGCTTACGCTCATGAAGAAAAGATAGAAAAGCTTCATTAACAGAAGACATAACCTTATCTCTAAGTAGTAAATCCATAAGAGCTTCAAATGTATTTTCTGTCTTAGACAACTCAACCCATCGTAAAAAAGTAAGACGGATGCCTGAGATGAATTCAGAGAATTCAACTCCAGTTTCTGGTAACATGGTTTTAAATTTAAGACGATATCCGTCCTCGTTAAGTTGGTACTTCTTTAACAATGCCGCCCTGACAACCTCATAGTTGTTTTTGTCAGGCACATCTACCATACTCAACAAAGTCAAAGCATCACCTCTAAGTATCTTGGACAGATGATACACATATAATGTTTTATCTATATTATGCACATTACATGCACTTTCAAATCTATCTAGATAAAATGTTATATCATCGATTGAGGGATTAAATGCTGGTAGATTAAGCTTGAAATCCTTAGCATTAGTCTTATTTGACACCTTATTTGCATCATTAGCATTACCAGTGTTCAATAACTTTAACTTCTCTAACTCTAAAGCTAAGACTTTTTCATCATGTTCCATTTTTGCTTTTCTCTCATCAGCCTCTCTTTGTAACCTTCTTTCTTCAGCCTCAGCCTGTAACTTTCTTTCTTCAGCCTGGGCCTGTAACTTTTTTTCTTCAGCCTCTATTTCAAGTCTCTTATTTTCAGCTTCTTTTTCAAGTCTCTTATTTTCAGCTTCTTTTTGAGGTCTCTTATTTTGAGCGTCAGCCTGAAGCCTCTTCTCCTGAAATTCTGCTTCTCTTTTTTGTTTTTCCATTTCCATTTGAAATCTTTTTTCCTCCACCTGCATCTGCAGTTTCTTTTGTTCTATTTCAGCCTCTATTCTCTTTTGTTCAGTTTGTTCTTTCATTTTCTTTTCTTCCGACTTCAATGCCTTGGCATATTGAACAGTCGCAAATTCTTCTAATTTATCACCTGTCTTCCCAAGGGCTTTACCCTGCTCAATAAAGTACTCAAATGTAGACATGATGTCTAAAATGTGAGTACAGAACCTGAAATAATTAATTATCTTATTTCAATGTTAAATAGCAACAAGACTTAATAAAGTGCTTGTATAATCTCTCTATGTTGAACCCAATCTCTGTGGGAAACAGGAGTTGACACCAACTTGTATTATCAAATGTATAATAATATCACAAGTCACTTCTTAATCATCAGTGCACTACCCAAATCAGTGCATAACCATCAGTTATTTATCATAACTGCACTACAATAGTGCATAAGCAAAAAACCACCAGTTTGTTATGATAAGTGCACTATAGACCAATAGTGCATGAGCATATATTAACAATAGTGAAAGCTAACTATGCAAGAACTATGTAAACAATAACAAGACAATGTAAACAATAACAAAGGTCACCAACAATGTAAACAATAACAAAGATCAAAGTCAATGTAAACAACAACAAAGATCAGAGTCAATGTAAACAACAACAAAGATCAGAGTCAATGTAAACAATAACAAAGATCAGAGTCAATGTAAACAATCAACAAAGATCAAAGTCAATGTAAACAACAACAAAGATCAAACAATACGAAAACATTCGCATAAGTCAAATACACAAACAGCAAAACTAAAAGAAATATGCGAAGATATGACTAACAAATGACGCTACAGTGTATACACAAAAATATACGTAAAGAACTGAATAATAGCAAAGGGGAGACCTACAAATACAAACAATCGAAATCGAAACTAAAAAACACAAAGAAAGAGAGAAAAGAAAAAAGAAAAAAAAATATATATATACAAGAAACAAAAATAAAGCACAACTCGTCACAACTAAACAGATATAGCAACGATTGTCGCTAGCAAATTTCACTGTAGGAAATTCGCACAGTCCCTAACGAAAACGCTAACAGTAGAACCTCTGTGACGTGGTATCTTCTACTGAAAGACACCGCCCAACCGAGAAAACCCGCTGAAATATAAACATATAAATATACAAATAACAAATAACATATAACATATAAACATGTATCATGAAAACAATAGGAGAAAGTGTGAAAGTACAGAAGGCTCAGTTAGAACATAAGGGCACAGTTCACAAACAAAACAGGCCACTTAACTTCTATAAATCCAGCGTCAGCACGGTGCAGAACAGGATGTAATCAGCATTCTGAGGATAATGATCCAACGTTGATTAACTTCTGCTCCCATAAACAGCCATGACGAAGGAAATGAGCTTCTAATACTGCAACAGTTGTTACGGCACTTGACCTTCTGAATCTTCTAAATTGATTTAACCGGCACTTGACCTTCTGAACCCGCAACAGTACCCCTGAGACCGGAACAGTTGTTACGGCACTTGTCCTTCTTTTCACCAGATCAGGAAATCCATTCGCTCGGTACTTGTCCTTCTAATTTTACATAAACTTCAATATTGCCGAGCAGCGCCGGATACTTTCAATAAAATTTCTTGTAAGGTGGTAGTTGATGCTGTAGTTGTATCTAGTATGATGATGATGTCTGGGTTTGCTGACCCCCTTGATAGCTGGAATCAGAGTGAACCATCCTATGGCCACCAAAAATGATATGGTGCGCCAAAATATCAGATGATAGAACCAGCTCTGGCCACCAAAAATGATAAGGGTGGATTTGAGCTGAAGTGGTAACTTGCCACCCTTATCGACACCTGGTATTAAAGTGCAAGATGTAGGTGTCTTCTCTGATTTAGGATGTTGCTGTGTATGTGGTAGTGGAACAGTTCACAGGGTTATCACACAGGCAACATGACGTGTAGAGTCATAGAAAGGGTAACTTCGTTGTATAAGTTTCTTCCATTTATTGCACGCCACAAAACAGTCATGATACTTATGACATCAACATAGTTAACGAGTTCAGCAAGATGATATGGCACATTGAAAACAATTTCTGTAGTCAGCAATGACAGCTGTTGTATATATGCGTCATAAGACATCACAGTTCAATAGATTCAGAAATTCATAAATCATAGAGTTCTAGTTCGTGAAGCTGTATAAATAATAATAATTTCTGCAACAGTGTCAACTGCAGGTTATCACTGTTCATAGACAATAATAATAATATTCCCTTCCTGATGCTAGCAGATCAGATGTATACAATCAGTCCGTTTACTGTCTGCACGTGAATAGCATACATGGGCTACAGGTCAGCTCGACCTTTATAATGTTCCTAAGTCTAACCATCTGACTTGGACGTGATCTCTGATATAACGAATCCTGGAACACAGACAATAGTCTTGTTGGTCTAGAGCGACCCATATATATTTAACTAGTTCAGGTATAAAGATACCGGTGACTTAATCCTAGTCAAAGTACCTCTCCATTTTGCATCACACAGGCGAGCAAATAGGCGACAAAATGACGAACCTCTAGATGATAGCATAAAGTTCGATACAAGAGGAATTACCTTATTTCGGAAAATCAACCATGAACATATGCCTCCAGGCAGGCGTGAATAATACTGGGAAATAGTCTAGTTAGCTAACTAACTCACAAAGACCATGTATTTCCCTCAGAAAATCACAAGACGCAGTTGCGTCTGCTCGCTTCTTAAACCATTTCTCAACTGCCCGAACTGGGCGGAACACACAGAACGAACTCCCAGCTTTTGACATGCGCAGAACGACAATCTCTGAGTTGCCGTTCACAATAAGACGATTCTAAGAACATTCGAGATAAAAGTCTTACACAGTCGCGCCTTTTATGGTCATGAAAAGAAGCGTTAAGAAAGGTTTCAGACATCTACCATAGTTGACTGGTACTACCAAATAAGGAGATGTGGTCACGCTTCGTTCAAGAAATTATAGACCGAACGTGTCTCTATACAAGAGAAGGCAAACTCCTAAAAAATTGTAGTTTCGATAACTCGGATTATGTCCCTTTGACCATAGAAAACATAATACACACTTCAGTCAAAAAAAATGATCATACATATGAAAAATGTTTATACAAACGAAAAATAATAATGATCCGTGCGTAACAGTTAGCTTATCTCCGCTGATGGTTTTTAGCGGCGCCGTCTTAATTTTTTGGGGACCAATGGCTTTCTTTATATTGTCGTACATTTGTCTCATGTTGCCTGTTTGCGCTGTGGTCTGGATGCTCTCACTGAGCTGGAGCCAATAGTCATTTGCACAACGTCGAGCAGTTTGTTGAACTTTGCTTCTCATAGCCTTCACGATCTGTTGGGTTCTAGCACTCGGTGAACGTTTGTATTCATTCGCTGCACTGCGCTTAGCTTCAATGACAGGGGTCATCACATCTGATGAAGTATCAAAGCGCAGTCGTTTGACTTCGCTGTTTTCTTAACAAAGGTGGCAAGTGAAGTACTTTGAATGGTGTTCTGCGGGTGCTTGCAGTTCCATGTATCAGCATCACCTTGATGTGGGCTACTGAGCACTTTCTTAAAAGTCGCGGTAAATTGAGTGATCATGACGGGCTCTGACATCTTGCTGGTATCGATGCGTGATTTCCCTTCATGTCTGACATGAATGAGTATTCTTGGTTGTGCTTGGATTTTGCAACAAAACTAAGGAGTGATCTGTATCACAGTATGCACTTTGGTACGAGCGAGTGGAGAGCACAGACCTGAGAAGTGGCCATCTGACGAGAATCAGATTCAGTTGGTGACAGTACTTGGATCATGGGTGTCTCCATGACACCTTATGCAGGGGTTTTGTCTGAAAGTAGGTACTGGTCACGCAGAGGTCATGATGGACACATAACTCCAAGAGCCGTTGTCCATTTTCCATTTTCATTCATCTTGCCAATATCGAACCTGCCCAGGTATGAAGGCCATGAAACATTATCGGCACCCACTCTAGCGTTAAAGTCACCAAGGAGAACAAGCTGTTCTTGCCTAGTTGTGCTGTTGATGACTGCTGCTAGATTCTCGTAGAACTCGTCTTTAGCTTCTGAGGCAGAATACAACCTACACACTGACAAGGGTGATGGGACCTGCGCTAGTTTGCAGGCGGAGCGTTAACAAGCGTTCTGATCCATTCTCACCTGGTTCAACCATTTAAGTTAGCGATTTTTTAAACCGAAAATCCTACTCCATGTTCTCTAGTTTTATGAAGGTCTTTCTCTTGCCAATAAAATGTGTAGTCCTTCACGCTCACCAGGCGCGTTTCCTGAAGTGCAGCTATATCCACCTGAAGTCGTTTAAGTACATCACTGATTACGGCTGTCTTCCTGACATCGTTCATGTCCTGTAGGTTTTTGGATAGTCCAGTCAACGTAGTCCGTAAGGTCCAGCATCTCAATCTGATAAGTTGTTTATTTCTACTACTTCTTGTTTTGTGATAATTGCTTGGTCCAATTTTTCTGTCTCCTGTTCGGGTTTGACCCTAATCCCCATGCACCCAATGGGGAAAGCAGACAGTGGGAGCAACACCTAATTGTCTGGGGGCTGCCCAGCTTGAAGCGGGCGGTAGCTGTCCAGTGAGATCCTAGAACCTCTCCCACTGTCGGAAGTAGCCCCTGGTGCCATGCCCTACGCCAATTGGGCAAAATGCTTATAACCGGTAACTGCTACTTCTCGTGTTTTGCTGACACCAATAGGGTGAAGCTGGAGTGCCCTCTCAAGGGTGCGAGCTTGGGCACAGTTATATGGAGATCAAGCTGTTGCCCATGCAGCATGTTCCCCCTCTCCACGCAGCTGGTAGATCCAAAGGATCGGCAGTAGCCGATACAGTCTGGTACCAGCCACGTCGCAGGTGTTGCCAGAATAATGTCGAATCAACATTAGACTGCCTTAGGGACTCCGACTTCGGATTTTTCCTCAGGGTTTACTCCCGAAGCCTGGTCCATAAATGGATATTCCAGCTAGGAAGCGGTGGTTTGAATTCAGAGTTTTACCTTCTCTTAGATATGCTACCAACCAAGGATCACAAACCCTATCTGCCCAAAACTAGTGACTCGCCTTCGCCCCTTCTCTCATCAGTGGAAACAGTTTCGCCGGCTCAAATTGAGCCACACATGAATGCTGGGAGCTTGGCTTGGTTGTCAGAGGCTATTTTAGGCGCGTGCTATAGAAGCATTTATCTGCAGTGAGAGATTATCCTCAATACAACTCCCGGCTTTAACAACCTTTGGAACTACCATGTGATACCATTACTCACTTGTTATTTCTTTCTTCCTTTTACGAGTAGTGCTGCTTGATCTTCAAGACTTATTCAACGTTGGTATACACTTATTTCTGGCATGCCTTCACATTGCTGCCGATTTTTTGCAGTTGATCACTTGTCTTGATACCTGATGAAGCTGCTTTCTGAACATAGAAAAATACGACTTTTCCATACAGCAGATGCATGATGTTATTCCTCTCGACGTTCTGATCTCTTCGGTTTTTGTTTTGTCTGTTATTCGTGTCTCAAGCTATCTCATTTCCAGTGGTGTGGTATGTTTGTCCAGGGAGTTATTATCGCCAATATTTTGAATTAATAACAACTAAGTAGTTGATGTACGAACATCACTATCATCACCATCATCATCATTTGTTTCCATTTTTGCTTTCTGTAAAGCGTGTGGCCACTGTCGTACAGAAGGTTAATTGTTCTAATTGGCCCGTCTGAGTAGAGTCGATGTCGACAGATACACGAGAAGGTATAGAAAATAGATTTTTCACAGGTGGTAGATTGAGGGAAAGATATGTCTCTGGAGTGATTAGGTTGTCTCCTCCAGCCTATCCGTACGACTGTACTTTGTTGCAAGACAGCTTTTACCTCCCTATCAAGAATAGATAAGTTTCTCTACACACACACAGCTATGTGACAGGATACACGTGAAAGGATACACAGCAAATTTTGCACCCAAAAAAGTGCATCATTTGCTGAGGTCATTCTCCTAACACTCACACAACTATGGTATATGGGACCCGTGAACGACCCAGACAATTTCAAGACGCAATCATTAACATAACTTTCCTATCAGCAAGTATTGACCAAATAAAGGCCGAAATACTTGTGTGTCCAGTAATGTGTAGTGGGAAACGAACAACACAGAATGGACAGGTAGGTTAAAGTCACGGATGGGTGAACTCTTAAATAAATAATGGAGGAAACCTTGAGTACTGTGCGTAATAAATAAATAAGTAAATAAATAAATAAAATTAATTCACAGGCCCTCGTTGTACAGAAAGGAGACTGTCTCTGAACCACGTTAGTTATCTCACTTATCAAGGACCCTCATCCATCTTGGATGACTCAATTACTTACTTTTGGCATCTTGTTCGTGCTATTGAAGGAGTTTGTGTCTTTATGTTTCTGCAAGATGGAATAGCCGGCCCCATCACCAGTTAGTCGCCTCCTACAACACACATTATATAGGTCATTTAAACAAATAAAGAGGGGAACCCGGGGGCTATGAACAGCAAATAAATAAATATTACACACATAAAGGTATATTTCAGGTACTCGTGTGAAGGTCCTGGGTTCAATTCTCCGGTTAGCCACTCACTTCTGTTATTTTTCTTTTGTCTAGTTTTCTACTTGTTTATTTCTCACGAGTGCCTAAGACATACCTTCATGTGTATATTTTTTTATTTACTATTCACAGGCCATGGGTTCCCCTCTTTATTTGTTTACATGTTTATACAGTACCAAACCTACCCTCTGTCCTCTATCATTTACTAGACACAGTATTAAGGCCTTTGTCCAATTTAATCTGACCTATACTGTATAATAGGGGGGATTACAGAAATGATTGAGTCATTAATTAGGCTGAATCGCCCTAGGAATATATCATCTGGTGTTATGTGCTGCAAATCGCTTTAATGACCCCTGTCTACAAAGCACTACTTTTGTGGTGCCAGGTTGGCAAGGAAGATAGTGTAATTCGCGTGCTAAATATGCGGCGTTGTCGTTCGGAAGGACCTGGGTTTGATTCTCCGGTTAGCCACATTGTAGGTCACAGTGTAACCCTTCCTTGCTATCCTTTTAGGATCCCCATAACGACAATGTTATGATTGATTCTGTATTGATAGTATTGGTGACGTGCGCAAACAGTGTGCAACTGATGTAACGAACCACAGCTGGTTCATTTAAGGATCTTACTCTCTGTTGGCTATTTGGGGGGGGGGGGGGGAAATAACTCTCCCCTAAAGCTCAAAGCTTAAACTCTCGACGCTATCAGATATCGTTGTTTTCACATTTGGTAATGTCTTCTTGTTCCAAATAATGTACTTATGTGTGAACATAAATTCACAAAGGGAAAGATAAAGTCGTTGAAACACAATTTTGAGTACAGAAATCTATAACGGGGTATGATCCCCTGCACCAGTTGGCGATATTAAATGGTTAATACTCAGGTTCTTACAGTGGCCTAAAATGGAAGCAAATAATAACAGCACTGTTGTACCAGGCATGCCATAAGACACGACTAAGGTGCGTTGGTCATGTGACCGGTTACCCCAGCCTATAAAAAAATTGTTAAAACACACAAACTTCAACAGTTAAAATGGGCAGGACATCGAAAGCAAGTAAGTCAGTTTAGCCATTCAAGACATAAGAAGGTCCTCTAGACAGGAGGCTCATGACGCAACCCGGAGAAAGCTGTAAGTAGTCTGGGTTCCTGACTCACCTGTTGTCTTCTAATAGAATCTCCCAAATCGGCAACTTGAATGTTTTCACTTGATGAAAAACGATGGGTCGGTGATCCGGGGTGAGAAATCCGGTTGTGGCTTTTCTGCTCGGATACACGGCAGAATCGTCGCCGAATATAGCGGGGCTGACAAGATAACAACTTCCAGCATGAGAATGGAGGTCGAGGCTGTTACTGCAGCCTTAAGGTGGATAACTGAAACTTCATTAACAAAGGCTATCATTGTGTCCGACTCTCAGTCCATGCTTCGGAAGGTTCAAAGTGGTTGGTTGCGGCATGAATGGAAAACATTCATAGAAGCTTCCAGCCTACAACAGCTGGTGTGGATATAGTTCTGGTCATGCTGGGGTATGTTGTAATGAAAGAGCTGACAGACTAGCATCAAGAACACCCATAGTGGAGACACTAGTTATGGATAAGGGAGATATACTGAGAACAATTAATGATCGCCTGTTAGAGAATGACACTGCAATAGATGAATCATCAAGGTTAAGACTGTTGGAATTTGGCATCAAATGTAAGGCTAGTAGAGATGGGCGTATGAGGGGATGCATCCGTCGTGTTTACATCCAACGAGCTACAGGAACAGTTAGCATTGACACTCTTCGACATATACTGATGGAGACTGAGCACCTATGGGTTTGCCCGGAGTGCAGTGATGTCAATTCTGCATAACAATAACTTGATGAAAAAGACATGGAAAAACATAGAGCGGATGGCACAGGACAGGAAGACTTGGAATAATTTTATTTGAAGGCCTATGTTCCATGGGAAGCTAACAGTAGATGTTGACTATGACTCAGGATGTGGGCAGCGACAACTCTGATTACCTCAACATTTTCTTGGTAAAGAAGATGTTTCTTCATTGAATAACAAATATTAAAACAGTATTTTAAACACACGCTTTTAATGCACTAAAAACCCAAACATAATTTTTCAAGGAGTTTATAGCTTGCAGTAAAAAAATGTAACATCACATTGACAAAAAGCGTGGGGCGCTGATTCTGCATGAAATTAACTTCTGCTTTGTACTTCATTAGACACTTATGGATAAAACATATGATTAGCGCTTAAGCGTCCCACGCTCCAAAGACAAGGTTCATAAAGTGTTCATAGAAGCAAACAAAGAAGTGGAAAGAAACAAGTATATCAAAGTGTTGGTAAGCGGAAAAGAGGAAGCCAAAGGAAATATGAGGGACATGTACAACAACACAAAGAAGCTAACATGGAAGTATAAGCAAGCAAATGGCCTCATCAAAGATAAGAATGGAAAATTTATTAGTAATGTACAAGGATTGATGAAGAGCAGGACAGAACATTTTGAAGAAATTCTCAATAAACCTTCTTTATCAATTCTCCCAGATAGAAAGAGGTGTTACACATCAACCGTTAACGCAAAAGGGAAGAAATAAAGAAATAAAGAAAGCCATAAAGCTTCAGAGACATAAAAAAGCTACGTGTCAAGATGACATTCCAGCAAAGGCCATCAAAACAGATATTGATACCTCTACAGATATATTATACAAACTACTTGGTAAAGTCTGGGAGAGAGAGGAAATACCAGCAGAAGGTTATCTGGTCAAGTTGCCTAAGAGGTTGCAGATTGAGGCTGAGGCTAAGAGGTTGCAGATTGAGGCTGCCAAAGAGGCTAAAGCATTGGAAGCCGAGGAAAGAAGACGAGCTGCAGAAAGGGAAGCAGAAGAAAGAAGATTGACTGCAGAGAGGGAAGCAGAAAAGGAGGAGAAGAGATTACAAAGGGAACATGAGTTACGATTAAGGGAGTTTGAGTTTCAAGGCCATGCTCCTGAAAATGGTGCCAGTCCCTTTACCTCTGATGCCACTGCTAGCCAGGGAGCCTCAACCTCAGCTATGAATTTTCATTTAGATCACTTTGTTGAGAAAGACGATGATATTGAGAGCTATCTAAATAGATATGAACTATTAGCTACCACATATGGGTTAGAGAGAGAAAGGTGGAGCTTAAAGTTATCTCAAGGGCTTCGTGGGGCAGCTTATGAAGTTTTTGCCAAAATGAGCAGAGGTGATCAGGAAAATTATGACATGCTAAAGCAGGCTCTTTTGTTAAGATATGAAAAGAACGCAGAATTTTATAGGAAAAAAATTAGGAATGCTAAACTACTGTCAGGTGAAACCTATCACCAGTTCTCTGCACGGTTAGAGACATACTTGGAGAAATGGACTTCTCTGGGGAAAACCCAAGATCTTAAGGAAATGGTCCTTATAGAACCATTAAGAGAGTCCATGGCTCCAGACCTGAGAAAGTTTCTCATGGAACAAGGTGCAGAGAGGCTGGGTGAGTTGCTAAATGTTGCAGAAAGGTATCAAGCGGCTCAGGCAGAGGTATCAGGTAATAAAAAGAAACAGGTGGATAATTTTAGGGCACCACAGAACTTTAATAAATTTGATCCTAGAGATCAAAACAAAGGTAAGCACCAGTTTGATAGGCCACGGTATGACAATAAAAATAAAACCCCACAATTCGATGAAAGGAAATATGATGAAAGAAAATCTTTCAACCAAGGGAAAAGGTGGTGTAAAAATTGTAAGATGAACAATCATGACACTGACCATTGTAGAAGGAAACCTCCTCATTGTGCTTCTATGACATCTGGGAAAAAGGAAAAAAAGGTCAAACCTGCAGAACTACAGGAACCATACCACCCCCCAGTGTGTGAAGATGTCATCTGTAATGGTGTCACTATAAGGTGTTTATATGATAATAATAATAATAATAATAAATTCTTTAAGCACCAAACACGGCGCATAAGGCAGAAACCAGTGCTCTCCAGGTTGTTCGTTGTGACGCCACTCCTCTTAGCTCTTGCACATTGTTTAATCCCAACGTTCTTCCTTCTCTTATTATTGTTCTTCTGAGTGTTTCTTTTGGTCTTCCTTTTTTCCTCTTACCCTCAGGAACCCAAGTGAGCGCCTGTAGTGGTATTCTGTTGTTTTGCATTCGTAGGACATGACCGATATATGACCATCGTCTTTTCCTTATATAGTCGGAGACATATTTCTGCCTAGAGTCTTCTCTTATTTGTCGATTAGCCTTGAATTCTTTCCAACTGATGTTCATGAGTTTTCTAAGACATTTGTTCTCGAATGTATTCAGCTTGTTCTCCAATGATTTTGTTATTTTCCAACTCTCACAGCCGTATGTTAACACTGAGATAACATTTGAATTAAACAGACGAAGCTTGGTATGTATATTCAATGATCGTAATTTTCCAAATGTTAGATAATCTATTGAAGGCGCTAGCTGCCAAAGCAATTCTAGTATGGATTTCTCTTGTTGTTGTCACCATCCTGAGTCATTTTACTGCCTAAATAATTGAAACTTTCAACTTTCTGTAGTTTTTCCCCGTTCAAGATGATATCAAAGGTCTCGTTAGAAAAGTTCATAGCTTTAGTTTTAGAGGCATTTATTTGGAGACCTATTTTAACCGAGAGATGACACAAATTATTTATTGCTTCTTGGGATTGTCTTGGTGTTGAACTTAAGAATGCTACATCATCTGCGAAATCCAGGTCCCCCAGGAATTTTCCATTTGTCCATTTTATACCCAATTGTTCATTGTGGGTATAGTTTCTCATAACCCAATCAATATTATATAGTTTATATATTATATAGTTTATATGATACCGGTTTAGATTACGATTCCGTTGTGAGTTCTCACCTGGTGCAGGCCGATCAATACACCACAGAAACAGTGGAGATTCAAACTGCAACCAAGGATGTAGCTACCATGACACTTCCCGTCGCCCGGATAAAGGTGAAAACGCGATATGTGGAAGGAATCATAAAAGCAGCAGTGATAAATGAGCCAATCTACCCTCTGATATTGGGGTGTAGATATGTCTTCTTGGGGAATCCCAAGAGACCTGTGATATTGGCAACAGTGCAGACCAGATCACAGTCTAAAAAGGAGGAGGATAATCCAATAAATACTCATCCATATGAGATGAGGAAGGCACAGGCTGAGGACAAAACACTCAAGCCGTGTTTCAAGAAGTTGCCCAAATCTCATACACCTCCAGGCAAGGGAGAGTTTTATATGAAGAACAAACTGATTTATAGGAAGGCTGGATCTGAATCCAATGGTCACGGACAGCTGGTTCTTCCCACTTCATATAGGACTAAAGTGTTGGAACTAGGGCATGCGATTCCCTTCAGTGGTCATATGGGGATCAGCGCAACAGGACAGCAAATAGCTTGTCACTATTTCTGGCCAGGGATAACTGAAGATATCAAACGATATGTAAAGTCCTGTCCAGAGTGCCAACGAGTAGCACCTAAACATTGGACTGCACCAGCAACTCTGGGGGAAATGCCCATAGTGGGAACACCCTTTGAGAGAGTTGCCGTGGATCTTGTGGGACCTCTCACCCGAACCAAGAGAAGGAACAGCTACATTCTGACTCTGGTGGACACTTGTTCTATGTGGGGAGAGGCGGTAGCCCTGTCATCGATTGATTCTAAACATGTGGCAGAGGCATTGCTCACAATTTTCACAAGGTTAGGCTTTCCCAATCAAATCTTGACTGATAATGGCTCTCAGTTCAAGGGGAAACTAACAGAAGAAGTTTTCAGGATCTTCCAGGCCAAACACTTCCATTGTAGTGTGTAAAACCCCCAAGGGAATGGCCAAGTGGAAAGATTTAATGGCACGTTGATGTCGATCCTGAGAAAGTTGGCACACGAAAAACCAGATAGATGGGACCAGTACCTGCACGCCGCCCTCTTTGCTTATCGGGAGGTACCCCATAGTTCAACCGGTATGGCCCCGGCAACATTATTGTTTGGAAGGCCAATAAAAGGTCCACTCGAAGCGCTGTTAAGAACGTGGAATGATGAAAAGGCAGAGGAAAATATTACATCCTCATACCAATATGTGAATGAGCTGACCACTCGTTTAAAAACTGGCTGGAAACTTGCCAATGAAAATTTGAGACAAGCCAGGAAGAAACATGCTGCCTATTATAACAGGAAAGCTAAAGACAGAAATTTGGCTGTGGGAGAGAAGGTACTGCTTCTTCGCCCCGGGAGTCAGAATAAGTTACAAATTGGATGGCAGGGTCCATATACAGTTCTAGAGAAGGTGTCTAGAACAAATTATAAGATAGATAAGAAGGGGAAGGAAAAAATCTATCATGTGAATCTCCTGAAGAAATATTTGGAAAGAGAACATCAGGAAGAGACACACTTGTTGACCTTGTCTATCGCCATGGAGATGAAAAAGGAACCACTTTCATCATTTGAATATCCATTACATCCCTGTGAGACAGCGGCACAGGTGAAAATCAGTACACATTTAACGAAAACTCAGAAAGAGAGAGTGCAACAGGTTCTAGATAATCATGCAGAGGTGTTAACAGACCGACCAGAGCATACAAACTTATTGGAATATGATATGAAACTGATAGACCCCACACCTGTCTGTATGAAACCCTATTCGATTCCTTTTGCTAAGGAGAAAGCTTTGAAGGAAGAGATAGACTATTTGTTGAAGGAAGGAATTATTTCACACAGTGAATCTTCGTATAGTTCCGGTGTTGTACTCTTAAGGAAGCCCTCTGGAGAACATAGACTCTGTATAGATTACAGGAGACTGAATGCTATTACAGAAGGACAGGTGGATCCATTGCCGGATACAAATCAGTTGTTTGCCAGACTAAATAAAGCTAAATATTTCTCAAAAGTGGATCTGAGTAAAGGATACTATCAGATTCCAGTAAAGCCTGAGGTTAGACCATACCTAGCTTTTAGTACCTCAGAAGGACACTATGAGTTTAACAAATTGCCATTTGGATTGAAGAATGCGCCTAGTGTCTTCTCTAGAATGATGAGAAAATTATTGGACCCTCTGAATAATCCATGTATCACAAATTTCATGGATGATATCCTTATAGCAACAGAAACATTTGAGGAACACATTGACTCTCTGAACATGCTGTTTAATCGACTTAGGGAAGCGAATTTAACAGCCCGACCAACCAAATGTTGCGTTGGATGTAAAGAATTGGAATTCTTGGGACACACAGTTTATCAGGAAAACATGACCCCTGACCCAAAGAATTTAGAGAAACTAAAGAAAGCCCCGAGACCACAAACCAAGAAAGACGTGAGATCCTTTGTCTCATTATGTGGTTTCTACCAGAAGTATATCAAAAACTTTAATTCCATATGTGCACCGTTAACTGATTTGACACGTAAGGGAAATCCAGATCGAATTACATGGACACCACAATGTGAAATGGCTTACCAGGAATTGAAGGAAAAGCTCACAAGCAAACCTATTTTGAAATTACCTGACTTAAGTCAAGAATTCATAGTAAGGACGGATGCCAGTAATATTGGGTTAGGTGCGACTCTGCTACAGAAATCAGATGCATTGGATGGGGAATTAAGCCCAGTGGCATATGCTAGCAGAAAGTTGAATAAAGCTGAAACCAATTACTCAACTAGCGAAAAGGAATGTCTTGCAGTAATATGGGCGATAAAGAAATTCAATATTTATCTGTATGGTAAGGCATTTAAGTTGCAAACGGATCACAAACCTTTATCGTTTCTAGCACAGGCTAGACATGAGAATTCTAGATTACTCCGTTGGTCATTATTGATGCAGCCATTTGAGTTTAGCATAGAGTATATAAGTGGAAAAACAAATCTGGGAGCGGATTTTTTAAGCCGCCATCCGTGTGATGAGAATCACCCTAAACCCCAGGAATAATAATAAATTTCTCTATGTGTATATAGAATTATAGACTGACATATAACGTCTGTTTTAAGTGGGGAGGATTTGTCGTGAGAAATTCTAATCCACATATATAAATTAAAAAGTAAATGTAAAGCCTAACAAATAACTTCAATAAAAGGAAAGAAGAATGGTAAAGAACAGTGCTGTCACAATGACTGTACTCGAAATCCCCCTTGTTTTCTCCTTCGTCTGCAAATTGTAACGTTTCACGTTGATAGTAAAAGCCTACTGCTTCAATACCCGCTTTCTACGATAAAACGTGTACTGCCTTTCTAAGAAAAACCTTGAGATACGCAAGCTGACCTATATTTAATATTCCATTCATGTCATTTTATACACTAAGTTACCATAAACGAAAGACAGATGGACTAAGGATAGAAAGAAAGGGAGGGGCTGAAAGCCGGAACGCAGGCAATACTACCACAGTCTCGCGATACACAATTACTACCATCACGCGTGTAAGGCCACAAGCACTAGCTTTTTTCAAATCGATAGTGATAAAAAACACTACCCATACGAGAGTTAGTTTTTTAAAACTTACAAAACGCTTATTAGGAAACATGACATTATACTGGTTTACGTTTGAAAACATTACAGTACCCAGACACCACATCGTATTCGAAGTGAACAGGAGGTAGAAGAAAATGCATATTTTGAACGCAGCCACTTAGCTCCTTTAAATTTATATATTTGGGTTCCTTATGACTTGCTGACAAAGAATATGTTAAACGTTACGCAAATAGTCTAGGAATTAACAAATTATAGCCAAAAGAAATAGTGAGGGATGTCAGACAACACCAAAATCAGAATCGCTCAGTGGCAGATTTTTACACCACCATTGTACGGGAAATAGGTCCTCATGTTACCTCCTATTTGATTGGCGGAAAGTAAATGTAAGGCTAAACACGATTAGTCGGGCTATAAATATTGATTCTTTGTTGTTAGGGAAACGTGAGTAGGAGTACTTTTTTTCAAACGCGGGTGTAAACATGGCTCGATTGGTTAGACCCGCCAATATAGTCAATCAGAGGCGTCAGGTCAGCACCACATTTTCAAATAAACTTACTAAAGAACCAGTGCGTTGAGCGCCAGTGCATATTTTTCTAAATAAAAGCCTGGGACATCGGCAGATCGAAATTGTGCTATATTCATTGCCAGTCAACGTAACTGTGTATTATTCCATGAATTGTGGTAAGCTTGAAATATTTGATATCTTTTTAATGAAAATTGAATGTAACTTGATAATTTATGTCTGTATATATGTGTGGTTCAGTAGCGAACATGAGGTAAAGCCTATATAGTGCTCCAACCTGAACAGAAGGTGTCGGAGGAAAGTAAAACTACATGGAATTGCCAAACAGTACACTGACACCTATCTTATTGACTAGAAAGAAATAATGCTGGAATTGCAGAGGCGTAGTAACCATTAGGGAGGAATATACTGGTGTAAATTATTTCAGATGAAGCTGACAGTTGGCCTACCGCTCTGAACTCAGTGTTTGTTATGTATTGTGTTCAGTCTAGAAATAGATTATAAATTAGTTATGAAGTAGGAGGTACAACCTTCTTGTTTCAGGGACCGTGGTCCTAAAGTTATTGAGCAGCACCTGGTCTGAGCTTTGCTGAACCTAGAGGCTGACAGCATACTCCTGGGTCCAGATAGTGACCAGTGAGGTGTCTCCAGAACACAGGGAGGCTATCGAGCAGAGGAGTCTTTTCCTGCCGCCATCACGAAAGATAAGCGTCTGTGGCCAGAGGAGCTCAACATTATCCCCCCCCCCCCACTCAAAATCTGACTTTATAATAAAACAGAGGGAAAATACAGTGTTTAAATTGATAGGAACTGTGAACTTTTCCCCATACTATTTCCCAGATAAACAAACACTTGAAGTCATGATGACAAATAATAACATAGCTTGAAAACCAAAACCAGTATTACCTCATAGTACTACAACACAACTGACACACATAGGATAATATTAATAAAATATGTCCCTACAATGTTCATATTTATAAATTCTGTACATATAAATTGTGATTACATTTGAATGTGATTCCTGGTTCACTTTGTAGTTGAATCAGGATATATATTAGAGAAAGTAATCAATACATATATATATATTTGAAAATTTACCAGTGACTCATTTAAGATAGTCTTATAGAGTGTTACATGTGTGTGAGTGTCACAGTGTTGTCAAGTGTGGTGGAATAAATTAAATTGTTTATCTGTCTGTTGTTGTTGTGACTTACACTTCATCATATACATACCCTAGACATTTAACGTAGTCATCACAATATTCCAGAATAATTCTGACTGCGGTATAATGTGGTAGCAAGTAAGGTTATCTGTAAAACACTACACCTATTAGATACAGATACCTTCACAGCTGATCTCAGTCAGTACACTAAGTCCCCTATAAATATTTATAACATCCCACTTTACCACATACAGCTATAAAATTTAAGGCACCAAAATGTGTGTATACCAGTGTTATGTAAAGAATTAATTTACGGTTATATACTTCACCTTCATTTAGATTATTATATCATCAATGCAGACTGGCATGGCACCCACTTTCATGCTCACTATATGTAACGCACTCATGTGGGCCACAAGTTCCAAATCAAAATATGAGAATTAAAACCAGAGTGAAAACATTTAATACATTACTTAGTCGTTTCGCTTTTTACCTAGTTTCACTCTCATATTTAATTAACTATATTTTTACACTTCATTTGTGTGTGAATAGTCTTTCACAATCACCCTTTTTACTTTGGACTAACCCTTTATGTGTATATATTTAATTAATAAACTGTATAACCACGTCGATCATTACCTAGTTATTTAATGCATCACCCGTGCTGTCTGTGTTAAATATTTACATATAGGTAAAATCGTTCATTTTAGGATGTTGGGGGCTATTTCTTTATCTAGTGTTCCGGGAAATAAGTTTATTTCGTAATGAAACAGAAGACTTTCCATGATTTATTAGAAAACAATATCTAGTGGAGCTACCTAATGATATCGACACACTTTCTATGAATTTTAATCATAACAAGTATGTTAATCAAAGATCTGTGATCCTTAGGCAGTTGATCTTTAACGAACTGATATTTCATGAACAAGGTGCACTTGACATAGATTTAAGGGTGACCTAGTTCTGATGGAGCGTTTAATTGGCAGAGTGGATAGGGCACTGGTCTCTCGCAGCACAGGTGCCAGGTTCGATTGACAGTATTCACACGTTCCAGTCTACCCAGCAGTAAATGAGTACCTGACATTTTTCTTGAATTAGGGAAGGAAACAGCAGCCAGGAATGGAACTGGTCATACTCCATCTCGATGGTGAACCTGGTGTATGGTGTATGGTGAACCTAGTGTATGGTGGATGGGTATGAAAAAAAAATCGAAAAAAGGTGATTCGGCATACGAGGAAAAAAGACAAAGAAAAAAGCCAACATCTTACCGCAGTCCCCTCATCTTCCTCAACTGAACGTAGTGTAGTGAAGTCACTAACATTTCACTCTCCTACGGCAGTATCAAATATGGGATTACCTTTACCATTTTTAAAAATTTAGTTCTGAAGACTTCATTGATTCTGTAGTTGAAAAATGACTTCCTATTTTGTTTCACTCCAATCCAACTAATTTATAAGAAGCAAACATACACACCATCATCAACCCCCTTTATCTCCCCAAAGAGCATAGGCTTTTAACAAACGTAAGCCAAGTCTTCCTGACCCGTGCCATCAGCTCAAGGTTTTTCCATATGTTCTTTATGCCGTTCATCTATCTCCAATTCATGTTTCCACATCTTCTTTATGCCGTTCATCTATCTCCAATTCTTGTTTCCGTATGTTCTTTATGCCGTTCATCTATCTCCAATTCATGTTTCCACATCTTCTTTATGCCGTTCATCTATCTCCAATTCTTGTTTCCGTATGTTCTTTATACCGTTCATCTATCTCCAATTCTTGTTTCCGTATGTTCTTTATACCGTTCATCTATCTCCAATTCATACCATATGTATCTCCAATTCTTGTTTCCGTATGTTCTTTATGCCGTTCATCTATCTCCAATTCTTGTTTCCGTATGTTCATGTTTCTATCAATTCATGTTTCCATATGTTCTTTATACCGTTCATCTATCTCCAATTCTTGTTTCCGTATGTTCTTTATACCGTTCATCTATCTCCAATTCTTGTTTCCGTATGTTCTTTATGCCGTTCATCTATCTCCAATTCATGTTTCCACATCTTCTTTATGCCGTTCATCTATCTCACTTTGTTCATTGATTCTTTATGTTTTATACCGTTCATCTATCTCCAATTCTTGTTTCCGTTCATCTATCTCCAATTCTTGTTTCCGTATGTTCTTTATACCGTTCATCTATCTTCTTGTTTCCGTAATATTTATGTTTCGTATGTTCTTTATACCGTTCATCTATCTCCAATTCTTGTTTCCGTATGTTCTTTATGCCGTTCATCTATCTCCAATTCATGTTTCCACATCTTCTTTATGCCGTTCATCTATCTCCAATTCTTGTTTCCGTATGTTCTTTATACCGTTCATCTATCTCCAATTCTTGTTTCCGTATGTTCTTTATACCGTTCATCTATCTCCAATTCTTGTTTCCGTATGTTCTTTATACCGTTCATCTATCTCCAATTCATGTTTCCATATGTTCTTTATACCGTTCATCTATCTCCAATTCTTGTTTCCGTATGTTCTTTATACCGTTCATCTATCTCCAATTCTTGTTTCCATATGTTCTTTATACCGTTCATCTATCTCCAATTCTTGTTTCCGTATGTTCTTTATACCGTTCATCTATCTCCAATTCTTGTTTCCATATGTTCTTTATACCGTTCATCTATCTCCAATTCTTGTTTCCGTATGTTCTTTATGCCGTTCATCTATCTCCAATTCATGTTTCCACATCTTCTTTATGCCGTTCATCTATCTCCAATTCTTGTTTCCATATGTTCTTTATACCGTTCATCTATCTCCAATTCTTGTTTCCGTATGTTCTTTATACCGTTCATCTATCTCCAATTCTTGTTTCCGTATGTTCTTTATGCCGTTCATCTATCTCCAATTCATGTTTCCATATGTTCTTTATACCGTTCATCTATCTCCAATTCTTGTTTCCGTATGTTCTTTATACCGTTCATCTATCTCCAATTCTTGTTTCCATATGTTCTTTATACCGTTCATCTATCTCCAATTCTTGTTTCCATATGTTCTTTATACCGTTCATCTATCTCCAATTCTTGTTTCCATATCTTCTTTATGCCGTTCATCTATCTCCAATTCTTGTTTCCATATGTTCTTTATACCGTTCATCTATCTCCAATTCTTGTTTCCACATCTTCTTTATACCGTTCATCTATCTCCAATTCATGTTTCCATATGTTCTTTATACCGTTCATCTATCTCCAATTCTTGTTTCCATATCTTCTTTATGCCGTTCATCTATCTCCAATTCATGTTTCCACATCTTCTTTATACCGTTCATCTATCTCCAGTTCTTGTTTCCATATCTTCTTTATGCCGTTCATCTATCTCCAATTCTTGTTTCCACATCTTCTTGTTTCATATCTTCATCTATCTTTATGCCGTTCAATCTCATGTTTCCATATCTTCTTTATGCCGTTCATCTATCTCCAGTTCTTGTTTCCATATCTTCTTTATGCCGTTCATCTATCTCCAATTCTTGTTTCCATATGTTCCTTGGTCTCCCCCCATCTCTCGTACCCTGAGGACGCCAGAAAAATGGATGCCTGGTAACAATGTCTTCAGGTTTCTTCAATCTGTGTCCTATCCATCTCCAGTGTCTTCCTCTCATCTCTCGTCAACATATAAACAATTCAATGCCACTTCATTACATACAATACCATGTTACATTAATGTTACAATAGACAGTGAGATCACATCTGTAACACGTGATCTCATGAAGGTCAACATTTGTTGTTGTTCTTGTAACGTCTGTTTATTGATAACTTCTTATTTTATTTAGTTTCTGTGACTAAAATAACAAAATGAAATAAAACGTAATAGACAAAAAAGAGTTATTTCTCATTGTTGACACATTTATCTTATGTATATCTAATAGATACAATTGATTAGAAATTTTAAAAAAAGCACGTGACTTTTCACTCCCCGTGTAATTTAGAGTTGTTGTTCCTGAAATTGTATTTGTCGCATGTCATAACTATGATTTATATGTAAAAAGCCTAGAGTGTAGCTTAATAAGCGACTAATAAAAGTCTTTAACATCAAACCTACAAGGTTTTTTATATTTGGATATGCACCCTAATACAACCGATAGTCCTTTAACTTAGTTGAAATGAGTGCGCCTCATCTAAACGTGACATAACTGATAATTAAAGAAACGATGTGTCACAGAGATGCACTGATGAAAGTTAGAAACTTCTTGTTATGACGGATCTCAGTATAAAATAATCAAAAATAACTATTTAGAAAAATGACGGAAGGAACATCTAGAATCCAGTATTGCTGAACTAAATTATACATTACCAAGAAATTATCACCTGATAATTATCAGACTGAGAACCGGCTATTGCAGACTCGGATATCATAAGTTCAACAAACTAAAAATTGGACAAACAGACAGAAAAACAGACAGACACACAGACAAACAAACAGACAGACAAACAGACAGACAAACAGATGAGTGTTGTTGCGGGAAGAATAAACAGACAGACAAACAGACAGACAAACAGATGAGTGTTGTTGCGGGAAGAATAAACAGACAGACAAACAGACAGTAGAGCATGAACTCCAAAACTGTCGACTCCATGAGTTGAGCAGGGTGGCAGTGTGGCCTTGTCCAACCCAGTTGAGGAAGAAACTGTCTGGTGATGAGAAAAGCCTGAGGCGGACTGCCAGTTTTATGAGAGAGAGATGTGGTTATTTGAGAGCGAACGAAGAAAAAGAAGAAGTATACAATAATTTTCAACTCACGTAATTCAAAAATTATAACTATTGTTAGACTGCTGTATTATAATATTCAATATTTCAGATTGTGAAATTTGGAGGATTCGAGGCTGTTAATTTCCTCTGTAATATTCAGGAAGCCGAGTCCTACGAAGATGGTATTTCGTATAGCGTTATTACTGAGCGGGACACTAATGGTCATACTGCTACAGTATGATGGGGATGGCCTATGGAATGGTATCAATAAGGTCTCCAGAAATTGGCTCGTTATGAAAGAAAGAGACCTATTTGTGATAATGGCAATAAGAAGAGAACGCGATTGCTATCCACTAGATATTGTTTTCTAATAAATCATGGAAAGTCTTCTGTTTCATTACGAAATAAACTTATTTCCCGGAACACTAGATAAAGAAATAGCCCCCAACATCCTAAAATGAACGATTTTAACTATATGTAAATATTTAACACAGACAGCACGGGTGATGCATTAAATAACTAAGTAATGATCGACGTGGTTATACAGTTTATTAATTAAATATATACACATAAAGGGTTAGTCCAAAGTAAAAAGGGTGATTGTGAAAGACTATTCACACACAAATGAAGTGTAAAAATATAGTTAATTAAATATGAGAGTGAAACTAGGTAAAAAGCGAAACGACTAAGTAATGTATTAAATGTTTTCACTCTGGTTTTAATTCTCATATTTTGATTTGGAACTTGTGGCCCACATGAGTGCGTTACACATAGTGAGCATGAAAGTGGGTGCCATGCCAGTCTGCAGTGATGATATAATAATCTAAATGAAGGTGAAGTATATAACCGTAAATTAATTCGTTACATAACACTGGTATACACACATTTTGGTGCCTTAAATTTTATAGCTGTTTTTGGGTAATTTTGGGTTGCTGATTCCAAAAATGTAATCAGATATTTTTCTATCAGCTCTAGTTTTTGAGATGACTAAGAATGACCATATTAGTAGGGCAATTGTTATGTACAATCCTAGAGTTAGGTGCCATCATGTGGGCATCCCAAAGTCCCTGGTATCTCTCTTCCATTGTTTTTATATCTTGGTGAAATCTTTCACCCTGCTCCTCACTAAAGTCGCCAAGATTCTCCGGAAATAAATGTAAATGGTTATGGAGGTAGTGCAATTTTATGCTCATGTTGCATCCAAGTTCACAAAAACTCGACAGCATGTTTCCAACTAATTCAGAATAATTGTCTGCTTTAAAGTTACCCAGAAAATTTTGCACAACTAAAACAAATGATGACCAGGCTGTGGACTCTGTTTTGTTCATGGAATCAATAAAATTTGTATCGTTTATTAACTTTCTAATTTGAGGTCCATCAAAAATTCCAGCTTTAAGTTTGTCTATGCTCAGTTCTGGAAACTTTCTGCATAAGTAATTAAAACAGGTACCATCTTTGTTCAGTGCCTTAACAAACTGCTTCATCAAGCCCAGCTTTATATGTAATGGTGGCAGTAGAACTCTTTTTCGATCAATGAGAGGCCTATTGACAATATTTTTTCTCAAACTTTAAATTCATCCCTCAACGGCCACTGTTTCTTTGTCCAGTGCATATCTTTTGCCCTGCTATCCCACAAACATATAAAGCATGGATATTTGGTGAATCCCGTTTGCTGGCCAAGCAAGAAGTTCATCATTTTAAGATCTACACAAACCATCCAGTTATGTTCTTAATACTTCAATTTTTTACTTTATTTTATACGGAGTCATTTATTAATACAGGAAGTGACGTCATAGCCTTGGTGTATAGGGGCAGACGTGAAAACTAGAGATAAAGAAGGCTGTGATCGTCTGCAAGGGGATTCCATATGTGTGTGTCATGGCGAGTGGACGCTTATGTTTGAGCTGTGGAATATCTATTGATTATACATCCCTATGCTGTTCCATCACTAGTACATCAAGATCTTTTGTGAGGTGTATCTAGCTATCTTCATTTGAAGGGAGTATGCATTCGTAATGTTGAATGAAACTTATTTAATAAAACGTTGAAGATTTCAAGGACAGTGTTCTAGCTACAGACGGTACAGAGTTATATCGACGACTGAATATGTTAGGCCATTTGATATATTGGCTTTTCTTTTGATGCATGTGGAGCAGCGTTTATAGTCAATAAACATATATATCTTTTTGTCCACTTCGCCTGTCATGGCTCTACTACGTCATTTCGTATTGGCTGTTTGCTTTGTCTACAGGTTTTACCCCAGCGGTGATCTTGGCCATTGTAACAAGTATGTTACTCTATAATGGAAGTGTGAATATAATAAAGACACGCAACAGTACTTCAAGTCTATACGTCCTGTGCCATCCCTAAAGATTTTTCTGCGTGTTCCCTATACTCCTCATTTATTTCATTTCAACTCCTCCTGGAACAACAGGCCTTCAATTAACTCGTGCTCTGTGCCATCACATCAAGGTTTTGTATGTCTTCTATATCTCCCGTTCCCTGCTCCTAAAGTTGGCCGTCTGTCACTACATTTCTTATCCCGAGGATTGCTGATCAAGGACTGTCTTGTAATGCCATCAACAAATTTCTTAAATATCTGTCGTATCCATCCGTAGCGTCTGCTTCTCAGCTTTTGTTTCACTGGTACTTATCTGGTTCTGTCATCAGATCAAGCATCACTAGTTCAGCTCCCTTCTAAGCATAAGGCATCAGCAAGTCTATTACAAATTTTCCTGCTAGTGACACAAGTTCAGGATATCGCGTCTTCATTATTCTTTTTAATTCTTTCTCTAATTACCTTCTCCCTCTGAGTTGTTAACTCCCTCTTTTTCTCTTACCTTGTGGATTCCCGAAAAAGCTCCTCCTTATAATGCTATCAGCTGATTACCTCATCGCGTTTTCTGTCTAATATCAGCATTTGTTTGTCACAGCTTATTCCAGTGGTAATAATCTGGTTATTTCCCTTGCCTCAATATTTGAGATTTTGTCGTACTGTTTCAGCGTTCTTTCCTTCTCATGCTTCACTTTATGAAAGCCTTTAACTTCTTAGTCGTAGTTTTTATTGAAATCCATGTTTTACAGCCATACTATAGTGCTGTCTTTACATTTATCGTTCTCTTTGTTCTCCGTGTTTCACTGCCATAGAGTAGGACAGACTTGACACTTAATCGCAGCTCGCGATTATTTGCCATTATTAACTAAAAAGTAGTAAACATTTAACGACTGTATCATCATCATCACCATCACCACCATATAGTCTTTATGTCCACCATGCTCATACACCATTTCATCGATGTTTTGCATCATCGCGATCAAACCTCACTTCATTGTAAACACGCCATCAAAAGGTGTGAATATCATGACCACCATCATCATTAACATCATCACTATCACCATCACCATCACCATCATCATTACTATCATCATCACCATTATCATCATCATCAGCACCATTACCATCATAATCACTATTTTCATCATCACCATTACCATCGCCATCACGATCACCACCACCATCATCACCATCATCGTCATCACTATCATCATCATCATCATCATCATCACCCTCATCATCATCACCATCACCATCATCATTACTATCAACATCATCATCATCATCATCACCATCATCATCACCATCATCATCATCAGCACCATCACCATCATCATCACTATCGTCATCATCACCATCACCATCATTACCATTATCATCATCACTATCATCATCACCATCACCATCATTACCATTATCGTCATCACTATCATCATCACCATCCCAATCATTACCATTATCGTCTTCACTATCATCATCACCATCGCCATCACGATCACCATCACCATCATTTCCATTATCGTCATCACTATCATCATCACCATCCGCACCATCATCATCACCATCATCATCATCATCATCATCATCATCGTTATCACTATCATCATCACCCTTATCATCATCACCACCATCATCACCATCACCTTCATCATCATCATCATCACCCTCATCACCCTCATCACCTCACCTTCATCACCCTTATCATCATCATCATCATCACCCTCATCACCATCACCTTCATCACCCTCATCATCATCATCTTCATCACTCTCATAATCATCATCTCCCTCATCACCATCACCTTCATCACCCTCATCATCATCACCATCATCTTCATCACCCTCATCATCACCATCACCATCATCTTCATCACACTCATCATCATCATCATCACAATCATCATCATCATCATCATCATCATCATCATCACCCTCATCATCATCATCATCATCATCATCACTTTTAGCTCCCATGAGACATGAAACCACCACTACAGCTGGTCCCTATGCAGGAAGCCTGCACCACCTAAACATTCATGTGCTCTTTTACCAACATTCTCTCTGCTCGCCAGCTCTATACACAGCTTCATATTAGGTGTCACTTACGACATGCTTGAGACATGATTGAGCTCCAGTTCTGTTTCCTTAGAGACTCCCCTCGCCTAACTACGCGGGGCAAAGACTGCGTGCCTCTACAAAATCATCACCTCAATCGCTCCCTGTGGAGCAGAGGGCTGCTTAAATTACCGAAACCGATTTCTATGTTTGCTATCTTTTACAGCTAAGCCACTAAGTTTCGACAATTATGGCTTCCATATTCAACAACACGAACAATTTAAACCACGGCGAAGATCAGTCGGTCAGAAATAAACACATTAAAAAAAACATAAATAAACAGAAGGCATTTGAACAAGAAAGAAATGAAGAAAGAAATGAAAACAAAGAAAGAAGTAAAGAAAGAAAGACAAAATGTGGAGACTAGACAATAGTAAGAGAAATAGACACTTTGGGTATTCGATTCCGGCATATCGGAATGACAATATCGCTTTCTCATTCAAGTGAACGTGTTACGCTTCACGAAATGCCATGTACAAAAGAGTGGTGTTAGAAGTGGTGTAGACGATTCCATAGACGACCCCGCAAGACCGTATTGTATCACAGATCTTCCGCAATACAATATCTGGATTTAGGGCAACAAAAGCCATGTAAACACAGAAGACGAAGTAAGACGTAAAAGATCTGTATATAGAAGAACGAGATCCATGTAAACCTCGACGACGAAGTAAAACGTAATACAGTAGAACTCCATTTATCCGAACCCCATGGGACCGAGCATCGTTCGGATAATCAAATGTTCGGATAATTGGATTACATAATGTATCGAGTACATGTACACATATTTCTAAAAATAATTAACCATCACAAGGAAAATACACTATAAAACATATTTACTTGTACTGTAATAATAATACCCACACTGTATTAGATCACTGTATCACCAAAATCTTTTATTACACTGCAGTGCATGTACTACTTGTATTAATTATTTTTGTTAAGAAAGAGAAATGTTTTCAAAATAACATTACAAACGATTCAAAACCAGGCGCAACTTACGTATACATGTACTTGCACAGATGTAGCCCACTATTTAAAAATAATGAGGAATCCTCTTTTGCACCAAACTGGATAGTCTCCTTTTGGCTGCTAAGTCCCGCATTCTCTTCAACAGCAGAAGCTGTGTAGGACAGCTGTCATCTTCTTGCTCGTACCAAGCCATCGCTGTTTCTAGTGCTATAAAGGCCTCTTCAGGACTTGGTCGACGTTTTGGTTTTTCTTCATAATCTACAAAAGTACATCGTGTGTACTTCTGAGGAGTCTTCATCATCGGTCACTACATGTATTTGGTTTTCTTCTTGCACAAAAGACAAAATTTCTTCGTCATTCAAAAACTGAAAACCAGAATCATTATCATCTTCTAGGCACATGTGTGCATCATCTTTGTCACAGTCCGAAAATCCGGGCATTGCTTGAAACAGTTCCACAACTTCATTTATACAATCATCATTTGTGTCCACTGCAGTAGTTTCATTTCCTCCTTTTTTCCCAAGCAATCTACTCCAAGCCTTGTTGAGATTATCTTGTGACAGTGTGGTCCAAGCATCAGCTAACATATAGCAGCAGTCTTTGAGATTAAGCTTTTTGGAAAACGCCACCACACTTTCTTGATCTTCAGCCAACAATAAACGACGCAGGACTTCCTTCTTGTACATCTTTTTAAGCTTTGCTATAACACCCTGATCCATTGGTTGAATCAGTGCTGTTACATTGGGAGCAGAAAAAATTACTTTAAAATTTGCATCAACTGCATTCAATGTATCCGTCTCTGGATGAGATGGTGCATTGTCCAGTAGAAGAATTACTTTTCCAGTTTTCTTTTCTTGTTCTCTCAACCTCTTCACATTTGGGATGAACTGATTTGTATACCAATCAAGAAATATTTCACTATTCATCCAAGCACTCTTTCTGTGCTTTGTAACACAATGGGAGACATGTCACATTCTTTAAACAACGTGGTTTTTTTGGCTTTGCCGATCATTAGCACCGGTAAACGATGACTTCCACTGGCATTCGCGGCTACCAAAATTGTTACTCTCTCTTTGCACTTTTTAAACCCAGGGGCAGCTGCTTCGCGCTGAGATGCAAGTGATTTTTTGAGGCAATGATTTCCAGTATAAGCCAGTCTCATCGGCATTATACACATCATCGAGTGAATAACCTTCTTCTTCCAAAAAAGCCAAGAAAGTTTCTTTAAAATTTTTAGCGGCAGTTGCATCGCTAGATAAAGATTCCCCTTAATTCTCCAATTCTCGTATGCCATGACGAGATTTAAAGTTTCTTAACCATCCCTGGCTAGCCTTAAAGTCAGGAGGACCGTCAAGTTGATTGTTGAACTGAAGTGCCTTTTCACACAACAGAGAACCAGAGATAGGTTCCCCTTTGCTTCTTCTTTGCACAAACCATATATACAAAGCCTCTTCCAAGTTCACATCTTTCGCATTTCTCATGGTTTTACGTTTCTTCGACCCATTTTCACTATCAAATTTCGATGCAAAACTCATAATTTTATCCTTGTTACTTTTGATGTCAGAGACGGTAGCTTTCCCAACATTGAAAATCCTCGCAAGTGAAGACACAGTTTCACCTTGTCCTAGTCTCTTGATAATTTCTGTTTTCGTTTCAATTGACAAAACATTGCGGTTCCTTTTATATGCTTCAGGCCTACTGGAAGGTGCCATATCGCACAGAGAAATACTTGTACACCAAAATTATTCTGCTGTAGTAGCAGACACAATTATTTTAAGTTGAACTGTCTGTTTAGCCAGTGTTCTACCTAGAACGCACACGTACTTTGGATTGGTAAACCAGATATTAACTGACTTTATGATCTAACTGACTTCCTGTACGTAAGCGACCGACCATTAGCCATCCCATTCTCTACAAATTGTTCGCGCACATTTGAAGTTTGCCGCATCAAAAGATTCAGAATTTTAGTCTAACGTGACTGTGGCATCTGATTTTTTTTTTTTTTTCTGGAAAAAGTGTTCGGATAATTGGATGTTCGAATAATTGGGGTTCGGATAAATGGAGTTCTACATATCTAAATTCAAGGCGACAGGAGCCATGTAAACAGAGAAGATGAAGTAAAACCTACACGATCAGTATGTAGAACAAAAAAAGTCATGTAAACCACGAAGACGTGGTACAACTTACACGATCTGAATTTAGAACAACAGAAACTATGTAAAGCCACAAGACAAGGTAAAACCTACATGATCTAGAATTAGGGCAATGAGAGCCATGTAATCCCAGAATACGAAAGTGAACCCAGAAAGTGAAGAATACGAGCCAATGAAATTAGCTACTTTTATTTACAGACAACAGCAATGTAATGAACAAAAGGTAAGGTGGTACTTTCGTCCATACTGCCAAAGGATGAAGTGTTAGACATCGTTGTTTGTAGGTCCAGCTTAATGAGGTGGGGGTGACCGATTCCCGTCCTCGATGCCTTTGTCTCCCCTAACTCAAGAGCAGAATCAGATACCCATTTGCAGCTGGGTAGTAAGCTGGATCACGACGATACCTGGGTTCGAATCCGGAACCCAGTATTTGTATGCTGAGAGAGGAAAAAACGTCTAATGTGCGATGATGAAACTACATTTACAAAACCAGACAAATGCATTTAAATGAACTTTTTGAAGATATAACAATAAAATCTGCACATCCAAAACACAATCTATGGAAGGTCATTCGATCAGCAGGCACACTTAACAAACACATATCAACAACATCAGGCGTAAGCAGGTTCTAGAGTTCAAATACCTAGAATGTGTTTTCGCAGAAAACTGAAGACTTGACAGAGAAATTGAAACAAAATGTTAAAAAAGCCAGTGCAGTGACTTACCAACTGCCACCACTACTCTCAGAAGCATCAGTATATCAGTGAAAAAACTAACCGACAACTGATTAATAGTATATTCTTACCAACTCTCTGCTATCAGTGTTAAACATAGTCCATGACCCACGCAATTAAGAGGAAAATCATATCTAGTGAGATAAGATGCTTAAGAAAAGCAATTGATGTCACCAAAAGAGACAGAATGATAAATGATGGATTGTGAAAACTTGTAGATACTACGTCCTGCATCAGGTATTTATTGTTGTTTAACTAGGGCTTCTGAGCTTCTCGATGCTTTGCAGTCAATACCAAGTTGAAGAGGCCTTGGTATTATCTACATTGTAGATCTATGCTTTTCTTATGGCTTTTCTGCCATTCCGAGTTTCATGAGCTCCAGTTTCTCTAGCTTGGCTTGCATGTAAATTCGTCACATCTGGTCCCAAGCTAGAAGTAAGAAGCGCATGGCATACTGTGCATTCCCCGCCATCCAAGGGAGCTCTCCAACTTTGCAGAGCTAAAATAGTGCGCTCTGGTGCATAGAGCAACTTCACAGTTCCCCTAGCCTACCACTGGGTCCATAGTGAGATCCTCATGCATGCAGTCAACCAGGTGAAAGCCAAAGAATTACGCCTGGGGCTCGTGACCTCTCCAAGATTAGTGTGCAATGCTGGGTTCTTAACAAGCTTCACCACAGGGGTCATCCCTGGAAATATGTGGATGATTTCAAGGGTCAATGAGGGTATAACTAGCCTCACATACAGAGGTTCACTTCCACATATGTTTATTGCAGCATTGTGCATAGCTGGTGGTCTTATGATGGCTCCAGATATGCATCCGGTATATAGAGAAACAGAAAATTAAGTAGTTTGGGCATCTCTTGAGAATCATAATTTTCCCTTGCGTTCCTTATCGATCATGGAGCTACTACTGTAACTGGTCCCCTTGTAGAAAGTCTGCACCAGGCGTCCATCTGCTCTTGCTGTAATGGTTTATGAAGCAGTTTCATTTATATGATGAGGTTATCAGCCACATGAACAACCTTAGTTAGTCGCCTTAGACGACGTGCCGGAGAGTTCAGTAGGCCTATTATTTGTCTCCTCGGCGTTCCACGGGACCTACAAGAGGTTCTCATGAGAATGGTACCCTATAAATTATGTGCTTATAATAGTTGAAGATCTGGGTTTAGAACATGGCGAGAACCAAGCGGCGGATGGGTACACGTTATTACAGAACTGCTACAAAAACAAAGACTCACAGCAACACAGGCTACACACTTGGCTTAAGAACTTAAAACCAGCTCTTAAAGACTCTTCACAAGAATGGAGTAGATAAATGTTAAAAGTGAATGTAAAGTAGAGAACCTTTGACGAACGATGTTCACAATAGCTTAAAGACACACAAGATAATGACAGAAATCTTGCTAAACAAAAGCAGTATCAACATCTTCTACGTACGTTGTGAGCATATTTTGAATAACAAAGAAAGCTAAATGAACATTAATGGATCCCACAAAAAGCATACAACATGTTTGTCACAAGACGTGTCAACTAATTCTGAGCTCAATATGAACATGACTGAAAAGCACTAACGGTGTTTGTGGACACATACATGTTTGAATATATTTATTAATATTTTGAATTATTCATGTACTTTATTGTTGACTGAATAAGTCCAGTTGTATTTGTTAGTTATGCTAATTTCGCTATCTCAGCTGCTGTCTTAATGCTTTTGTTGTTGTTGTTTTTATTCACCGAGTGGCAAAATTGTATCAGCTCCGGCGGTTTCAAAATTGGTATCTAACTGCACGAGAATTTTTCTCAAAGACGTCTCACTTCCAAATGCGTAGGCGAATGTTCTAAAAGTGCAATTTGCATAAATTGATCTTTCTACTTCTTCTTCATCATCACCATCATCATCATAATCATCATCATCATCATCTTTTTCTTCTTATTCTTCTTCTTATTCTTCGTACACTCTCAGACGTCTACATGAATAATTTGAAACAAGCAGTGGTCAGCCTGATGCTATTTATATATCTCTCATAGAGTTTTTCTACGAATTGTACTAATGACGGCCATATGTGCTTTTTCTGTTTGTCATAAGTTGGGCATATTTGAAACAAATGTTCAACAATCACCTTATTGGTGCCATAGTTGAACCCATCAGAAGTTCCCAGCCCGTTGAATAGATGATATCCCATTCTGGTGTGGCTCGTGCGGAGTCTGGAAATTATCACTTTATTGGTTTGATAGTTTCAAACAACAGTACAGTAAACCCGTGATATAACTGACTTCATTCACTCATTCCTTTGGCTAAAGAATGCCAACTTATGCTTCCCTCAACGCTTAACGGAAACAGTGGGCAGAAGATAGTAAACAGTAAAGCATATTTTTCCATACAGTGTGTAGATACGCGGTTATTACTTTGTATCCCAATTTATCCTCATTCAAAAACAAAAACAAAACAGAACAAAAAACAAAACAGACGATTGTGAATGACTGAAGCGTAGTACCATATCAGTCAGTTATATCAACGGTTTGACTGTGATTGTTATCTGTACTCTGTGACTTGCTACAGTGTCAGTCATCTCTGCTATGTGCAGTTATGCGTATGACTTCTCCCACACAGAAAATTCTTGTTTTTGCGTGGACAATCACAGTTTAATTCTCTTTATTTGCGTCGACAATCAAAGTCAAAGTACTGAGTTTTGAAGTATGGTTTACCAGCTGGGCCTCAGATCAAAGTTATTAGTTGTTCTTGTCTCCATCACGATCTCTAACAATCCTGCTGCCCCATTCCTCATCATCTCGTTTTTCTCTCCAGTTTTTTTTCTGCCCTCACCATGTCCCACATCCATTAATGACTCTCCTCGGTATCTCTCTCCACAGTGTCTCCCATAAATCAGTCAACCCTTTCCTCATCGTGTCTGATAATCTATTAATCTTTCTATTCAATATCTCCCATTATCCAGGTCTCCCTTTCCATAATTTCATATTATGAAATGATCTCTATCCCTAGCATACCTCATACTTTAACTGCCTCCATTCTATATTATCTCCCATAATCCAGCCGTGCTTGCATTATCTCCCATAAGCCAGTTACATCTCTCTATTGCCTCAAATAATCGATTTCAACCTCCATTATCTCCCTTTATCCGGTTTTCTCCCAGTCATCTCCCATAACCCAGTTGTCAATTTCATTGTTATATTTCTCCCCGTCATCTCTCATGTTGCAGTTACCGTGATTGTTTTTATAACCATTCCTTGCTTTAAACAATTATTAAATTACTAGTGTAAAAGCCAGCCATAAGACGGGAATTAAATTCAAAAGCACCAATACCTAACGGCAACAAAAGTATTTTTTAAAAACTACTGTGCATCACCACAGTACACGAACTACGTCGCAGCAGCGAAGATCCCAATGTGTGTATACTGGATCACACATTCTATAAATATTTTTGTGCACACCTTCATTTGCGCATTGTTCTCGGGAAAGTACACATAAGGGAAACTATACAATTAATGTCTAACTTTAAACCAAAGTTGCTTCTCTTAGCGTTATGTACTGACAGAAAAAGCTGGGGTTTTATGTATAGGATTTGTGTTGATCCAAAGAAAATAACCGGACAGATGTCAGTGCAATTTTTAACTTTAGGCAGTATCTGTCTTATTTCACACAATTGTTTTCAATTATTTTCTCCAATCCTCCAACGGTTGTTGAAGTAGTGAAAAACATGCATGTATATTTGCCACGGTAGAAGAGGAACGACTAAGTAAGTAAGTATATTTGCTCCTAACCTACTAACAAAATCGAAGTCTGCGCCACTACTTTGCAACAGACGCTCGTAGTTTCTATGACAACTGAAGCTAATGAGATTAGGAAATTTAGAAATCTACTGCTGGTTAATCCCATCATAGTCAATTTCTTTTTCACTTGATACATAGCCGCCACTGTAGATGGTACCTTTACGGAAAGCCTGCATTGAACCATTCATGTTCACTTGCACAGTGGTTTTTGTGGCCATTTGTTTAACATGGTGAGGTTGCCTGACTTTAATTTTATCATCACTTACTTCCCTTTTTCCACTATGGTGCAAAGGGCATCCATTGCTGCTGGTATTCTCACAGGAAGTGTGTGCCTAACCGCCGTTCTTGCAGCAGTGATTTCCGAACAGTTTTTATTCAGAAGCTCATGTTTTAAAAACCTTGACGTCACAACGCTGAGGAAAATTTACTGAAGTAAGCATGCGCAGAACACGTCAAAAGGGATACTGGAAACCATCCCTACGATAACAATCGTTACCTTTTATTCAATTATGGCGCGTTACTATGGACACCGATGTCATGTGATCTACTTATTGTTAAGAACACAAATCTAAGATTTAACTCATATTTTTACAATGAATGAAGACGATTTTTTTTTAACTGCACTCGACACAAAGATTTTCAAACAAGTATTAAAACATTTAGTACTAAATCGACCTTATCACTTTGTTCTTATCGGTAATGAATGTGAATTGAACAAGCCCAAAGAAAATTGACATTTCATCGCGAGTGTTTCAAGTAATCATAAGGTTTTTATAAATTGTAATTTTTCAACGTATAAGAATGAACTATTTTGACATTGAACAGCCTACACTCTGTTTTCTGTGTATACTACCGTCATCTTAAACCCTTGTTGTGTTAAATGTTATTTTGCTCCCGGGTACGTATAATTTATATCCCCACCAACCAGAAAGTATTAGAGCCGCCACTGCCCTTTACTACCTTTTAACAAAATTAAAATATCTATCTTTGTCATCTTCCACTATCCAGCTCTCCTTACGATCTCTCTAAA
This sequence comes from Oreohelix idahoensis, assembly GCA_024509875.1. Taxonomy (NCBI): domain Eukaryota; kingdom Metazoa; phylum Mollusca; class Gastropoda; order Stylommatophora; family Oreohelicidae; genus Oreohelix; species Oreohelix idahoensis. The sequence goes on along the minus strand of JAMPIV010009940.1, from coordinate 406,230 downwards.
TCAATGTATCGTTCTCTCAATCATCTCATACAATCCTGTTATCTATTACCCTACTATCTCTTGCATTCAATTTATATACCTCTCATTCATTCCCCATAATCCCCTTATCTATCTTCCTACTTATCTAGTATCTTTGTCTCAAACGTCTTCCCCTATACAATCATGCCTCTCTCTACTATCTCTCGCAATAAAGTTATCTATCTCTAAGTCAGCTTTCCTTACCCAGCTAGCTCTCTCTATACCACCTCTCTCAATCACATTAATTCACTCTTGTAATAATATTAGTAAAGCAGAACATCTCCCTGAGCACCCCCTATCTTTCCAGTTACTTTATCTCACTACGTACACTCCGTCATCTACTTTTCTACTCTCTCTTTTATGTAACTTTCCATCATCTATCTAACACAACACACTAATATAATATACCTTGTATAAGTATTTTGTTGATTACGGGAGATGACAATCACATCCTATGAGACGAGGTGCTTATGAAAAGCTATTAACGTTATCAGGAGAGACAGAGTGAGAAATGATGGCATTATAAAAATTGTAGTAAGTACATCCTGCATCAGGTATAGAGACACACAAAGGTGGTATGGCCATCTCGTGAGAATGGCACCCGATAAACTACGATTACGCGTTAGTAACAGTAGAAGATTTGGTTTCAGGGCACGGGGAAGACTAGAGACAGATGAATAAACAACATCACAGAAATACTTCAACAATACGAGCTCATGACAGCCAGTACGACACACTTGACTCAAGAACGATAAATGCAGCTCCTCACAACGCTTCATATAATAGACCAACGAAGTAAAGAACCCAAATGAGTAAAGTATTATTTTCATGCCTGTGTTTCAGTTAACTCTATATTTATCGCTATGTACAAGGTACTTCTAATTTCATTACATTCTTAACTACAGTTATTTTTGTACAGCAGCTGTGAACGTGTTCTGCTTCCTCGCCCCCGCCCCCCCCCCCCCCCCCCCCCCCCCCCCCCCCCCACCCCCCCCCCCCCTCTCCCCCCTTCAGAAACTAATTAATTGTTTTTAACTTTTCTGCAACCATCCGGTTTAATTTCTTTATTATTTACAATGTCCTCTTTCACTTGGAAGGTCACCTAAAAAGACAGAAATCATTTGCTCCACCATGAGACTAAAAACAGGGGTCCACGTGATATCAAAAGCGATGTACTTACTGCATGTTAGGTCCTTGTCTCTGAAGGTGAGAACGCCTCATTTGATACATAAAATTATCCACGTGTGATAGCTGAAGTAAACAAGTAGGCTGGTGGTATAAATATCAGAATTCGTTGCTCGGGATGGTATCCACACAGAGATAGGTCAGTCCGTAAGTTGTTGTGTATGTAAGTCTGTGCAGTTTCGTAAATTTTATATATTTATTTCACCGCGTCCAATCTATTGGTATTGGTTTTGTTTATGTGGCTCGTTGTATGAATTTGTTTTTACAGTTACACACACACACACACACACACACATATATATATATATATAGGGGTATTTGTCTTGAACAAACTTATACCAAATTTTTCTGTCCCATACCATTCGCTCATGGTCTTACCATCTCTTCTTCATCCTTGTTATTTCTATTTCCAGTTCTCTTCTCCATTCTTTTGTGAGCTTCCCCTGTTTATCTTATCCAGTGGATTCCAGAATAATGACTGCCTTCTAATGCTATCAACTGGTTTCCTCAATGTGTGTCCCACCCATGACCAGCGTTGTCTTCTCACTTCGTGTTCAACAGGAACATCTGGGGTTTTTTGTCATCTGTTCCACAATAGTGATCTTGTCATACCACTTTAAACCTTCTATTTTACTCAAGCACCTATTTATGACAGTCTGTAGTTTGGTGGTTGTGCATTTTCTTTCCTTCATGTATCAGAGCTATACAACAGGACTGACGTGAAATCTAATGTTCTGATTATTGTGCTGAACTTGAGTTCTTTTCATTTCCTTGTTTTCCCCATACACTTAAAGCTTCTCTTGTCATTTGTAGTCGCATTTTGATGTCATTATATGTTCTTTCCCCCCCCCCCCTCCCCCCTATTATGTCTATACTGCTGCCAAGATCTTTGTATGAGTCTATAGCATTTAAGAATGTTCCTTAACTTCGTATTTTTTGTTTTTTACTTTGTTTTATAAAGTTTTGCCTCGCTTTAGCGAGGCGCGCCCCGTTCAACCTAGTCGGTTATATTAGGGCGCATGTCCAAGCATTATGGTTTCCGCTATCTATATAACAAAGGAAACTCTATACACAGCGATACAACAGGGGGGTAATCTGATCATCAGATGAGGTCCCTCGTTGATCAAGTGTTTCGGCCCCTTAATCTCCTTACACTCTACGGGGAGCGGGCCCACTTGGGTCATGACTCCCAAGTGTCAGCCTCCTGTTGTCCAGTGCAGAGAAGTAAACCCACTCCACCTTGATTGCAGCTTTCAAATTCACTCCTTTTTCTGCCAGTTGGAGGCAATTGTGAAAGTAACTCACATGTTGAAAACAAATTACTGTTCCGAGTATGTATGTATCTATCTATCTATCTAATCTAATCTAATCTATCTATCTATCTATCTATCTATCTATCTATCTATCTATCTATCTATCTATCTATCTATCTATCTATCTATCTATCCATCTATCCATCCATCCATCCATCCATCCATCCATCCATCCATCCATCCATCCATCCATCCATCCATCCATCCATCCATCCATCCATCTATCTATCTATCTATCTATCTATCTATCTATCCATCCATCCATCCATCCATCCATCCATCCATCCATCCATCCATCCATCCATCCATCCATCCATCCATCTATCCATCTATCTATCTATCTATCTATCTATCTATCTATCTATCTATCTATCTATCTATCTATCTATCTATCTATCTATCTTGTGACGGTCTTGCCTGCCCTGCTTTGCAGTAGTAGTCCAACAGTGGCCAAAACTCAAGAGTATCTAATATGGGCCTTTAAAGGTGTTTATCTTTGCACAAGATTACTCTTGGCGGAGATGGAGACAGAAGGGTAATGACACTTCTATCACAAAGGGAGTCTTCACAAGATATTCAGATAAGCGAAAACAATGCTGCATTTGGCTGAGCACGTTAATTCTAGAATCTGCAGACCACTTTTGTGAAGAATTAAGTAATGATTAATTTTAACTCGTTCAAACCCCTACCTGTGATTTATTCAGTGGAATTCTTATTATTCTGGTATAGCTCTGTTTAGAGTGTGTGTAGTAAATTGACTGAGACAAACATGCAGAGCATTTAAAAGGATTAAATCGAAGTTAAATTTGTAAAATCGCGAATAACAAAATTTAATAATCACTTGAGTTAACAGTTTGAAAATAATTGAATAGTTAGGAAGAAAAGTTTCATCATTGATTGATAGTAGAGTCGATGGAAAAAAGTTCACTTTAGCAGCGTATATTTTGCACTTAGCTGCCAATAGTAGTTTCTGCTCCCGCTGATGGGTTATTTTTACACTGCTCAAGCTCGTCCCAAGTCAAGGTTGTAGGGTGAAGCTCGTTTCCCAGAAATATCAGTGAGAGTCTACAAAGTTGGTCCCTCGTCTTAAAGCTTATGCCTCTGTTCCTTTCTTGTTCTAGAGATAGTAGTTTCTGCTGGAACCACCACTAAATATGATAAAGAATAGAAACGAAACGCTCTCCTGAGTATTGCGTTCCCCGACACATACTTATGTGTCTCCTTTCTTCTATTCTACCATCCCATTTATCTTAGAATTTACCCTCGATAAGAATTAAATTTAATACCTCGGGATAAAACTTTCTTTACATTTAAGTTGAATAGCTTTAGCTTTACATTACATTTAATTGAAAAGGTTAATAGTACAGATATAACATGTTTACATTTTATTTCCACTAACTGAAAAGTGTTCCCAATATAAATTGAATATGTTTTCATTTGTACTAACACTGATTTGAAAAGTTTGAAACTTCCATTGATTTTAAAGCGCATATGTTAACATAGACATTTACACTGGTTTGAAACTGTAGGTATTCTAATTATAATATACATCATTTCTTACTTCTTTCCCTCCCTGCTCCATATGGAACATGTGAATACTTTATGCTTTTAGTTCTCTGTAAGAAACTTGCAATAAAGCAATCACCAGCCCATGGCAGTGGTGGTTCATGAAATCATCATTCTATAAGCCGAGGTTGCCAGCCTCAAATAACTAGGACAACCACTAGCGATTTTCACATATTAATATTAAACAGCTTGATTATCTGGATTTGTCAGATGACTTGGCTGTTCTGTCCCATAACCATAATCAGATGCAAGAGAAAATTACAATTCTCGATGAGAGATCACAACAAGTGGTCCTAAAAATACACAGAGAAAAGACGAAGATTATGAGAATAAATGCAAGACATGATAACAAGGTTAAACGTGAAGAAACACCACTAAAAGATGTAGAATCGTACACATATCTTGGAAGTAATATAGACAAAGTTGGAGGGACAGGCAGTGATATCAAAATAAGAATACAAAAAGCAAGAGGAGCTTTCATTGCATTGGGAAACATATGGAGAAGAAGAGGAATCAAGTCCAACACGAAAATAAGAATCTTCAACTCAAATGTGAAGTCAATCATATTGTATGGCTCTGAGACATGGAGAACAACAAAAACAACAACCAAAAAGCTACAGATTTTTATAAACGGGTGCTTGCGTAGAATAGAAGGACTGAAAGGGTATGACAAAGTCAGAAATGTGGAATTTATGACAAGAACCAGACAAGTGCCAGTGGAACAAGAATCGAGAAGAAGACGCTGGCGATGGATAGGAGACATTGAGGAAACCTGTTTAAAGCATTACAAGGCAGTCCTTGTTCTGGAATCCACAGAGAAAGAGAAGCAGAGGTAGACCAAAAAACACATGGAGAAGGTAACTGGAAACAGAGGTGAAAATGCTGAAGAAAACATGGAAAACACTTGAGCGGATGGAACAGGACAGGAGGACTTGGCATGTGTTTGTTGAAGGCCTATGCTCCTTGGGGAGCTAAAGAGTATTGGTTGATTGATTGTATACATGCATACATATATATATATAAATAATGTATCCTTCAGATATGTGTAATGCGAATACGACGACTTAGTGTATGTGCCTTGCAACGTCATGAAGTAAAAAAATAAAAGTTTCAGAAACGTCCGCTGCAGAGCAGGGGAGACAAACACGCGACAGTGTACTTCGACCAAACAACCAATAACTTTTTAGCTCTCTATAGATCATAGTTTCTTTAAGAAAACGCGCCAGGTTTTCATGTACTGTGCAATCAACTCAACGTTTTTCACGTCTTCATTTACCACGTCCTTGTCTTTCAACACTTCTCTTCTCCATGTACTTTTTAATCGTCCTTTATTTATCTTTTACATGCGTATTCCAGAACAGAGTATCCCTTGCGAAGCTATTATCCGGTTTTCTTTATATGTGTTCTATCAAACGCTATCGTCTTTCCGAAGGTCTTGTTCCATTGCGGTGTCAGTTTTTTCTAAGACTTCCACATTACTGAAGTTGTACCATTTTAATTCTCTTATTTAATGCTATGGACTCCAGAAAGAAGGAGAAAGAGGAGCTGGCGAAAGACAACTTGTCGGAGAACCGTGGAGGCCAAAATTGAAAGCATAAACCGGAGTTGGAACGCCACATGAAAGATGGTCGCCGAGAGAGCCAAGCTGTGACAGTTCGTTGCTGCCCGACCAAACGCCATCACATATGACGACCATTAAGTGCTTTGAAAATCATTGGCGCTCATTATGCAAATACGAACTCCTGTTTGACCATCTGTGCTGATTCTTATCACGGCAATAATTAGTCGGTCACACGAGCCATGTCAGTGCTAAATAAACTCGCGCGCGTAAACAGTCGCACCCTTGTGGTACAATAGGATTTCTGTTGGTCATCCTTGCATCACGTCTAATCTGTCCGCAGGGATAGACAGTTAAACACACATACATGACGACTATAACTGAAAGGAGTGTAAGAATGAAATACCAAATATCTGCTACACATAGCAGAGAGAGACAGAAAGAAAGTGCGACAATTGAAAGCACGCAATAAAAATCAGTACACAAATTTAACTGATATTGCCGTAGTGAAACAGACATCGAGAATAGTCGCACAATTCTATCTATCTGCCTGTCTGCGTGTATCTATCTATCTATCTATCTATCTATCTATCTATCTATCTATCTATCTATCTATCTATCTATCTATCTATCTGCCTGTCTGCCTGTATCTATCTATCTATCTATCTATCTATCTATCTATCTATCTATCTATCTATCTATCTATCTATCTATCTATCTATCTATCTATCTATCTATCTATCTGTCTATCTATCTATAACCCATCAATTAATGTACCTATAAAAAATCTATTGTTTCCTTCAGCATTTCCGACAAGAAGGATCCAGGAAATATGGCGTCCCATACTTGGATTCTGCTATGCTGTACTATCTTGTCTGCCGTTCTTGGCGGTCAGGGTAAGTAACTCAACAGTATAATTTGTTCTTAAATGTCAATAACCATTATTCTATTAGTCTCGTTTAATCTCTCCTGACCAAAGTCGATAACGTTTAAACGATGAAATTAAGAATTTGCTAGGTATGAAATGTTTCTGCGTCTGTTATATTTATGCGCATGTTCGCCATTGATGTCTTTGCGTGCTCCGCCATCTGGTGTTAAGACATCAACAACAGAATGAACAAAGCAAGAACGGCCTTTTTTAGTCTAAACAACATCTGGAAGTCCTCTCAGTACAGCACAAGCACAAAATTAAGATTATATCAGAGTGCTTCTGTGTTTCTCTATGGTGCGGAATGCTGGACAGTTACAGAGAAGGAAATGTCGAAATTTTCATCTTTTCCCACAACATGCTTTAAAAAAATTCACCGAATCTTTTGGCCGAATACCATCACCAACCAAGATTTGCTTACGCGGAGCAAGCAAGAGGACATGCACACCATCATAGCTGGCAGACGCTGGAGCTGGGTTGGTCATGTCCTCAGAAGAGACCCCGATGCCATCACAAGAACAGCTATGCTATGGACCCCTGAAGGAAAACGAAAGAGAGGCCGACCAAAAACAACTTGGCGGAGGACTGTGGAGGCTGAGATGCAACATATGAACCAGAGTTGGGGCACTGTACGAAGGATGGCCACCGACCGAGCAAGGTGGAATCAATTTGTTGTTGCCCTACAAGACGCCACCAGGCGTGATGGCCACTCACTGCTTTGACGGTCGGCGGCTAAGGATCAAAGAAGAAGAAGCAGAAGAAGAAACATGTTCGCCGCAAATCACCAGCTTTTCATGAAAATACATAAACGGAGCGCACTGTACTGCGCTTTGGGTGAATGTTATTATTAAAAAAAAAACCATTAGACTCATCCAAAGGAGATACCAAATGTATTTGATTAGGATTTTTGATCTCTTGACATTTAACCTGCTAAGAAATTACTTAGAAATTTAATAATGTAGGTTCATAATGAAAGCATCATCTAATACCGTTTCATGTTTTGGTTAACTTTAACATTTTGTTAAAACTAAAAACAGAGACTGAATTTTTTTTTTAAATGAAAAAAAAAAATGAAACAGGCAATAGTAATTTCACGCATAAAGTTTGAGTCAAGTTATGCAAGCCTTCCTTTCATATTATAGCGTCGCCAATATCGTATAATTTTCGCTTGCGTCATGCCAATCAACAAGGCACAGGAGCAATCATTTGATGATTAAGGGGTATACCTTCAAGAAGCAGTCTTTGCTCTTGGTCAGCCTTTTGGAGCGGTGACGTGCGGAAGGAACCAGTCAATTTTAAAGTATATAATCAGCTATCAAAGAACGCATTTTAAAGATAACCAAACAGTTACAAACAAAATTAGTGCTTAAAGAACTGTTAAATAATTAGTCAAATTACACTCTGTTTACCTAATCCCACTTGTTTAATAATTTCTGCAGATACTTAAACTTTAAAATGTTGGCTTTAATTCCTTTGTGGTCTTGTGTTGACGAGCATACTTGACTGTATTAAAATAGTTTTTGTCGTCGAGGTTTAGGTAAACCAGAGAACGCCTGTTAATCAGTAACCAATATTTATTTAGTTAATTCTCCTTGATCTGGAACCCCCGGGGAGAGAGAGGCAGCGGTAGACCAAGAAGCACACGGAGAAGAGAGCTGGAAACAGAGGTGAAAATGATGAGGAGAACGTGGAAAGAACTTGAGATGATGGCACGTGACAGGAGGACTTGGCATGTGTTTTGTTGAAGGCCTATGCTCCTTGGGGAGCGGAGGGAAATGAATTGTCACCAAAAAATGTTGCTTGCTAGCGATTTGAGAAATAATCGTGCAAGATGTTGTCGTAGATTTGGATAGGTATTTAAGATAGATTCTGGTCCCGTCTGAATAGAACTGAAAAAGGTGGTAACTCAGTGAGAGAAAGGGTAAAGAAATAGATTTCACTAGTGAATAGTTAAAGGTAGAATCTGTCACTGGATTGAGAAGATTAGTCCAGCCTATCTTTACGACTGTAATTTGTTTATCAGACAATTCTCCTTTCCGTATATATTAACATATACACTGGTAACCACTCACATACACACACACAGATAAGTGACGACAACCTGACGCACAAACGTGAAAACTATAGTAAATGGAGTATGGATATTGGGCTGAGCTGACCAACACAAGTTTTTTTTGTGTGTTAAAGTTTATTATCATAAAAACTTCATAACATCCAATATATCAATAGCAATAGAAAATCATAGGTTACAGAAATTAACAAAATATAAACCCATAAATGCAATCCCCTCTGTTGAGAAAAGATCCCGCAAGAAGAAGTAAATAACCCCAAAAGGTCAAAAGATTTGCGCTATGGTATAGAATTTGACTATACTGTAAAGAAAAGAGTTCCTATTTAATCTGTCCTGAAAATAAATAAATTTTTTACAGAAACCATCGCTGAAGAAGGGGAGAGACAAACACGCGACAGTGTACTTCGACCAAACAACCAATACCTTTTTAGCTCCCAATGGATCATAGTTTCTTTGAGAAAACATCCCAGGTTTTCTCGTACTGTGCAATCAACTCAACTCAGTATTAGCAAACAAAGAAAAGGAAGAAAAAATGAGTACAATGATTATACAACAGAAGAATTATTCACTCCTCTTTCTCTCTGCTCTGACAAACCTGTGGCCACATTCATTCTCCCTTACCTAATAGTTGTTTTAACAACATCTTGAACATATCTCCATGATATAAATACAAATCCCGTGTTGGGTTTCGCCGAAATAATCACTCGTTCCTCCAAGACTGATTAATTCTCCTAATGGGGAACGCTTACTTTGGTGCTGATAATTGGATATGTTTATGTCACATCAATTAGTCCAGATAGAAAAATAATTACCTACATCTTGTGTTCACAGTGTACAGCAGCTTGTAATTCCGATAGTTAAAGAGAATGTCAGGTGGGTAAATCTCTCTCGATAAATCCTCGCCACAACACAGTAGTCGGTTGTCGGGTAGCGTTAACTTTGATATTTTCGCCACTGCAGGCTGAATGTAAATGAAAATGACAAAGAAATCTGGGTAGTTATATGCCCAGTTATAGTTATTCTTATTGTCATATGTTTGTACTCTCTCTCTCTCTCTCTCTCTCTCTCTCTCTCTCTCTCTCTCTCTGGGTGAAACAAGAGGGCCGAACAGGTCAACCTCGAAGACCCAATATTACATAAGAATGGTTTTATGTACTATTTGACTTAGACTTAGACCCTTTTTCTCAAATTTAGGCCGCTGGTAGGTTTGGTTTGTGATCCGTACTAGATTTAGGAAGAAAATACAAAACTATTAACCACAATATCAGTATTATATCCTAACCCGCGTAAAGGTATGCTTTCTTATCCACTCGGTTATTAAATTTGATTAGAAACCACAAGTGTCTAGCTTATCTTATCGTTTTTAATCCGTGAAATAAGGGCTTGTCATTTACAAAATTACACATAATGAATTAGAAATAAATATATATTTCGTCAGTACTCAATCGCATAATGCATTTACTAATCAATTAAAACATCTCTTACCGGGTGATAGCAAGTAATTAAATTTACATTACAGCTGGAAAGATTAGCTATATATTATTTAATACGCTAACCAATTAACACAGTAAATCCTAGTGAAATATAATGACAAACTTTAACAATTAAATCACTCAGTGCTAGTATATATATTTACCGCAACACAGAAAATGAAACTATCTCCACGAAATTCAAAGTAATCTATTTTGTATAATGGCTCTTGGATTCGAGCTAGATATTTCCAAAATTTCTGAGGCGACTAGATAATTGATTTTAAAGGATGAGGTATTTATATAAAATTGGTCTTCTTTCGCTAGCCAGTGCGAGATATCGCGCCTTAGCCCGCATTTTGGGAAAATATATGGTTCGATTCTCGAGTTAAAGCTTTCTTTCTCACCTATGCCGACCACATAGACGTTCGCTAATGAGCAGACCGTCTTTTGATCTCGTCTCTCTCTGTAGCTAATTTCGTCCCCTGGGATGACGAACAAATCGGATGTGGTCGGTAACTGTGGTTATCGCCCCTTTCTGCATTCGCTTAATTCCCCCTGTCAAATGTAACCATCAATGGTACGTCTTCTGTCTTCTACACATAGACGACTCGATCTCTTCTACGCGCGTTCCTTGTCTGATATGTCACTATTCAACGATTGCCCAATCACTCGCGAGATAATTCAGTTAACGGCTTTTACTCGCTGGCTGTTACCTGTCCGCTCGTTGACTAGCTAATAGGTCTGTTTGTAAATACTCACTAGTGCCTGTAAGACATAGAGAAAAAGAAAATAGGCGTGGCTAAAATATGAGTTAGACAGATACCGAAGTGCATGGGTTCTGCGTTAACAAAAACGTGAATACTAATAAGGAAGCAAAGGTGGGAAGCCAGGTGGGAAGCCACGACGTGCGGATTCATGTAATCTATTTACATAACCTGTCACAGATGTGAAATCACACATACATCTTAGTAGCAATATAAACCAAGCTGAAGGAACAGCGGGTGATATTAAAGTAAAGTTCGTGGAGCAGCTGTTTTAAAGGAAAAACGCGGAAATAAAAATAAATCGTGACTAACGACAAAATTAAGACTCTTCAACTTATAATGTCAAGACGATCAAATTATATAACATTGTATAAATCAGCCGTGATTGTTAATTGTTCAACGATTTGAAAAACATACTTAGTAGTGAATAAACTAGCCAATTTTAAGATAAGCTGCCTGTAGTTTCTCACGACTCTCCAAGAAGATAAGGAAAGAGCACGACAACTGTTTATTCAGGTGTGTGAAATGCGACTAAAACGAACCTGTGCATGTGTCTTGCAACGACATAATGTGAAATAATAAAAAAATTAATTTTAACAGAAACCATCGCTGAAGACAAGGGGAGACAAACATGCGACAGTGTACTTCGACCAAACAACCAATACCTTTTTAGCTCGCAATGGATCATAGTTTCTTTAAGAAAACACGCCAGGTTTTCTCGTACTGTGCAATCAACTCAACGTTTTTCACGTCTTCATTTACCACGTTCTTGTCTTTCAACGCTTCTCTTCTCCATGTACTTTTAAATCTTCCTTTATTTATCTCAGCGGGTGTATTCCAGAACAGAGTAACACTTGCGAAGCTATCATCCGGTTTTCTTTATATGTGTTCTATTAAAAGCTTTCGTCTTTCCATTGCTGTGTCAGTTTTTTCTAAGACTTCCACATTACTGAATTTGTATCATTTTAATTCTCTTATTAAATGCTATGGACTCCAGAAAAAAGGAGAAAGAGGAGCTGGCGAAAAAAACTTGTCGGAGAACTGTGGAGGCTAAGATGGAAAGCATAAACCGGAGTAGGGACACCACATGGTCGCCGAGAGAGCAAAGCTGTGACAGTTCGTTGCTGCCTTACCAGACGCCATCATGTGTGACGACCATTAACTGCTTTGACAATCAACGGCTGTGGATCAAAGAATCATAATTCTCCCCAAGCACCTGTTTATAACAATCTTTATCTTTCTAGTTGTCATTGTGTCTACATCACACTGTTAATAAAGTCCGCGACAGACACATTCAATGTAACAATATTACTTCCTTGTTTTTTTTTTTATCAACAGGTCTGGAGTTTTCTATAAGCAGGAGACCAGGAAATGAATACTGTGCGCGTGTCCACTGCTCAAATGACGTCAACGAAGATGTAACCTCTTTTTGCAACACACGAATGACCATTTACGACGTTGGTCAAGCCGGCACCAGGACCAGATTGGCTTCTATCTCATCGGCTGAGCCAAACCTGTCCATAGAGCAATCCAGAAGGAATGACGTCAACGGAACAGGCACAATTTCCAAATATCACGCAGACGTGACCTTGGATTTCCGTGACGAAAAGGATTGCCAACGTGGAACGTTCCAGTGTGAGGTGGAGTTCGTCAGTGCTAAAGGCAAAAGGGATGCGGTCTCTGAAACTGTGACATCGCAAAACGAGGACAGTGACTGCAGCTGCTGTAATTACTTTTCTTTAAAATTAGTAATTACTTTTCTTTAAAATTAGTAATTACTTTTAACAAATTACTTCATAATTCTATAATGAAAGAGTAATTAGCCTGTTGCATTGTAGGAACAGCCTCTCGTAATTACCGGGGTCTCTGCTGAGACAAAGAAAATGGTTACTACTCGCTCAGGTATGTCACACAAGCGAAGTATACGACAACTAGTGTAAGACGAGAATTACATTCACAAGCACCAATACCTAACGGCGATTTTACTTATTCAAAAGTACTTTTAAAAAACCACTGTGCATCACCACAGTACACGAACTACGGGATCACACATTCTATAAATATATTTTTGTGCACATCGTCATTTGCGCATTGTTATTTGGTAAGTGTTACTTTTTTCGGGAGAGTACATATAAGGGAAACAATGCAATTAGTGTCTAACTTTCAACCAAAGTTGCATCCCTTAGCGTTACGTACTGACAGAAAAAGCTGGGATTTTATAAATATGAAAATTTGCATGAGGCTGACAACTCCATCATTTAAAACAAATTTCTACAGAAACCACTGCAGCAACAGAATGTTAGTGCTTAGTGCAGGCTTCCTGCAAGTGGACCAGGTGCAGAAGCGGCTCTATCTTAGGAGCGCAAAGTGAAATGAAGATTGTAATAATAGCCCCTGAAGTTCCCGGGGGTCTCTGGTAAGACAAACAGAAGAATAGAACTATTGGTCCCTCTGGCATATCGCACAACGGAAGTAATATAGGGTTGTATATCAGGCTGGCAACCCAATCATGTAAAAGAGGTTGCTACATAAACCATGGGTGTTACATGTTAATGTTTATGGCTGGTTTCCAGCAAGTCTTAAGTTGCACTGGTTGCTCCACTGAGAACAAAACGGAGATGATAAGATGACGATTGTAAGAACAAAAAAATGCCTTCATTAATTATGAAACGAAACTTGACAAATAATCTTTAGATTTACAAACTCTTAAACGTAAATTGTAAACTCTAAAGGCAAGGTTTCTTAACCTGTGGTTACCTATTGGGGATGTTGAAAGGATTCTGAGGAGTCCATGTACATAACCTATAATTTAAAACGTGGAATTTTTGTATTAAACTTTTATGAACATTTTTTTCCCAAGAGGTAGCCCATAGCCTACACTGAACAATGAAAAGGGGTTTATGGCATAAAAGCAGTTTAAAGACCCTGCTCTGAAGTATATTCTAACACAAAGTCATACACTAAAGATATACAGTCTGATATATTCAAATACACAATCATACACTAGAAGTATACACTTTGAAATATTTGTAATTCAAAGTCACAAAACTTGAGACATTAATTCTAAAGTATTATCTAGCCCAAAACCATTTACTGATAGTATAAACTGAAAATATTTCTAATATAAATTTACAAAACGTAAGACATTCATTCTAACGTATTCTCTAGCCAAAAACCTTTCACTGAAAATATAAATTCTAAAATATTTTCAATACAAAACCATACCCTTAAAAATATCAACTCTTAAATAGTTTAAAATACAAAACCATCCCCTTGAAGATGTAAACTCTTACAATATTTTCGAACACATAACCATACCCTGAAAAACTCTTTCACATCTTATAGATTAGCCCGGAGTGCGGTGAAGTGGATTCTGAATAACAACACCAGTATAAAATGTAAAATAGTGTCTAATACTAACTCCAACTTTTAAACGAGTAAATTTTGTGTTATATCTCTGCATCGCAAATTGTTGCTTCACGTTTCGGATATATACGCAAGATATTTTTAATATGAAATACTTAGGCACTTGGGGGATAAGCTATTTTTTTTACATATTACAGATTGGAGACTTAAGTGGAAAAGCTACTGGAAAATGTTATTTTCGTAAATAACCACAGGACTTCACAGGGTTAAACAGTAATAACTACACATACCTACACATACTGGTATAAAGCTATTGGTTGCCAAGGAACCGGTGGCCATGTTGGATTTTAATGCTCTATTTCAGTTGACTAACGTTGTTTTTTTTAATATTGTTTGAGTAATGTGTATCACAGTTGAAAAGGAAACTCATAATTGCATTTGAAAACGGTTATTATCAGATTAGAGTTTTGATTACATACCAAACCTGTGTTTATCACAAATTCATTATAACGGATACATTGTTTTACATTACAAGCTCAAACGCTTAAGGGTTGAGGAATAGACTCGAAAATATTTTCGTACTACAAACTTGAACAGTTGAATGAGCGTTACTGCTACATTTTCATGCTAGGTGGTTATATCGCTTCCTTGTCACGGCAAATATCAGGTTCGAGTGCTAGTATGCCCAGATCTAAATTGGTACCTGACTCTGCTCGCGAGTTAAGGATGGTAAAGTCAGAGGGCGAGGGAACCGAGCACCCCACCTCATAAACATGAGACCGTGTATAGTGAAATGCCAAATCACTTTACTCACCAACGACAGTATAGGGCTAGTTTTAATTTCACCTTTATCACAAACTCACATTCATAAGCTACCGTAAATAAATTCATATGCATTATAAACTGAAACAGTTGAACGTAAGTTAATTCCTGATGTATTTGCTTTTGTTTTGTTATTTTAAAAAACCACGCTCTTCATTTGGTGAAGGTAACATTATAAGCGTTAATAATTAGCTAGTGCAAATTGTAACATTTTTTGTGTCATGTCTTTTGCAGCCTCAATAACGGATCAGTTCACAGAACTCACAAACCGGGCAAACGAGCTTGACAGGCAGATAACTGTGATCAGACAGAGCAATGCAGACTTGACTAATGAACTAATAGAGCTGAGACAAGACATTAACAGTCAACAAAACGATTTAGTTAGAATTGAACGGAGCACCACAGTCTTGGAGGAGAATATTTTAGTGCTGCAAGACAACGATAAAGACCAGAGGGAAGAAATTGCAGGATTGTCGCATAACAACGAAGCCGCATTTGATCAGATAGCTAGGCTGCAAAGCAAAGACAGCGAGCATTCAAAAGTCATTGCTGAGCTGAAACGCAACGATGCAAGCCAGACGGTTCAGATAGCCAACCTAAGACAAAACGATAGAATCATTGAGACCAGCCTAAATGGACTCAGTCGCAACCATTCACGGTTTAGAGAAGATATAAATCAGCTGAAACGTGTAGATGAAACCACAGATGATGCAATAAACGAGCTGAGACGCATCGTTAGAGGAACGCAGGTGGACGTAAATGTGTTACAGAGCCGTGATGAAGTCACAGCGGATGAGTTAAATGTGCTGAGACGCACGAATCAAGATCAAGATGAAGCTATCACTAATCTGATCCACACCGATGAAGTCCAAAGACAGCAGATAAATAACCTAATAGAAGCAGATAAAAACTTGCAGAACTCGATAACCCAACTGAAACAAAATGATACAACCTTTGACACAGCCTTACGACGCTCGGTACGCACGGATCAATCCATTGAAGAAGAGTTAGCTGTTCTGCAACGCAGTGATGAAGATACAAAGGTCGCAATAACTATCCTGCAGGAGAACGATTACCGAACTGAGGCAGAAATAGCTTGCTTGAGAAGCAACGATACCTCGTTACAACGGCAGATAAACGAGTTGAAAGAAGAAGACAAAGTCATTTTGACAGAGATTAGCACGTTGCAAAGCAGGGATGTAGCTTTTGGTCTAGAAATATTCCAGCTGGAAGAATTCAGTGTTAACCTGGATGCAAAAATAACTTATCAGAGCCAGAACTATTCAGCTTTAAAAGAGGAAGTACGTTTGTTGAGACAACAAAGTGTGAAACTGTTGGAATATGTGAAGGAACTGAATAATGAAGTTTATAAACTTCAGCAATTTATACGATCAGCTCAAGTTACAACAGTTACAAGAATCACTACGGTAAGAAGTGTTACTATTACATTATATAGATCGTGAATGCTGTTTCCTTCATTCATTTCCCTTTTCCCACCTTATGCAGGATGGAACAGCCCTTCCAGTGGGCTTCCTTGAATTTGCACTTGCATTGGGTTTTTTGGTAGTCATTTCTTTTATCTGATGAGATTGCCAGCCTGATGTGTAACCTCATATCTATCGCCTGTTATCACGTGCCCCACGGAGCAGTAGATATATTCTTTATTTATCTACTCAGTGACGCCCCGGGACCTACACAGAACTTCATGTTATTTAAAAAAAAAAGGATTTTCGTTCTGTCTTAAATATTTGTATATTTGTTATATTTTAAAAAAAAATCATCTTTGGCATAGAGTAAAAAAGTGAAAAACTTCACTCAGTTAAAACATTTTTGCCTTCTTCAAGTACTATGAACAGTGGTTTAGGCGATTATGTCTCTCCACAACTTCCTGTCTCCGGTACCATTTATCAGTTCTGTTATTGACTTATGTCCATGCCATGACGTCAAATTGCCCAGTATTGCCTCTCTTTGTCGTGCTTTATTTCTTTTTTCATTCATTTCTTTTTAAAAATATTGTCACGATGTATTCCAAATTCATTTCTCTTATACCACGCCTAAGAAATTGATTATTTCCTTCTAACATGAGGCATAAGCTTTCTTTACGCATTGGCCTCGTTCAAGACATCCTCACTACTCATTATATCATTGTATGGTAATCTTGAACAATGTTCTATGAAACGGTATGCTATATTCATTTCATTACCTTTACCTGTTTTCAGTCCCTGACCCGCATAGAAACACCATGCTGTAAAGGAGCGTCACATACCAGCTCCCGGGAAAAATTCCTCTTATACGGTTATATCCCGACTCTGTGTGACACAGAAACTGGTGATGGAGGATGGATTGTTATTCAGGTAAATTTATATATTTCACCAGTGTTTCTCATTATCTTAATCACTCATCGTACCTGTTTAGGAACTAATTCAGTGTTTCTCAGACTTATAATAATCATGTACCCCTTATGGGGTCCGAGTGGTTCAGAGTGTCACGGAATTGCTTCCCCTGCTTTGCAGTTGTGGTCTAACAGTGACCAAAACTCAAGAGTATCTAATATAGATCTTCAAATGTGTCTACCTTCGCACAAGATTACTCTTGGCAGAGTGGTGGATAGAAGGATAATGATGCTTCTATCTCCAGGGGGTATTCATAAGATATTTCAGAAGTCAAGAACGATGCTGCATTGGCAGCGCAATTGTTAACTTATATCTGATCCGTCGCCTTTTATGAAGAATTAAGAATTATTAACTTCAGCTCGTTCAAGCCCCCACCCTGATTTACTCAGTGGAATTCTTCTTATTCTGGTATAGCTCTGCTTAGAGTGTATTTAGAAAATTGACTGAGACAAACATGCAGTACATTCAAAATGACTAAATTGGCGTTACATTTGTATATTTACAAATAACAGATTTAATAATCACTTAGGTTTTAACGAGGTTTTAAAAAATGAATAATTATTTATCAGAACATTATCATCACTATGTGATGTGATAGTAGTTTGTAAAGGAGGTGACTTGGCAGCTTTTATGTGTTACTTAGCTGTCAGTGACGGTTCTGCTCCTTCTGATGTTTTGGATATTGGTACACTGGGTCGCTAATCCCGCTCATCACTGGTCAAGGCTGTAGGGCGCAGCCCGTTCCCAGGAGTGTCAGGGAGTGTCTACGAATTTGGTCCCTCGTCGTAAAGCCCCTTCTGATGATGGTATCTAGCTTCGACTGCAGGCCACTGGTCCCCTTCTTAATCCAGAGATAGTACGATCAACTGGTACCACCAACTAATATAGTAAGAGAATAGAAACAAACACTCTCTGAGTATTGAGATTCCCTACACATGCTTATGTGTCTCCATCTTCCTATTCCACCATCCCATCTACCTCAGACTATACACTCGATGAGAATTAAGCTTAATCCCTTGAAAGAAAACTTTCTTTATATTTAAATTGAATAGCTTTATATTTTTTTTACATTCAAATGAAAAAGTTAAAGTATAGATAGAATATGCATTCATTTATGTCTACATTGGTTGAAAAATGTACACAATATAGATTGAATATGTTTTCATTTACATCTACAATGGTTGAAAACTTGAAAACTTTCATTATTTTTAAAGTGAATAGGTTTACATAGACATTTTACACTGGTTTGTAATTGTAAACATTATAGTTAGAATGTACATAATGTCTTTCATGTTTTCCTCCCTGCTCCATATGAAACTTGGGACTACCTATGCTTTTAGTTCTCTTTAAGAAAGTAGCAATAAAGCAGTCACCAGCCCTTGCAGTGGTGGTTCATGAAATCATCATTCTATATGGTGAGGTTGCCAGCCTCAAATGACTTGGATATCCACTAGCAATTTTCATGTATTAAAATTCATATGGCAATATATACATATTAGTTCACATGTTAGTAATGAAAAATTTAGAATGTAAAATGTACAACTTACGCCAATCTTGGCTCACAGACCGTTTGCTCAGAGAAGTAGGTTAAGGCACTAGCAGACGCCTTTTTCACGTGTTCTTGGGAGTTGTTACTTTAACAATGAATTCCTACTAGGACTCCGTGTTTTCAGTGTCCTCAGATCCCGGTTTTCCTTATTAGAATTAACGAATTTTCCTGGACTGTTTAATTCCTTCAAAATGCTCCAACAAAATCCGGTCTGATAAACGACATTCTGATTCTAACTCTGGCAGTCTGGTGGTCGTCTTGGCAAGCGATTCTCACAGTATTCTACTCTGACTGAAGTTTCAGGTTAAATGGCCCTTTGCCTCCCCCACAGTTGTTTGTTACGATTATAGGCGACGTCCAATCAGTACTTGCTGGTTCCTCTTTTCGAACCCCCGCCAATCGTTTCAAAACTGCATATATATGTGGGGTAATTCAAAATTATTTCAACCTGAAATAATGTGCGTGATGCAAAAGATCACCTCTCCCATATATGGAAATAAAACACCCGATTGTCTTGTTTGCAAACTCACAAACATATCTGTAAACGCAATATACAAAGTGTATCAAATGTAACATCTTACTTTTATCTAAAGTAATCAGGTGGACAGGAAATGATGATGTCATTCATGTCTGTCCAAAGTGTGTCGCCCAGACAAGTAATCTCTTTAACCGTAGCTTGCGCACACATAATCCGTCAGAGGGCGAGTAATTTTATCGCCTGGCTAGGCTTTGAGCAAACAAAACTCGTCTCAAACTGACCAGTCCCATATGGGTTTTACCTGCACTAATCTCAGCAAAGCTGTGAGGCGCCAAGCAAATATGATGAATTATCACAAAAAAGGAATGTCGAATGATTTGACAATATCAAATATCTGCTTTATAAGAGCAGAAAGAAATGTGTCGACCCGGAAAGTTCTCGTAATCAGTCCTCATTTCAATTGAAAATGAGTACTGCTGTGGTGGAGAAGGGATCGAACCCAAAATTCCGTGACGTAGAGGTATGGCGCCCGCCTCTAATTCTAAAGGTACTGTGTTCGCTCCCGAGACAGGGAATTTAACTGATGGAAACTATTTTCAGAACCTGTGGTTTCTTATGATCTGATCTCCCGGGTAGTGATATCTGATGCCTAGCCTTCTCGGTTAAGGTAAGGGCTAAACTAATTGGAGGTCCCATGTGCAAGTTGTGCACGATAAAAGTCTCTCGGCAGTTGGAAATTATAAAGAGTAGGCCATAGGACCGCTGCATAATAAAATCTTAAAAATTAGGAACCTTATTTAGCACAAAAATATTTACAGAATATGTGATTCCTGTTTACACTTTGGAATTCTCGCCGGTGCTACGGAGTTCGTGCACTGTGCTGAGAGTCTCCTTGTGTGATCTAAGAGAGGAGCACTGATGGAGTTGTCCGCGCGCAATGAAGAAGGTCCTTAAAACCACAGAAAACTAAACGTACCGCTTATAAAATTCTAGCCATACAAGCAAGGTTAAAATAGAGGAAGCAACCTGTGAAGAATGTCATAAACCTAATACCATTAACACGTCTTACTGTAGCGGAACACATAAAAAGTAACAGGAAAAACTCCAAATGTTATTAAATATTGAAAATGTAATGAGCACCAAGTCCCCACAAGTACTTACAAAAATTAGTAAAACAATATAACACAGAAACAAGAGCAGTAATTTAGAAGACAACATGATTATTTGCTTACTTAGTCGTTCTTCTTCTACCATGGAGTGTAGAGGTTTGCCAGATAGAGCGCCATACACTCCTATTGGCTGTCTTTCTCCTGGCCTGGTTTCAGTCTAGTCCTCGGTCCTTCAGAGATTGTCTAATGTTGTCCTCCCAATAGAATGTGGGTCGTCCTCCACCTTACAAAGGCACAGTAGGCCAATCACATGTTCGCCTTAACTCTTTGACTCCGCAATTATTTTCCACCCTGTGCCGTAATTTTAATTCGTGATAGACTAAAAACAACGCTCAGAGAGTTGTTTTGGCACGGCTGTCAAATCTGACCAACGCTCTGAGCGTTGTTCCGGAGTCAAAGAGTTAAAAGCTGATTACAACAAACTACAGACAGAAAACCTGACTGATCTTAAAAGCGACGAACTGGCACGGACTGCAACCCATGGATCATGGAATATTAGGAGTATTAATAGGAAATTAGAGCAGCTGGTGGAGGAGATGAGGAAAGCAAAATCAGAAACCATGGCTCCTACGGAAACGAAGAAAAATGGACAAGGAGTTATGGGTCTCGATAGCGACACACTGCTCTACAGTGAAGTCGCCACAACAACATAATTAACGGAACAAAATTTTCGGCACGTAAACTCCTAATTACCATCCAATACCAACAGTAGGAACAAAGCACCGTCATAAAGAAATGTTTATAGCTCATAACAAATGTACGCTCAATCAGGAAATACAAGGCAAAAACGTAGGGAAAGGAAGAAAAAAAAAACGTACCTCACTCTCAGGCGAAGATAATTTGAATTAATATGAAACAAATATAAAGGTATGTTATCAGGCACTCGTAGGAAATAAAGAAGTAGAACACTAGACAACAGAAAAACAACAGACATGAGTGGCTTACCCAGGATTTGAACCCTGGACCTTCCGTGCGACAACCCCGCCTAGCCATGCAAGCGAATCACACTATCCTCCCTGCCATCTACGCATCACCAAAAAATGATGTTTCAATGACAGGTCATTAGTGCGAACCGCAATACACGACACCGGAAGTCCACCATGGGCAGTTTAGCCTATTAATGACGCAATCACTTCTGTTGTTTCCCTATCATGAAGATAATTTGAGGCTAGTGTTAGAAGTACTGTTCTATTAACACTAGTGCGTACATAATGTATGTGCTATTGCTTCATTAATGTATCTTCTCTCTCTTCAAGTACCATGCCTAGTGGCGTAGGAGATCAAGATCAAGTCTCACTACAACTCCCTGTCTCCAGTACAATTTATCAATTTTGCTTTTGACCTCCTTCCATTCCAAGATGTCAAACTGTCCAGTATTTGCTCTCTTTGTCTTCCCCTATCTCTTTTCTCTTCAATCGTATCTGTTGTTATGATATATTCCAGCTTTCCTCTTCATTGATGTAGGTATATATAATACAAGTTGTATAGTATACATTACATATAGACATGTTAATTTGAAAATAAACAAAACCAACTAATTACACTAATGTAAATAATAATAATAACGGGCTGATCACCCGTTTGCCAGTCACTTTGATTACGGAAACAACAGCAAACGGATCGATTTGTCGTTGCCCTAAAGACGCCATTAGGCGTGATGGGAACAACGGCAAAGAAAATCTATTCGCTGTTGCCCTTAAGATGCCACTAGGCGTAATGGCCACTGACTGCTTTGCCGGTCGTTGGCTAAGGACGGAAGAAGAAGAAGAGAAATAATAATAATGAAAATCAACAAACATTCTGACAGAAAAGCGGGTATTTACGATGGATTCTAAACATAGAATAATAAAGTACAATTTTAAAAAAAAAAAGTATGCCTGTGTACTATTTGAACCCTTTTTGTTTCCCTTGAGGGTACGCGCACTAAATTTAGCAAACCACAGTATTAGTCAATTCAGGACAGATGCTAATGTACTTGGCGCCTAAGCCAAACAGAGCATTTGGCATCCTAGGCAAAAACCTTATTTAGAGCCCCCAAGTTTATATGTACAACAATCCTCTACCTAGCGCTATTATTTCGTTCTTGAAAACTCGACCGCCAACCTTAAAAGCGCTAAATGAAAATTGATTTCCCATCAGAATTTATATAAAATCAAATTAATTCGTTCCCGAGGCCAAGACTCAAAACTAAGTAAAAAGGTATATTTAAAAAAAACAGTTAATAACATGTATAAACTACATATAATTATCAGACATACTGAACACAAACGACATATTATGTATGTACCCTACGTTAAAAAAATATTATAGGGCTTTAATGGCTGCTACTTCCGTCGCTTGTGGCTACAGTTGTCACGGCAGATCTGTCTTCATTACCAGACGACTGGTTATCCGAAGGTATTATAGGTATCGAAAACGTTTTTCTAGCTCAAGATGAAGGAATGACTGTCTGGTCAATGGAGGCACAAGAAATTCAGGTGACTTTAAAAAAAGAAGAGTCCAGCTTGCTTTGCCACCTTCTTTTTTCTCATCAACACACTTTTGTTGAATGTAATATTTTGTTGCATATTATGGATTAACATAGAAATGTATTCCATTTCGATGTCATGCTTCATTATCCTAGGAATGACAGTGCTTCTTGGCCATCCCACCACCCTAAATGAACCTGATGAGCATGTGAAAGTTATATTTCTGCTTCCCGTGTAGTTTAGCGCTCAGTCTTAGATCGAATTTTTAAAATCATAAAACAGAAATATTGAATACAATAAAAACAGCGTTATATCGAAAAAGCGCTAATCGAACAGAATAAGACCAGGGGGCTGGTGTATATATGTAAACACACACAAGTGCGCTAGTATAAATATGTGTACACCTACTTATTATTTACATAGTGTAGAAGGATCACACAAAAACAATTTGTTTTTCCCTTGGAATTATAAAATTATTTTCGTTTTACCAATACAGTATAACCATTTTGCTGAACCTCCTCCCAATATTGCCGTACTAGGCGACCGCCTGGTTCGCATTATAGTTAAACCAGCACTGAATTCACGAATCCCCCTAGTGCACCTATGTCAGTATATCTTTCCATATATATATATATATTATGTTAAGCAGTGAAACATATATTTTTAGATATATTATTTTGCTTCCATAAAAAAATGTATAATTTTGTTTTTTTACATCGTTTCTAGAGACGTGCAAGGGGCAATGAAGACTTCTATAGAGGATGGGAGGATTACAAGAATGGATTTGGTACAGTTGGCGGCGATTGCGACTTCTGGTTTGGTCTTGAAAACATTCACAACATTACCAAAGGGGTAAGTTCGGTTTTTTGTGTCTTGTTTCAGGAGGGAAGGCGAGGAGTGATAGCCAGTACTGAAAATGGTTTTTGCTAAACAACAATTTTAAATCGATTTTGTTTGCTTATCAAGGCAAAGTTACTGGGTTCATAAGCAGGTAACGTCACGCTCCAGCCTATCCAGCTGTAAATGGTTACCTGACTCTGCTCACGAGTTAGGATAGGCTAAGACAGCAGTAATCGGTCACCACATTTTCTCAAGTTGAGACAGTATAATCATCATCATTATTATTATCATTATCATGATGATCATAATAACAAAGCAAGAACAGCCTTTTTTAGCCTAAACAACATCTGGAAGTCCTCTCAATACAGCACAAGCACAAAATTAGGATTATATCAGAGCTGTGTGCTTTCTGTGCTTCTCTATGGTGAGGAAAGCTGGAGAGTTACAGAGAAGGAAATGTCGAAATTGTCCTCTTTTCACACAACATGCCTAAGAAAAATTCACCGAATCTTTTGGCCGAATACCATCACCAACCAAGATCTGCTTACTCGGAGCAAGCAAGAGGACATGCACACCATCATAGCTGGCAGACGCTGGAGCTGGGTTGGCCATGTCCTCAGAAGAGATCCCGATGCCATCACAAGAACAGCTATGCTTTGGACCCCTGAAGGTAAACGAAAGAGAGGCCGACCAAAAACAACTTGGCGGAGGACTGTGGAGGCTAAGATGCAAAGAATGAACCAGAGTTGGGGCACTGTACGAAGGATGGCCACCGACCGAGCAAAGTGGAATCAATTTGTTGTTGCCCTACAAGACGCCACTAGGCGTGATGGCCACTGACTGCTTTGACGGTCAGCGGCTAAGGATCAAAGAAGAAAGAAGAAGAAGAAGATGATCATAATCACCTTTCAGCTCTCCAAAAAGCATACGCCTTCAACAAACATGTGCCAAGTTTTGCTGTACTGTGCCATGCGCTCATTATCTTTACATGTCTTTGTCACTATTTGTAAGTCTGTCTTCAGTTGTCTTCTTCTTGTGTTCTTGTCTTACTCTTGGGATTACAGAACAAAGACAAGTAGACCGAAGTCTTTAACACTTCCCTCCCCCTGCGGCAGTATCCTATATGGGACTACACTTACAGCGTCACGATAGTGGGAACGCTGAAGGAATCTTCTCAGATTAAAATTTATAACGCTAGATCTGAAATACGCTATTGTACAACAATTTTTATTATTTGTTTTAATTGAAGGTGCGGAGCTACAACCTATTTTAAGTTAAAACAGCACAAACATGAAAATTAAAATTAGTCTATATTCGGATAGTTTATATTCTCCTAAATCTAAATATATGAAAATCATTTGTCAGAACACATTCTAAATAGGTACATTTTGATTTTATAAATTGTATTTACTTCAGAAATTCTGCATTTCCTAGAAGATAATCATCACTTTCTAATTTCCTTGTTAAATGTTACATATGTTCTTATAACTTCCACATTTTTTAGTCCATGATATTTGGCACAAACACTTTCCATAGGATAATAAAACGTTTGTCAGATCCGATTTTTGATATTCTGATTAAATTCAAAGTTTTGAGCAAATGAAAAACATTTCCATATGGCCGCCGCTTGCATGGCAACCAATGCTAATATTCTATATGCTATTAAATGCACTACTAGACGTTTATATTTACAGTACTTTGTGTATCGTCTGTTTTGATCTAAAACTAAATGTCAAAGTGATTAATAGACCACTTTGAGTACTCTCTGTTTATATGTACTCGTATTACCAGACGTTAATCTTTTTAGTACATTAATTCCTAAGAGTAGCACTTCACAAACTATGTCAGCGATTCAAAAGAGTTGTAGTAGGTACAGTGGATCCCATCTCGTTGCAACATGCCTGGCAATGAAGAGGCTGACAGATTGGCAAAGTAAGGTGGAAAGCTGCCTCAGCTTGATACAAGTATAACTTTCGAAGAGACAAAGAGTTTTATTAGAAGCAGACATAGAAACAAATTGGAAGTAGAGCATTCAGGCCTCAAAAAAAAAAAAATGATGCATATATCAGCTCAGCCGATGATAACAAGCCGTAGACAGTCGGAGGCCGGAAATGGCCAGGAGGTATGTCGTCATGCTTTTATTCTAATAGTACCGGGTCCGCTCCCAGTACAGGGAATATAATTGATGGACATTTAGTCAGAGTCAGTGGTTCCTAATGTCATACTTCCCTCACCCCTCCCCCATATGTGATTCCTGTATACACATTCGGCCGAATACCATCACCAACCAAGATCTGCTTACTCGGAGCAAGCAAGAGGACATGCACACCATCATAGCTGGCAGACGCTGGAGCTCGGTTGGCCATGTCCTCAGAAGAGACCCCGATGCCATCACAAGAACAGCTACGCTTTGGACCCCTGAAGGAAAACGAAAGAGAGGCCGACCAAAAACAACCTGGCGGAGGACTGTGGAGGTTGAGATGCAAAGAATGAACCAGAGTTGGGGCACTGTACGAAGGATGGCCGCCGACCGAGAAAAGTGGAATCAATTTGTTGTTGCCCTACAAGACGCCACTAGGCGTGATGGCCACTGACTGCTTTGACGGTCGGCGGCTAAGGATCACAGAAGAAGAAAGAAGTATACTTGTACACGTACATTGGGAGCCTCGCCGGTGCTATGGAGTTCGTGCGCTGTGCTGAGATACTCCTTGTGTGATCTACCGGAGGAGATCAGAGCACTGATGGACTTGTCCGGGTAAAATGGTCTTTAACACCAAAAGAAGCAAACTTAACGAAACATAGGAACCACCGATTAGTGTAACTGTGGCACCAGAAAATGGCTGCTGAACGTCTGCTTCAAAGATGCCCAACATATGAGGAACAGAGAAAGCAGTGATGGCCGTAACCAGTACTATTTCTGAAAAGGTCTATGGACACAGAAATAGCGTGAAGCTGACCTCTGTTTTCTTGGAGCATATTCAAGTTGACATCAGAGAGTTTACGTAGGAGAAGAAGAAGTACTTTATGTATTTTCTGTTTTTATCCAACACTTGACGTTAACTTCTTTGCGCTGTATATGTATTTTATTTTGCCTGTTTTCAATCTTAAATAAACGTTAACGTAATTGTTAAAGTTGATTGTATATGTTGCTTATTTCCAGGGCTACAAACCTAATTATTAAAGTTGGCTGTATGTTGCTTATTTCCATGGCTACAAACCTAATTATTAAAGTTGAATGTATGTTGCTTATTTCCAGAGCTACAAACCTAATTATTAAAGTTGATTATATGTTGATTAATTCCAGGGCTACAAACATAATTATTAAAGTTGATTGTGTGTTGATTATTTCCAGGGCTTCACCGAAGTAAGGTTTGATCTGAAGCTGGGCGGGAAGGACTATTATGCCGAGTACTCACTATTTCATGTAGACGATGCGGCATCAAACTACAAACTTACTGTGGACGGTTACAAGCAGGGGTCGACAGCAGGTGACAGCTTTTCATATCATGACCAGATGCCGTTCAGTACGTTTGATCGGGACAACGATAATGACCCCAGAAACTGTGCTCAGATTAAAGGTGGAGCATGGTGGTACAACTGCTGTTACCGCTCAAACCTGAACGGAGCATGGGGGAAAAATGATGCTAGTGGTATCATATGGAAGAGTCTTTCCGAGGATAAGTCGCTATCATTTGTTGAGATTAAAGTACGCCAGCCTTATGTGAATTAAGTTTGGGGACAAATCGTGTTTTGTTAAGTTCTCGATAAGTTACCATAGTTCCCGCAGTAGAAGATGCTCAGGGGTATAACATAATTTTAATTTAGTGAGATATTTTACTCGGAAAAAAATGCAGTAGAGGAATTAATGTATTATTTTACACATGCAATATTGCTTTCAAATTTTTAAACAAAAATTGCCTTCATTACAAATCTGTGAATCATTTTTTTAAAAGCCTTTGAGTACACATGTGATTTATTTATGACACCACATCATTCTGTACCCAAAATAATTGAAACATCTCAAAGTTTAAATACGATATATAACAACGTGATTGTTTATGATAGCAATAATCTTTACCTTATTAGACACAGGGTGATTATTTTTAGATTTTTGAACACAAATTACGTCTTTTATTGTGGGAAACATGGTAACCAAAAATAACACACAGCTTAAAGAATAAGGGAAGTTGCAATAGGACACACATTTTGTTCAGGTTTTGGCCAATCTTGCCTGCAGTTACAGAATGTTATAAATTTAGAATAAATTGTTACAACAAAGTCTAAATTACAATATAGATTTTACTGTCCTGTTAGTAACAGTAAATGCGTTGTAATGTTTCACGATTGAAATAAATTGTAACTATAAATAAAGTGGAACAAATCAAAGATTGTTGATTGTTTGTTAATTTGTGTGGCTTTGGATCACATTAATGGATGTAAAGCTTTGGTATTTCGTGAATGGTCAAATAGTCGTAATTTGGGCATACACATATTTTTTTTTTTTGGTGCGCAACAGGAGTCCAAAATGGGAGCAACGAATAGTAGCAATAAAACGTACTATGCAGTCGTAAAAGGCGATAACGGTTGGGCGTGGAGTCGGCTACTCTATCGTATTTGAAACATGAAGCTATAACAATGTCAACAACGAAATAAGTCAGCTCAGCCATCAAAGACAAAAGAAGATTTTCTGGTTAGGAAGCACATGACGCAACACAAATAAAGTCTAGTTTGATGCCTCACCTTTTTTCTGCTAGTACAATGTCTCGATTTAGCACTTGGAGCGTTCCCACAACTGATGACAAGAACCAGACAAGTGCCAATAGAAAATGAGATGACAAGAACCAGACAAGTGTCAGTAGAAAATGAGATGACAAGAACCAGACAAGTGTCAGTAGAAGAAGAGATGACAAGAAGACACTGGCGATGGATATGACACACACTGAGGAAATCTGTTGATAGCATGTCAAGGCAGTCCTTGATCTAAAATCCGCAGGTAAGGGGAGACTGACAACACACAAGGAGAAGAGAACTATGACACATATGCAAGGGATGAGGAAAACATGGAAAGACCTGAGCCTGGTGCCCCCGGACAGGAGCTCTTAATATACGTTTGTTGAAAATCTGTGCTACTTGGGGATCTGAAGAGCGTATATGTTGGTGTTATTTGTGTATGTTCATACAGTCATTGGAGTAAAACATGAAAGGTAAAGGATCCCGTTACACGTCCATTGAGGCACATTAGGAATGTGGTGTTATGCGCATATTTTCTTGACCACTGGCACACTAGGGGTGATGTGGTCAGCATCATACCAGCCGCTTTAACCTTCCCAGAGTTGTGCTGGTACCCAATTCATGAGCATGTGTCGACCCAGGAGCTGTTGGCGGTCTAAAAAATCCCACCTCAATTGGGGATTGAACAATGGACCACCGAGCCTGGAAGCCAGTGCACTGAAGTGTTTCCGATCAAATCCGTGATATTTTAAATTGTTTTTTTTTTCTCTAAACGGCTGACGAAATCTGCTAAAAAACATAAACAAATAATGATGAAAATGGAAGCCATGAATACCACCATTATCATTCCTATTTTTGCTTCCTATGCAAATTGCCAAATCAGCAGAAGTGAACAAGTAGTAATCTTCAGACTCCTCACGGGCCACAACCGATTGGGATACCACATTTTCAACAAGCTAAAGATAGGAACTAACAATCAGTGTAACTGTGGCACTGATAAAATGACTGCTGAACGTCTGCTTCAAAGATGCCCAACATATGAGGAACATAGAGCGCACATAAGACCGTCACCAGTACCTTTTTCGAGAAAAAAACAACTCTATGGAGATGCAGAGAGCCTGAAGCTAACAACTGCTTTCTTTGAAAATATTCAAGTAGACGTCTGCGAGTGTACGAAAAAGGAAATGAAAAGACTTCATATGGAGCACGGAGCCACCATTGTTGCGGGTGTGCGTCCGGGGACCTGCCCCACAACATTCATGTTCAAAAACAACAGTGCTTCTTTAGCAATATGCTGTATACTATGAGAGTGCCAGTAACATGGACTAAATGATATAATTCGATCCATACGATTTGCCGTGTGGAACAATAGGCCTATTCATTCTTTCCCTAATGAGAGACTTTGAGGACCTGGACTGAGTGTAAGACACAGAACGCTTTGTTGGTGGCTTCT
The DNA here is from genome assembly GCA_024509875.1 of Oreohelix idahoensis. Classification (NCBI taxonomy): domain Eukaryota; kingdom Metazoa; phylum Mollusca; class Gastropoda; order Stylommatophora; family Oreohelicidae; genus Oreohelix; species Oreohelix idahoensis. The sequence goes on along the minus strand of JAMPIV010009940.1, from coordinate 376,086 downwards.
TAGGGCTAGCTACGATGGCTCCAAGGGGCAACAACAAAAGTAATGAATAAAAATGTTTGAGAAAAGTTAAAGATAGTTAAACCACCAGTTACCTCTCTTGACTATATGGTTTTCTTAGGCTAACAAAAGTCATCTTAACAGCATTTCCCTGTTCGGTCCTTACGGAGCACGGAGTGACCACTGAAGTTGGTATGCACCACAGCATACCTATGCAGCGGTGTTTCGTGTATCAATTTATTTTACAGGATAAAGTTGCCAGCCCCATGGCCAACCCGATGCTAGTTGTCTGTTACGACACGCCTCAGGAAGCATTCATTATATTATTTATTACTATCCTTAGAGAACCACAGAAGGCATAATAATATATATATATATATATATATATATATATATATATATATATATATATATATATATATATATATATATATATATATATATATATATATATATATATATATATATATATATATAATCCTAGTTTCTTCTGTCAGTAAAACTTAGGGATACAACTTTGGTTGAAAGTTAGACATTAATTGCATTGTTTCCCTTATATGTACTCTCCCGAAAATAGTAACACTCGACAAAGAAAAGTGCGCAAGTGACGGTGTCCACAAAAATATTTATAGAATGTGTGATCCCGTATACACACATTGGGATCCTCGCTGCTGCTACGTAGTTCGTGTATTGTGGTGATGCACAGTTGTTTTAAAAAAATAACTTTTGAATAAGTAAAATTGCCGTTAGGTATTGTTGATTTTGAATTTAATTCCCGTCTTATGACGGGCTTTTACACTAGTATTCAAATAATCATCATCATCATTATTTGGTTATCCGCTCTTTATCAACCAAGACGCTGTTACCGAGGATGAGACTTAAATACTGGCCACCAATGTTACCGATAATGAATATTAACGGTGTATGGGTGGCGTAGGCGTGCCGTCGTATCTGTGTTAGGTATGTATTAGTGAGTGTGTGGTAGAACAGTCACTCACAACACAGGTACGTAAATAATAGTCATGGATGGCCGTAAACATCTGGTGTAATTTAAATGTCGATTTATTAAGTCACAGCACGATCACGTTTACATTGATATACACACAGTCACATTACAAGTCATTGCAATACAATACTCTTCAACATTCATCAGCAGATCTATATCAAGGCCTAAAGTCCTCACGACTCATCTCTGCGCTATAACACTGCGCTATAATACTGCACCCAGCAGTTCACATAAATTATGGCCTAAAGTCCTCATGACTCACTTATAATACTGCACCCAGCAGTTCACATAAATTATGGCCTAAAGTCCTCACGACTCATCTCTGCGCTAGACTTATAATACTGCACCCAGCAGTTCACATAAATAATGGCCTAAAGTCCTCACGACTCACTTATAATACTGCACCCAGCAGTTCACATAAATAATGGCCTAAAGTCCTCATGACTCACTTATAATACTGCAACCAGCAGTTCACATAAATTATGGCCTAAAGTCCTCATGACTCACTTATAATACTGCACCCAGCAGTTCACATAAATAATGGCCTAAAGTCCTCACGACTCATCTCTGCGCTAGACTTATAATACTGCACCCAGCAGTTCACATAAATTATGGCCTAAAGTCCTCACGACTCATCTCTGCGCTAGACTTATAATACTGCACCCAGCAGTTCACATAAATTATGGCCTAAAGTCCTCACGACTCATAATAGCTTCCTCAAAGCTTCACAAATACTTAATATGGCCTGTCCCAATCCTGGACTCATAATAGCTTCCTCAAAGCTTCACAAATACATAATATGGCCTATCCACACAGCAAAAACATTAAGTCGACATTATTCAAAGCACTACGTAGGCATACATCCTCGAAAAACACACACAGACAGCGTTGACCACTCCCGGTCCAACGCTCCGAATCCCTACTCTCCTCTCCGGGATCACACACTCTAGTCCCGCCAAAAAACCCAAAACGAGACTCCGCTGTTTTTGAACACAGCTCAAAAACAGTACAGAATAAATACATCTCAGCATTTGAGATAAAAGCGTTCGCACGCTTTCCTGTACTCTGTCACTCAAAATAAAAAGGATATGTTTCTATTATAACGTTAAACAAACCTCAGCTTAATCAGGTATACAAGTATTGTAACTCATAATCTACTTTGCCCAAAAACATATTCCGAATTACTGCCCTTTCAAAGGATCAACTTGTTACAGACGCCACCACAGCTGCTGGGCCACCTTGCAAGACGCCTGCATCGAACTATATATGTACACTTGCAGACGTGGTTTGTGTAACAGTTTGTTTGACATGATGAGATTTCTAGCGCAACGTCATATTAGTCGTTTCTTAGGAGTTGCTAAGACAACAGTAATGCTTTCATGGTCTCTTCGGGTTTGTATTTTCGACGGTGCTGTCCACTTAAATCTTTACCTCACTGCTACACTGGTTTCTTCTTGTTCCACTCTTTCATTTATTCATCTCGTTTTTCAACTCCGTACACAGCATGGAAACACCACTGCAGCGTATCCCCTTACAAGATTCTTCGACAAACCTCTTCTTCTGTTCTTAATGGATGGGTTTGAAAAAAAATCGAAAAAAGGTTATTCGTCTTACGAGGACAAAAGACAAAGAAAATAGTCTACGTTACGGCCACAAGGCCTTCGTCAGGAAAGGAAAGAAAGTGAAGGCTAGATAATAATAATAATAAATTCTTTAAGCACCAAACACGGCGCATAAGGCAGAAACCAGTGCTCTCCAGGTTGTTCGTTGTGACGCCACTCCTCTTAGCTCTTGCACATTATTTAGGCCCAACGTTCTTCCTTCTCTTATTATTGTTCTTCTGAGTGTTTTTCTTTTGGTCTTCCTTTTTTCCGCTTACCCTCAGGAACCCAAGTGAGCGCCTGTAGTGGTATTCTGTTGTTTTGCATTCGTAGGACATGACCGATATATGACCATCGTCTTTTCCTTATATAGTCGGAGACATATTTCTGCCTAGAGTCTTCTCTTATTTGTCGATTAGTCTTGAATTCTTTCCAACTGATGTTCATGAGTTTTCTAAGACATTTGTTCTCGAATGTATTCAGCTTGTTCTCCAATGATTTTGTTATTTTCCAACTCTCACAGCCGTATGTTAACACTGAGATAACATTTGAAGGCTAGATAGGACACATAAAAACTTAATAAAATAATAAAACCCAGGTACTTCCCTGAAGGCAAGAACCGAAATCCTATCAAAAGCGCTGTCTGCTGATGAGTGCGTGGCTGAACAGGAAGTGACTTCCGCCGCCGGATCTTCTGTTCTTACAATTAGTAGTTTCTGTTCCAAAGTTTATCACGGGATGGGATTGCCAGCCCCATGACCAACCAACATTGGTAGCCTTTTACGACCTGTCTGAGAGAGCAGTAGCATTATCTTTCTGTCTTTAAAAAAAACCCCGAAAACTACATAAGTATTTAAATTAAGAAAAATAAAATAAAAAGTAGGAGTCTTGCGTCATCTTACCGAGGTACACTCTGTTCAGCCTAGACACAAGGTCCGTCGTTTATGTTAGGAACTATGGCAGGTCAAGATCGACCGGTTGCCGACCCCTGTCTTAGTTCATTGGTAAGCTGAAGGGACATGAATAATTACATGAATGAATGATTGTACACGGAGAAGGGAGAGGAGAGAGGTTTGAAGGGGATAAAGAAGACATCGGAAGATCTAAAATACATGACACAGGAAAGAAGGCTTTGTACAAAGTCTCAGTTTCAAAGAGAGTTCGGAGGTAATGAATTAATGAACACTCAGGCGACTTACATATCTTGCCAATAAAGAAGGTAAAAAGAGGGACAATGACAACAAGTGTTATACCAACATCTTGCGAAGTCAGTCTACAGTATGTTTTGTTTTTCAATAATCGTCACAACATGGAAACATTTTGAACTGATTGCCTGGACCAGGATGACTTTGTTGAAGGACTATGCTCATTGCGGTGCTGAAAGGTGTTACAGAAACACCATAAATATCAGCGTACTGAATGTGTGGGTGCTTTTAATGAAGATTTATATCAACTGCTTTCAAGAAACACCGTAAATGTCAGCGAACTGAATGTATGGGTGTTTTATAATGAAAATGTATATAAGCTGTCTTAAAAAAACGCCCACCACGGCTGAAAATATATCCAAGGGGGAAGAGGTGAGAACTAGTGAACTATCAGCAAGTCATCTTCACTCTTGGCAGACAGGGCAGAACTTGGGCCAGTGGGAGGGCAGAGCTGGAAATTGATCAACTGATATATTATCATCGTGGGATAATGGTGCCAGTGTGTACACTGAACAGTCTGTAATACGTGGTGTAGCGAGAGGAAAGATATAATGATGGTGATATTATCCTGGACAAATAGATGTATCAGATGATACCAGGATAGTGCCAGATAGGAGACTGGTCTTACAAGAAATACCCCATTCTGTGAAAAGAGTAATGGTGTATCGACATCAAAGGTATAGTCAAGCTGTATAGGTTCCTAGATGAGACGGTAATGTACTATCTTAAGTTCCTATGGGCTTCTCTCCAGACTAACCTTAGACAATGACTCTGCTAGGGGTAATTAACTACACAACAAGGACTTTTAACCAAATTTAAATAATTCACTGAAGACTCTGGGTACAATTTATAATTTATTTAAATACAGGATCGTTTCTTCTTTGTACTTTATTAATTTTCAAATAAAATTCAAATGATTGCAAAATAAAATATGTTTCACTTTCATTTATGTATATAACACATTTATAGTTGATTTCTTAAACTAATATAGTCCGTATTCAACTATTTTCTTGTTTCCTGATAGAATATGTCTCTCTTTTGTGCTTTCTTGTATATCAATGTTACTTTATAATAAAGCCATAATGACTCATATGACTGTCAAATGTCGTCTATATAAACCACCAGCTATTATAGATAGCATAATTACACTGTTTATTCGTAGGCGCGTATATGGTATTTGAAAGCTGAAGTAGCCCAACACTGAGCTACTTATCTGAAAAAGAGTCCTTCCTAGGCCTCGTACAGCACTATGATTGGAAAGAACCCCACCACTGCGGGTCCTCCGCTCATCAAGATGACACAGTTAATACTGGCAAAAGCTCTGACAAACCTGAACATCTATTTGCTGACTTGGTCACTATAGGTTTTGTATGACACTCAGGGCAGGATATAACCTGAAACATAATATACAACATATGTAGTATAGCTCATTGTCTCCTTAGCCAGCCAGAAGGTATAATGAGACAGTTCAGACAAGCTGTGATTAATCACAAGAGACATAGTAAGTCATGAATAACACAAGTCGTTCAAGTTCTAGTTGTCGTAGATTTTTCGATAGGAGTATTAAGACTTGGGTTAGGTCCCTTCTGAATAAGTTGGAATGAGTGATAGATACAGTGAGAGCTGGTGAAAAGCAATAGAATTTCCACACGTGAGATGATAGAATGTGATATAGAGGCTGTCTCTGAAAGCGAAAAGAATTCTTCTCTCTCTCTCACCTATCCTCTACGACGACTTTTACAGAGTCCGACAGTCTATTCCACATATATATTACATATATTTCTATCTACTCACGGGCACGCACATACACGTGACGACAGTTAAACACACAGACTTGGAAAATCTATAACAATGCTTATACAGATAATTGGGATCGAGCTGACCAACGCACTGGTTTTTTTGTTCAAGAGAGATATTTTAATTATCATATCAAAATTTCTCACAACACCAAAAAATACATAAAGGAAAAAAACATATACAAATAGTCATAAAATTCAAGGAAAATGCTACAAGGATGATAGCCCGTTAGAATCTTACTCTAGGTTTAGCCCACAGCCCCGTTAAGAGAACAGATGATGGCCCAAAGAGTTATAGATACATAGGGTTGAGTCTAAGAGGTTTCTTTCTTTCTCGTAAATGTATGAACAGAGTTGGATAATCTGATTTAGCCTAAGAAAAAAGAAACTCTAGCATTTGTAACAAATTCTGCAGATTTAAAAATTTAAGACAGCAAATGGGTGACAATAATACACCGGTAAAATAACACTCAGACCTGTGTACTCTCATTCATCCAGCCATGGCCTTTCTCACACATATATACTCACAACTTTGCTCGCTGCCTCTGGGAACATAATAATTCTAGGACCTTCGCACAGACCCGAAAAATGCAGTCATCGACCAAGAAACCCCCAGTTCCAAAAGACGTACTGAACTCTCTGTCTCAGGGAAACGATTCCTTGGGTGTTCTAATTTTTTTCGAATGTCTGATTAAGTCACATAAATTTTGTCCAGGCACGAAAGTTAGCAGAGCACAATGTCATTAGCTTTGGATTCTAGGATTTAAGGAATGTCAGTTCGGTGTCTTCTTTCAGGCAGGTACTATATTTGGTCACCACAATACTAGTCACAATCTCTGTCGGAATGTTAATCTTGTAATATTCTCGCCGCCAGGCAGCATGTACATTTAAATTTGTGGAGCAATATGAACTGGCTCAAAAGCCCAATATATATTTCTAGTCTTTAGAAACCGTTAGTGGGATTGCTATTACTGTCTCTCTCTGATGGCATATGCACTGTCAGATCCAGTGTTACTTGAAACAAAAAAAACCCACGTGGTTAAAGATAGGAACTGTCTATGCTTCACACAAATATGTCTCTTTACTAAACGCTGGCAAGTTGGGTACCACCGTTTCACATGTTGTGCTCTGTGTCTGTAGTTTGAATTAGGCGGCGAGTGTCTGTATCATTCGTTCTCTCCCCTTATATAGTGGACTTGAATATGTACGAGATGACAACTAGACCAAAGTACGTTTCCATGCATCCAAAATCGGGTAGGCAGAGCAAGGTGTGCTTAGATAACAAATCTAAAATAATTCTGGAATCCTTATTTCTGCACCGATCTCCTCTAAATTAGACTTAATGTACTCATATAAATGAGCTCTATCACGTTGTCTATTCACTTTATCATATTGTGTATCCGTCTATTCACTGGAGCAGCCGAAACAGGGAAAAACACAACATGGTTCATGTTTCACTGTCTTCTATTCATAACAACTTCGGCTCTACAACACATCCAGTGAATCTATTGCTATCTACCTAAGGCTAATGATCACTATTATCGAATCGGGTCCTTCTTTATCCAGGTACTCCATGATTATTTGCACACTGCCTTCCAAAATATCATCAACATCTACGCTTTCGTTTTCCTTCATGCCTAGCGTATCTTCCGACACTATTTGTACCAAGCTGGCGTTTCATTGGTCAGTTACACCTATGGGGTTTGTGCGGTGATACTTTTTTGAATGATGCCGAGATATGATTCGGACTTTATCACACGTGGTGAGAATTCAGAGTGAGGCTTCTCTGCTAAACTAAAAGCAGAATCGTCTCTGAACATAGCGGGTATACATAATAACGGCCTCCAGCATAAGAATGGAGGTAGAGGCAGCTACTACAGCCTTAAGGTGGTTGTCTGAAACTTCATTAACAAGGGAAGTTAGTGTGTCAGATTCTCAGTCCATGCTTGGGAAGGTCCAAAATGGATGACTACGGCATGAATGGAAAACCTCCATAAAAACCTCCAATCTTCAGGAATTTGTGTAGATCTACTGTCCTGTTCATGCAGGGGTACGCGGCAATGAAAGAGCTGACAGATTAGTTTCAAGAGCACTCATAGAAGGTACGAGGGTTGGTCAGAAAGTAATGCCCCACATTTTTTTTTCTCGGAAACTATTTATTCACAATGTATGAAATTCACGCACAGTATAACTGGATGCATCCTTTACACATGCTATTTTTTCACATAATCCCCGTCCCATTCTACGGCCGTACGCCAGCGTAAAACAATGGCATGCATGCCTTCCCTGTACCAGCTCGTTTCTTGTTGACGTAGCCATGTCCTCACTGCACGAATCACGCTCTCGTCATCTTCAAACCTTGTCCCGCACATTGCATCATTCAGTGGCCTAAAAGGATGAAAATCGGATGGCGCCAGATCAGGACTATAGGGGGGATGGGGAACACAGTCCAACCAAACCTCCTCAGCATCAAAACGCTCCAACAATTCAGAACAGATGGTTTTCCTTTGACATCTGTGGTCGGCTGTGAGACTTCGAGGAACCCATCTTGTGCATTTCTTCGAATATCCGAGAGCGTTGATAATGGTCATCGCACTTCCTTTGCTGATTGAAAGCTGTAGGGTCAGTTGTCGACTTGTGATGCGATGATCCTCACGAATAAAGGCATCGGCGCGCTGCAACATGTCTGGGCTGGTGGCTGTGGCAGGACGCCCAGATTGCGGCCGATCATGCTGCTCCGTCTCTCCACTTCCTGAAGCCTTAACCCTCTGAACCCAGTGTCCAACGGTGCTCCTATCGACTGCACAACTTACATACATAGCACACAAATGTTTGTGAATGTTCCCCACCCTTTCTTTCTCCGCCACCAAGAATTCAATTACAGCTCGTTGTTTGTAAAGCGTGTCGTACACAGACACCAATTTCACAGACTACTACAGCGGCGCTATCTGTCGGACGACCGTGCAATTAAACACATGTACGCGGGAAACCTCAGTGTTGCTACGTGTAAATTTTCGGTTTGCTATCTTTATTCTGGGATGAGAAAATGTGGGGCATTACTTTCTGAGCAACCCTCGTACTTTGGATATGGACAAGAAAGAGATACTGAGGACAAATATGGATCGCCTATTAGAGAATGCCACTGTGATCGATGAATCTTCAAGGCTAAGATTGCTGGAATTAGGCATCAAACTTAAGACCAGCAGGGATGGACGTATGAGAGGATGTATCCGGCGTGTATTCAACCAGTGCGCAAGAGGAACAATAGAAATTCAACAACAACGGTAACAAACAAACGCCCAGGAATTACCACTGTAATGGATGTTTTAATATAATAAGAGTTAATTAAACTGTGTTACAGAAAGACCATATTTGTTAAAGTACTGAATGTGTGAGTGGTGGTTTTAAAAGGAAGATTTACATAAACTGTCTTAAAGAAACATCAAGAAAAGTCAGTGCCTTGAGTAGGTGAACATAGGAAGCACCGAGTAAGTTGTCTACTTACATCACAAAGCAGTAGTGACCTGGAATCTCCTGGACTAAAAAAATAATTAAAAAAACACATAAAAAGGCAACCAAAGACCACATACCGCTGGAAGAGAGAGCATGGGAATGTTTGGTGCAAGAAGTACCAGCTGCAGTTGTGTCTTTATGTTCCAAAAGGAGTAGAAAGAAAAATAATGATGTGTTTGAAAACATTCATTCCTTACCCATATTCTCCCCAAGGAGCATAGACCTCCACCAAACGCTTTGCCAAACCCTCCTGCTGCGTGCTCTCAGCTTAAGGTTGTTCCACGTCTTCCTCGCCTTTTTCTTTTCTGTCGTTAGTTCTCTTCTCCTTATGTTTTTTTGGTCTGCCCAAAAAGAGCCGACTATAATTTTACACCAACTAGGCCATACGACACGTGTAAGCCAGTTTAATGCTTAGAATTATTGCCTTTAAATTGGTCATACGATATGAGATAAACGACGTTTGCAGCCAGTGGTACGTTATAAGATATACATTAAAAGATCATTAATTCCAGATATATAATATTAAAAATATATAAAAAAAAGAACATATCAAACATTGAAAATACATCACCAGTGATGAGGAATATGTCCAACATTGAAAGTATATCAACGGTGAAGAGAAATATGCCCAACATTGAAAATACATCAACTGTGAAGAGAAATATGCCCAACATTTAAAATACATCAACTGTGAATAGAAATATGTCCAACATTGAAAATACATCAAATGTGAAGAGAAATATGCCCAACATTTAAAATGCATCAACTGTGAAGAGAAATATGTCCAACATTGAAAATACATCAACAGTAAATAGAAACATGTCCAACATTGATAATACATCAACTGTGAAGAGAAATATGCCCAACATTGAAAATACATTAACAGTAAATATAAACATGTCCAAAAATGAAAATACATCAACGGTGAAGAGAACTATGTCCAATTTTGATATTGCATCAAATTGAAGAAGAACAACATGTAAAACATTGAAAATACTTCAACAATCAAGAGGAATGTGACCGATATTCTTAATAAATCAATAGTGAAATAAATATACAAAACACTGAAAATACATCAATAGTAAAGAAGAACTCCGACATTGAAAATATGTCCTTAATTAAGAAAAATACGCCCGACAGTGAAAACACGTCCACGTTGATGAAGATTATGTGAATCACTAAAAATCTTCATTTTTTACGAATATATCAAAAGCTTTTGACCTGGATCAGCAAAGATGGACTCTTCTAAATCCTCCTGAAAATAGGCTGCCCTGCTAAATTGATGGACATGATAAAGTCATTCCATGAAGACATGAAGGAAACAGTCCAATATGCTGGAAGCACATCACAGCCCTTTGACATACAAAGAGACGTTAAACAAGTCTTCGTCCTGGCTCCGACCCTCTTCGGTATCTTCTTTGCATTGCTCTTGAAACATGCATTCAGAGATTCAGCTGAAGGAATTTGCGTCTGTATTAGGCAAGATGGCCGATTGTTTAACTTCGCAAGGCTGAAGGCAAAAACAAAAAAATAATCAGAAGGGTCACTATAAGATTACGCCGATTACGCCGCAGTCGTCACTCAAAGTCAACAGGGGCTTCAGATAGATTAAACTTTAAGATATCGATTTATGACCTCAGGTCAATTTTGGCCAAAAGTTTAGATGGAATAAAACAGTATTGAGGGAACGAAATTATAACGCCTGCGTCCCCATCACACTTCTATATGGCAGCGAGACATGGACAACCTATGCTAAGCAAGAAAGAAGTCTCAATGCCTTCCATCTACGGTGTCTACGCTACATCCTCGGTATTTCGTGGAAGGACGAAGTGACAAATGTTGAGGTGTTGTCGCGTACTGACCTTCAAAGCATGTATACACTGCCTAGCGCAGACTGCGCTGGCGTATCCATGTCCTTCACATGCAGGATAGTCGCATACCGAAAGATATCTTCTACGGACAGCTGGCAGATGGCAATAGAACAGTTCGGTGGCCGCAGCTGATGTTCAAAGATGTGGGAAAGAGAGACATGAGGGCACTTGACAAAAATTCAGCAGCCTGGGAGGCTTAAGCTGCCGATCGCACCAAGTGACGATCTTATCTATGGCCCATCTCAGACTGGGCAAAAAGAAGCTCACACGGCAAGGAGGAGACAACGTCGAAAGGATCCTCAGGAAAATAAGCAGCTGTGGTCTGTCACCTCAAGGGCGTATTCCATTAGTCAGTTATTGTTATTGTTATGCAGAATTGAGTATATCATCAGCAAATGTCAGTGTTCGTCCCATCCCAGTTGGTTGAATGGTGGCTACTTTGGCTGTATAGATAAACCGGTGATAGTGGAGAACCCTGGGGTAGTCCCGGGGAAATGAGCGGTAGATCTGACGTCCATGTTAGTTATGACTAAAGGGGCTATTATTATTATTATTATATCAAGCTCTAAAATACATCAATAGTGAAGAACACTATTTCAAAAACTGACAAGACATCACAACTGAAGAAGAACATGTCCAATTTTAAAAGGACATCGATACTGAAGAAAAATATATCAAACACTGAAAATTTATAACAGCAAAGAAAATATGTCAGAAACTAAAATATATATTAACACATAGAAAGAATATGTCAAACGGCAAAAATATATCAGCACTTAGGATAAATATTTAAAAAGGTAAAAATATATCAACACTCAAGAATCTTTAATAAAATAAAAACAACTGAAAATACATCAACATTGAGGAAGAAATATATAAAGAACAAAATGAAAGTACATCAGCATCGAAGGATGAATATTTAAAATACAAATTAAAAATACGACGGATCACGTACATAAACATTCAAGAAAAAATTTAAAACAAAAAACAAAAAACTGATAATACATCAAAACTGGTGACGGATGTATCAAACATTCATAAACTCATCGTTCCAGACGACTATATTAATAGTGAATTATGTATTAAACAATGAAAATGAATTAATCAACAATGAAAAACGATTATCAAAACCTGAATACTAATACATGAAATACTAAAAAGTGATACATCAATATTCATGGAAGATATGTAGATTAGAAAAGATTTTTCTTTCTTTCCTTCTTCGTTTATTCTGAGACGTTAACTTGAATATTTTCTAAGAAAGTACTAGTAAGAGTGAGGCTATTTCTATTTTCGTAGAATTTTAGCATAAATGGTGTTGGTAACAGCCATAAGGGCTTTCTCTGTTCCTCATGTGCTGGGCACCTTTGATGTAGATGTTCAGCAGTCATTTTATCGGTGCCACAGTCACACTCATTCGTAGTTCCTATATTTCGTTTGTCGAATAGATGGTATCCTAATCTTTTGCGGTCAGTGCGGAGTCTGAAGATTACCACTCTGCTGGGCTGGTAATATGCTTCATTTTGTGTGTGAGTGTGGCTTGGATGCTCTGCATTCCATTTGTTCCTGTATCTTCTTCTGATAAAATCTTTTTTTTTTTTTTTTTAAAGTTATGCTTGCATCTGGCTGAGGTAGTTTTCCACCTTCGTATGCCACTATGGCAGCTTCATCATTGCCAGGGATGTTGCAATGAGATTATATTTATTTTTATCACAGCTCTTTTGAATCTATTAAAATAGAATAGATAAACAATCTGAAGTGATGAAGTCGCAGTTTATTCTTATTCGTCTCTCAGCAACCATTGAAACACAAGTGTTTATCTTAAAGTTTAGAAAATTATGAGGATATCTAAGTAACAACTAAAAACAACTTCAAAAACAAATGTTTTGAAAAACACCCTGAATCAAATAAATCAAAAGTATGTTATATTTGCGGTGAAGAAAGCAACTGATAATTTTTAGACATAAAACCGATCACTTATGACTCAATTATCGTCAGTTCAACAAACTAAAAATCAGACAAACAGAAACTTGGCGGGAAATAAGCTTACGTACTTATTCCTTATTATTTTATATACCTTGGGGTGTAAGGTGTTGCCAGAGATGGTGCCATACTATCCTGTCAGAAAGTAGAAAATACCCTCCCGGAATGTATCAGGCTTCCGTTATCGCCGTGGTTTCTATATACCGCCAACCTTGTGGGACAAGTATTTTCGGTTATGTGAGAGTGAGAACGGAAGGAAATGAAGAATTATTGTTAATTTCAGAATAACTACCATACTAGACTGCACGCTTTTTAATATTTGGACATGCGCCCTAATACATATAAACCATCGACCTTGTGTCTAGGTTAAACTGTGCACATTGCCAAATCGAGACAAAGCAACAATTTTAAAAACGTTATTACAAGAAACAAATAAAACGCTTAACATTTAAATACTCTGAAGGGAGGGTAACAAATCGTGGGACCAATCGAACAAATACAGAAGCTATGATTAAGAAACCGTGTGTTGCCGGGGCCCGAAAGGGGAGCAAAGAATAGTAACACTGCACCCTACCACGCATGTCGTAAAAAGCGACTAAGGAGGGTTGGGCATGGGGCTGTTTACCCCATCCCGTAAAAACTTTGCACAGTGGGCTGATCACCTGCTTGCCAACCAATCTGATTACGGAAACAACGATAGATTGTTTGGTCTGTTTCTGTTCCACAAAGACGCCACTAGGCGTGGTGGAAACAGCGATAGATTGATCAATTTGTTGTTGCCCTAAGACGCCACTAGGCGTACTGGCCACATACTGCTTTGCCGGTTGGTGGCTAAGGATGGAAGAAGAAGAAGAAGATGATTAAGAAAGCAACTAGAAATAAAGATAGAAATATTTGAAAAAATTACGTAAATAAAATGCTTTGAACATATACGTGTAATATGAATAACATTTTGTGAAAAATCAACATAGAAACATATACTGACACCATAAGCTCGTAACGATGACAATAGCCGTACAAGGAATGCAAACATCCAGAACTAGACGTAGAAATAAAGAGAACATACAATTAATGCAATGTAGTAAAACCTTTCATATGTGAGTGCCAGTACAGAATACCAGGATTTAATGGGTATGACAAGATCCCCAATGTGTAGTGATGGAAAAAAACCAGGCAACCATTGGAACAAGATGGGAGAAGAGGCTGGTATTGGCTAGCACATGCATTAAGAAAATAAGCTGATAAATAGTATGACAAGACAGAGCTAGTTCTGAAATTCCCTGAGTGAGAGAACGAACGAACGAACTTTATTTTCAAAGGGTTAAGAATTGGGCGCGCAGGCCAGTCTAACATTCTGCCCATCCATTCTCACTTATACACTTATCGCACTTCCATTCTCACACTAGAGCGGTGTAGAGAAAATATTCAACGAATTGATACGGGAATTAGATAATGGACATCAAGGAAATAAAGAAGACAAGGAAAACATAGAACATGAAGGCTTGGAGTTTATTTCTTGAAGCCCTCTGCTCCGAGGGGAGCAGATTATGAAGGAAGTAAAAAAGTCCATTACAGCCAACATTCCACGTTAAGAAAGCAGATGGTATAATCTGATTCATGTTTGAATCTTCCAGGACAACGCTGAAGAAGCCTGAAGAACATTTTCACAAAACATAATACGTTCAATTTAAGTGAGTGAATTTAATCTGAACCTAAATATAGGCACAGGTGGGTGGCAGTAATATAAAGACGGGTTTTATATCTTACACAACACATTTTCCAACAATAGCAGAACAATAAAGACGACAGAAGACATAATAATCAGCTCTAGTTTTCTGTTAACGTGTATAAGGAGAAATAGGTAAGGCTATGTATTTTCTGTATTATCTAAATTCTCGTTGTTTGTCTTAACGAGAAGATACAGCAGACGACACCGAAAGCATGTAATCTTTAGGTAGAAACTCCGGTAGCGTAGGTGATGATGTATCTCCACAGTTTTCTTTTTCTAGCTTTGTTTATAAATTCTATTGTTGACTTCTTCAGATGGCATTACGTGAAACTGTCCATTATCTTCTTTCTTCGTCGTCCTCCATCCCTTTTTTTTTTTTGGTCTTTCTTAATATCACGATATATTTCAGCTTTCTTTTTCTCATTACATGCCCAAAGAAAGTTGATTGCTTGTTGAGAAATACACATCCTTTACGCACTAACTGCTTTTCGGTACATAAAAAAAATTGTTTAACTGTCTCTGATATTCTCTATACTCTTTTGTAAAGCCACATCTCTGTTGCCTCCAAGATTTTTGTCCTGCTTGTTTACTAATTGTCATGACTGTCTTCCATGTGTTAAGATAGATAGTCTCTATATAAGACTGGTAAACTCTTTCTTACTTCAAGTACAAAAGTTAAACAAAATAATTTTCATTTTATGGAACTCTGACTTTCCCAGGGCAATTCTAATCTTCATTTCTGAAATGCATATGCTTAGGTATTTTAATTTATTGCCACGTTTTAAAACTGTTCCATTTACATTAATGGAGCATTCTAGAGAAACACTGTTCTTGGAGATGACCATCACTTCGGTCGTTTATCTATGGCCTAAGTACTTTATTCTCACTTTCAGTCAACATTCCTAATAGTCGTATCAGCTTATAATAATTGAGCTGACTGTGCCATTTGAATCCTGATTGGACAAGTGTACTCACAACGAAGATTCAAATAGTCTCAAACTGATTACTACTTTCTTTGAAAACATTCAAGTAGTCGTCTGAGAGTGTTCGAAGAAAAAGGAAACCTTGGTTGAACGGGCAACGTAAAACTCGTCATAGCTTATCTTTTGTCGTCTACTAGCAATAACGAACCTAATTTGAATTTTTTAAAACATTTCCGGTAGTCTGGCTTCGATAATAATACACAATTATTTATTAATGACGTCATGCTAGTTTGCATGTCTCTCGAGCATGAGTGACAACACGCGGTCACAAGGCCTACACTCGTTCAAAGTGGCCAAGTATAATGATCTCGTCACTGATTGGAGACACGGCAGGTTCACTGCAAAGGTCATGGCTGTTGAGGTAGGTGCAAGAGGTCTAGTGGCTGCCTCAGTATACAATCAACTGAATCTATTGGGTGTGAAAGGACAGTCAAGATCAAGGGCACTTAATAGACTCGGTGAGACTGTGGAAAGGGCATCATGTTGGCTGTGGAACAACTACAACGGGCTATGGTTTGGTCTGGTTTAGTTTTAAGGACTATCTTCATTACACACGGACTTCATCAGTGCTCCTAGCTCCTCCCATAGATCAAACAAGGAGGATATCAGCACAGTGCACGAACACCATAGCACCGGTCAGAATCCCAATGTGTGTATATAGGAATCTTACATTCCATAAATATATTAGGTGGGTAGGTTTCTAATTTTTAAATTTTGCCAGGGCAGCGGCCTTATGGCCTACTCTTTACGATTTTCAACTGCCGTGGGATTTTTAAAGTGCGCAACTTGCACAAGGCAGTCCTTGTTCTGGAATCCCCAGGGCAAGAGAAGCAGAGGTAGACCAAGAAGCACATGGAGAAGAGAGCTGGAAACAGAAGTGAAAATGATAAGGAGAACGTGGAAAGAACTTGAGATGATGGCACGTGACAGGAGGACTTGGTATGTATTTGTTGAAGGCCTATGTTCCTTTGGGAGTGGAGGGTTATGAATGAATGAATAAACTTGCACATGGGACCTCCTATTTTTTCGTCCTTATCCGAGAAGGCTAGGCATTCGATCTCACTACCCATGAAACCAGAGGGGAGTATGACATGATTAGGACCACTGGTTCTGAAAAACATTTCCATAAATTATATTCCATCTACTGGGAATCGAACCCGGTACCTCTAGAATTCGAGGCGAACGCCATTCCTCTTAGCCACTCCGACTCCAACGGGTTATGGAATTCAGGACAGTAATTTATTGACAACATAATGGTTGCTTTTACAACTACTTCCATACTGGCAGCATGGACAAAACCAGAAGAGAAGTGGGAAGCTGCAACCAGATCATCAAGGTGTTTAGTCAGATTCCACTGGATTCCATTTCTATTGTGTGATGTCGATGTTTTCATAACCCAATCTACGTATTGCTAGTAAGAAAAGAAATGGAGACAAGAGGCATCCCTGTCTAACTCCCGTTCTTATCCTAAACGCTTCTGTAAGTTGTCCTTCATGAAGAACTCTGCATGTCATGTCTTCATAAGTCTTCCTTATTAAGTTAATGATCTTCATAGGAACTCCATAATGCCTCGTCAGTTTCCAAAGTGATTCTTTGTCTACACTGTCAAATGCCTTTTCGTAGTCCACGAATCCGACGTAAAGCGGTGAATTCCATTCCAGACTTTGTTCAACTATTAATAGAGCAGTTTCACAAACATACAAATAGTCCATACGCCAACTGCCTATGTCATAGACATAGACCAACTTAACAAACAAACATAAAGTTCTTGAAATCCTTAAAACCAAAACTAAACCAAATCCATTGTGAATTCGTGCATGCACCTTGTTTACAGTATGCTTAAGAGTGGACGGACAACCAGTGATAATAACAGACCTCTGCTCCTGTGGCACCAGCCCCATGACAGCTGAACATCTGCTCGTCTTGCCCAACTTACAGCAGTGTACGGAGTGGCATATGCCAACAACCCACTTCTGACAACGAACAATTATTTGGAGATGTTAGGAACCTTGAGCTGACTACTGCTTTTATTAGTCATGTATGCTGAAGTCTGAGGGCGAACGAAGAAAGAAAAAGAAGATATTAACACAAGAATGAACATGTCAAGAATAGCCAAACTGATTGGGGAAAACACCTTAACAAGATATGGACTTAAGCATGTGTCTCAGCAGGAAAATGGACTTAGTAGAAAGGGCAAATAAACCAAGAGTAAGGCACTTGAGATACAGAATATAAATGGTAGTCCTAAAGCAGATGCTGCAATTAACTACTAACATTTTTACTTTTTAACAATGCGAATTAAAATGTTTAACTAGCTAGATTAATGTTTTTTAAAATCTAAATAAAATTAATTTTTTATAGTATTAAAGTTATAATTACTATGTATATCGAACGTAAGGTAGTTTCTCAGAGTTTAAGAACTGGCTCATAGATTTATAAGACATTGAATAATACACTTACTAGGCAATCAGACCAGATTATTCTTTACAGTTTATGCCAGGGTACTCAACGGGGTGCCTGTAGGCACCATTGTGCCCACCAAGGCACATGTGTATGCCCACGGATGATCTGGGAATGACAGAATAAATATATAGTTTTGCCTGCAAGGTTAGAAGTTAAAGCTTACCCTCTATTAAACTTATTAGGTATTTGCAGTTAGTATTCTCAATAAATTGTCAAAACCTTTTTCAATTGACACTCCTAACAATAAATACGGGAGCCGCGCTGGTGTAATGGCTTCGGCGTTGTACTGGCGACCAGGTGTTCATGGTTCAAACCCGGGCGTCGGCGTTTGAAGAAATGTTTACGGCCGGAAATTTGACTGAATAGCCTGAACGGCTCCTGTGATAAACCCTCTGTGGATGGGAAGGAGCGAAGCTCCTGACCGGGTTGGAAGGAAAGTCCTCAGGTTCCCCAGCCTCGCAATGACATGTCATTGGGCCGAAGGGCTGAAAGCCCAAGTGCTGCTGGTTAAGAAAAAAAAAAAAAAAAAAAAAAAAAAAAAAACAATAAATACATGGCCACTGTGTCACGGGATTGCCCCCCCTTGCTTTGGTCCACTAATGGTTACAACGCAAGCGTATCTAAAAGTAGGTCGTCCAATGTATTTATCTTCGCGCAAGATTACTCTTGGCAAAGATATAGATAGAAGATGAATGGCTTTTCTACCTTGGGGGAGCCTTCACAAGATATTCCCAGAAGTCAAGAACAAACGCTGCTTAAGGGCTGAGCAAATTTGTTAACTTATTATCTGTTCCGTCGCCTTTTGTGAAGGGGTTATGCAATGGTTTTGGCCCGTCAAGCCCCCAGTTCGAGTAATCCAACAAATGCCATCTTAAAATTAATGGCTATATATATATATATATATATATATAGAACTGTTTGAGCAGCCACGGTCGGGTACGCTAAACATCAAGAAAGAAGACCTGGAAGAACACCTTAGAATGACATATTCAGATGGTCGCAAAGATGAGCCGCTCAGCAGCATGGCAGGCCTTAAATGGCCGAGTAAGCCAGGAGCTGAATTTAACACCAAGCCCCCAACGGTGCAAGAGGTAGAAAGCATTGTCCAGAAAGCTCGGTGCAAGTCAGCTCCAGGTCCTAATGGTGTTCCATACGTGGTGTATAAGAGATGCCCTGAAGTGCTCAAACGACTGCTCCGTTTACTAAAGAATGCGTGGAAAGCCCAGCTTGTAAGCAAGGAATGGAGAAAGGCGAACGGAGTCTACATCCCGAAGGAGCAAAATTCCACAGACATCAGTCAGTTCAGGCCAATCTCACTACTCAATGTGGAAGGGAAGATATTCTTCTCAGTGATGGCGAAAAGACTCACTACATACCTCCTGGCAAATGGGTACATTGACACTACCATTCAGAAAGGAGGTATCCCAGGTACACCAGGATGTCTAGAGCATGCCACAATGATCTGGGAAGCAATCCAAAAGGCAAAGTCTGACAGAACAAACCTCCATGTAATCTGGTTGGATCTAGCGAATGCTTATGGATTCGTTCCACACCAGATGTTGTGGCAGGCCCTAGAAATGTATCATGTTCCACAAGAGATTGCAGCAATGCTGAAGCTGTATTTTGCAGGGTTTGCTGTCAGATTTTCAACCAGAGAGTACACAACGAAGTGGATTGGCCTTGAAGTTGGAATTGCAATGGGGTGTACCATCTCTCCGATACTATTCGTGATGGCTATGCAGGTAATCCTCAATGCGGCCGAAGGAATGGCTATAGGTCCAAAGCTTGGGGGAATGTGTCACATGCCACCGCTCAAAGCATTCATGGATGACACAACAATTCTGACATCAGATGAACATCAGGCCCGGAGGATGTTAGAACGCCTGGATGAACTAGTCAGCTGGTGCAGAATGAGCTTCAAACCCAAGAAGTCGAGAAGCCTATCAGTCAGGAAAGGGAAGATAGCAGAAGACATATTCGTGGTTTCCAACCAAAGAATCCCTACTGTCATTGAGGAACCTGTTAAAAGTCTTGGCAGGGTGTACGATGCCTCATTAAAAGACTCGAAGGCAGTGCAACAGACAATAGAAATGGCAGACAGAGGGCTACAGATCATAGACCAAAGCAGACTCTTGGGAAAGTTCAAACTGTGGTGCCTCCAGTTCATGTTGATACCGAAATTGCTGTGGCCACTGCTTATATATGAAATAAGCACAAGTACAGTCGAAGCTATAGAGCAAAAGGTCAACAAGTTCATGAGAAAGTGGCTAGGGGTACCACCAGGTCTGTCAGATGTAGCACTGTACTGCAAAAAGTCAAAACTTCTGCTTCCTTTCAAGTCAGTTGTTGAAGAGTGCAAAGTTGGAAAGGCAAGGCTTGCAATGATGCTACGCGAGTCAGCTGATGACGTGGTTAAGTCCATTCAGCCTACACTGAAAACGGGAAGGAAGTGGAGAGTGGAAGAAGCTGTTGATGCTGCCCAAGAGTCACTCAAACTGAGGGAGGTAATCGGATACACACAGACGAATAGACGGGGATTTGGTCATGGAGACATCCGCTGGTGGTCCAAGGCATCAAGCAGGGAGCGCAGAGACATGGTTGTTCATGAGATACGAGAGGCTGAGAATGATAAGAGGTTGCAAAAAGCAGTGCAGCAGGTCCAACAAGGCCAATGGACTACATGGGAAGGAGCCCTGCAGAGGTCCTTGACATGGAATGATATATGGCATATGGCACCTCTTAGGCTCAGCTTCGTGGTTAGATCAATGTATGACCTGCTGCCGTCGGCCACCAACCTTGTGAAATGGGGAAAGTCGGATGATGAGCAGTGCCCCCTGTGCCAGGGGAGGCAGACACTCGAACACGTGCTCTCAGCGTGTAAGGTGTCATTAGGGCAAGGGCGATACACCTGGCGCCATAACAAAGTGCTAAATGAGCTTGCTGCGACAATAGATCTAGCAAGGATGAAGGCGAACAGCAAACCCAGGCCGAGCACCGCAAATACATACTTTCTGAGGGCAGGAAAGTCAGCACACCCCAAACCGAGTAAACCAGGTAGCAGTTTACCATCTCTTCTTGATTGTGCAAACGACTGGGAGATGGCGGTAGACCTACCTGGACGAGGGGCATATCCAGAGAGTATCAGGAAATCGCGGAGACGGCCGGATATAGTGCTTCATTCTTCTTCAACGCTTCAGGTCATACTGATTGAACTGACCGTGCCATTTGAATCCAGATTAGACGAGCAACATTCGTTCAAAGCGGCCAAATATAGTGATCTGGCCGCGGATCTGAGACACGAGGGGTTCACTACAAGGGTCATGGCTGTTGAAGTGGGCGCAAGAGGGCTTGTGGCTGCATCAATGTATGATCTATTGAAACTGTTGGGGTTGAAGGGACAGGCGAGAACAAGGGCACTGAAGAGGCTTAGTGAAACTGCCGAAAAGGCATCAGGCTGGCTGTGGAACAACCGCAATGGGCAATGGAAATCGTGACAATAAACGCTGCGGTACAGAAAACACCAGGAATTTTTCTAAGTCCACAAAACGCTGAGTTTTGTGGTGTACTAGTGAGCGGGCTGTGACTGAGGGGCAACAGGCGATGTATATTATAGGAGGTGTCAGTGTCAGAATTTCAGTGGCTAGGCTCGGCGGCTTCGCGATGGTGTCTCAGTGTGTGCGACGGAACGAACGGAATAATTTGTCTTCTCTTTGTTACTTTCACAATTGCCTCCACGGCTGGCGGAGTTGTGGATTAAAGTTGCTACCATAAGTGAAATGGGTTCATTTTCGATACAAGACAACAGGAGGCTGAGACGCTTGGGAGTCATGACCCAAGTGGGCCCGCCCCCCTTAGAGTGTAAAGGAGTATACTGGGCCGAAACACTTGTCTGATGGGGGGACTTCTTCTGATGATCAGATTGCCTCCTGTTGTATCGCTCTGTAAAGAGTTTCCTATCATCATCATATTTATATATATATATATATATATATATATATATATATATATATATATATATATATATATATATATATATATATAATATATATATATATATATATATATATATATATATATATATATATATATATATATATATATATGACTTTATCAAGAAAAACTGGCTAATACATTTGCTTTCGTACATATAAACTGAATCAACTATTATTGTTTAGTTTAAAATAACATACTTACTTACTTAGTCGTCCCCCTTCTACCGTGAGGTGTAGAGGTTTGGAAGAGAGAGCGCCAGACTATTCTATCGGCTGTCTTCCTCCTGGTCTGGTTCCATTTTAGTCCTCGGTCATTCAAAGATAGTCTAATATTGTCCTCCCAGTGGACTCTGGGTCTTCCTGTGGATCTGGATTCCTGGCCCTTTGTTTCCCATGCTTCTCGTGGTAGCCGATCTTCTTCCAGTCTGCAGACATGGCTAAACCATCTTATTTGGGACTGTTCTACTTGGGTCTGCAGGGGGTGAGATTTTAAGCCTTGACGTATCGTCTGGTTGCGGACCATGTCTCTTCTTGTTACTTCAACCACCTTCCTCAGATACCTCATTTCTGAGGTTTGAATCTGGCTTTTGTGGGTTGTAGTCATTGCCCATGACTCGGATCCATATGTCAAGACTGGGACATAGGTGGAGCGGTATACAGCAATCTTCGTTTTCTTACCTACCTCTCTCTTGCTGAGGAATCCTCGATTTATGAACGATTTATGGCCTGAAAAAGTCTAAAATAACATACAACAAATTTAATAGTCAAGTAGTTCAACAAGTTAAAATAAGGATTAAATTGAGTGAAAGTTATATTAAATTTTTCCTCATTGAGGTTTTGGTAGGGCGTTAATAATAATGTCCGTATTTTTTGCTGTAGGCTGTTTTAAAAAACATAGCTCCAGGTGCGTCCTGCAGCTGTTGTTTCCGTCACTTCTTTTTGGTGATGAGTTCACTTCTCCACGTAACTCGTCCACTGTAGGCGGCTGGTGGTGATAGTCTTCTCTCACAGTAGTGGCGTAGGAACTTCAGTACTTAACTCTGATGTCTTGTAACCACGAACTGTGACAAATTAGTAATAAACAAATGCCTCAGTACATTTGTTCTCCGCAAACTAACCGGCCCATTTTCATGCGCTCAACCCACGAATGTTAACCTCTCAGAAGAATTAAATTCCCGAGCACACAATGTAACTCAGGGAATTTGATGAAAATTCACCAATATCCTTCTGGGTGTCAACTAGGAAATTGCTTCTGGAGTGCGTGAATAATGACATAATGATAGCTAGGCGGGGGTTGTCGTACGGAAGGTCCTGGGTTCGAGTCCAGGGTAAGCCACTCACGTCTGTTGTTTTTCTGTTGTCTAGTTTTCTACTTCTTTATTTCTTACGAGTGCCTGATAACATACCTTTATGTTTGTCTAATATTTATTTGCAGTACTAGTATATGGCTTCACAACCAACACGTTACAGAATTTCATAATGGGTTACAGAATATCGGCGGCGTATCTTAAGTTACTCTATCATCATCATCATCATCATCATCATCCCGATTGTCACTATCTTCAGTTTCATCATCATTACCATCACCATAATCATCATAATCACTGTCATCGTCATCATTATCATCATCATTATTATCATAATTATCATTATCATTATCATCATCATCATCATCATATTCTTTTGCGCTCCTTAAGGAGAAAAGAGCCACCCCAAAACCTGGTCCCCTCGCAAGAATCCTCCATCACGCATTCACATCTTGTTGCAGCATTGATTTATGTGCTTTTTTTGTTTAACATGATCATGTTGCCAGCCTCATGGACAACTTCATATTTGTAGCATTGTACGACATGCATGAGAGTGATGTAGTTCTATTGCTTCTTTGTATCTCCAGAGACCCCCGGAGCTACATGGGGCTGTTGCTTTACGGTCCTCTGACTTCTTATGAAAACGGCACAGGAAACAGATTTCTAATATTACAATCAGTGCCTTATTGCCAACTTAGCTTAGTCGTTGTTACGGTTAACATAATGTTTATAGATCTGTTTAGAGAGGTTCATCGTCATGTGACATATTCTTTCCAGAACGTTGTCTGCATTACAGATGCTCTGAACGTATCACGATTCTGGGCAAGTCGACCTGCATCAGCCAAAGACAAGTTCAGACTCTCTGTGATATCCTGTGTTCACCGTCGTCTAGGTCGACCCCTTCCCCTTTTTCCAGGGACCATGCCTTCCATCACTGTTTTTTCCAGACTATTATGTCTTTTTTATATGACCGAAAAATTTCAGCTTCCTTATTGCGATGGTATTTAGGAGCCAATTTTCTTCTACGTTTAATGAGTGTAGTACTTCTCTGTTGGTCTTTTTTCTGTCCAGGGTATTCTCAAGCATTTTATTTCGAATGATGTAATCTTTTTTGCAACTGTTTTTTTGAGTGTCCAAGTCTCGCAGCCGTATGTTGCTACTGGGAATATACATGCTCTGATCAGTTGTAACTTTGTTTCTTTGCTTGTGCCTTGCCATAGGTTTTTAATCTGTATCAGAGAGGTTCTTCTTCTTCTTCCGTCCTTAGCCAACGACCGGCAAAGCAGTCAGTGGACATTACGCCTAATGGCGTCTTTAGGGCAACGACAAATCAATCCGTTTGTCGTTGTTTCCGTAATCAAAGTGACTGGCAAACGGGTGATCAGCCCGTTGGGATCAGAGAGGTTAGGGCGACCTAAATCACTCGGGGATGAGTACTGGAGAAACAAGTGAAAGAGATAACGAAGGCATGGAGAAACCTTTAATCGGATGGCACAGGACAACAGAACCTGGCATACATTTGTTGAAGGCTTTTACTCCTTGATGAGCAATGGGGTATTGATGCTGATGATTTCTGTTACTACTAGCAATAACCCGTCAAACTTGACGGTTTTTTAATTATAGTGTGCTGTTTCCGTTCCCGGATGAGCAGATAGAAGTACATTCTTAATGTGTTTTTGGTTTCTTTCCATTATACAGTGTAATCAAACTGTTCATGAACACCGTCATTTGAAAGCTTTTCTTTGTTGATTGTAACTATTTTCGGGAGAGTATATAAAATGGAAACAATACAATTTTTCAACACGGTTGCATTCCTCAGCTGTGACCAACGTACACACTGCGAGAATTATGTTATTTTAGATGCAATTTAAAAGTTCTTCGATGACAACATTTCGTGTGAAAATGCGTGGATTGTTTTCAAAGAGTGTTCCTTGGTAATAAGTGGTTTTAACAAAAACTTTCAAGTTTTCATGATTTGTACATCGGGTGAGGGCTCATGCACACCAATTTTTACGCACTTTTTCTTTGTCGGGCGCTACTAATTTCGTGAAAGAATTTTTAAAAAAATAAAATAAAACCAAAGTATGTGTTTTATATAACATCCACTCCGCGCAAGTTGCACACCGTGCGTTGCGCACTTTTTTTCCTGGCGCGAGTTGCTATTTTGAGTGAGATCGACCGACGTAACATACATCGGTAATTATGTTAGTTGGGATGGGATTCCTGCGTTGATCATTACGTCATGACATGGGCAGTTGACGAGTGGACTATTTATATGTTTGTTTAGCTGTTCTGTGTCTATGATATGTGCAATGGTTATTGAAAAGGAGCTGGTTTATTTCGAGGTAAACCACATGGTTCATTTAGATCATGCAGTTGATTTAGATGGCATTGTTCACTTAAATAAAAAAATATAATTAAACCACATGGTTCTTGTAGATAACACTGTTCATTTAGATCAAATAATAACATCCATTCATGTAGCTCTTGTATATAAAACTGATTATTTAGATCAAATAATGGATCTAAGTCACATGGTTCAACCATATAAAATTGTTAATTTGAACCATTGAATTAAATCACATGGTTCATCCAGATAAAATTTAGAAAAAAATGGATATAAATCACATGTTTTATATAGATAAAATTGTTCATTTGGATAAAAACAAATCATCTAAAACAATGGAGTCATGTAGATCCAATTGTTCATTTCGATCACGTTGTCCGTTTAGGCAAGCGGCTGTACTTTTACATGCAAACCACTAATATTAACAACGCATTTGTTCTCATCCTGCAGCAACAACGTATTGTAAAAAAAATTGTCTTACAACTATGGCAATGCATGTCAGTTTTCTCGTCTTCATATTTATCATCGCCTGTCAATTTGCAAGCTATCAAGGTAAGTAATTATATCTGAAATACCAAAATTTGTTCATTTGTTCGTCTATGCAGCAAAAACTAAAATTATATTCAATCAATCAGTCAATTAATCAATAACCTTTAGCTGCACAAGGAGTATACACTTTCAAGAAACACGCGCCAAGTCCTCCTGTCGCGTGCCATTCGCTCACAGATTTTCCATCTATTATTATTTCTGTCTCCAGATCTCTTCTCCTTGTATTTGTCGATCTGTTTCTACTTCCCTTGTCATGGGGCTACCAGGAAAAGGACTGTTGGGTTATGCTATCTACCAGAGAATGCTATCTACAAGAGAATGCTATCTACCAGAGAATGCTATCTACAAGAGAATGCTATCTACCAGAGAATGCTATCTACCAGAGAATGCTATCTACCAGAGAATGCTATCTACCAGAGAATGCTATCTACCAGAGAATGCTATCTACCAGAGAATGCTATCTACCAGAGAATGCTATCTACCAGAGAATGCTATCTACCAGAGAATGCTATCTACCAGAGAATGCTATCTACCAGAGAATGCTATCTACCAGAGAATGCTATCTACCACTTTGCTCAACACAGTCCTTGCTCTGGGATCTCCAGGGTGAGGCAGGTAGAGCAAGGCTAAAATATACACGTAAAGGATAATGGGACACATAATAGAAAGACTTGGATTGGATGGCATAGGCTAGGAAAAAATGGCACGAGATGAAAGCCTATGCGACTGTGGCGTGACTGTCTCCCGTGCTCCACCATAGTGGTCAAACTATGGCCAAACCTGGAGTATAATGATGAGGGTTTTCAAGGGTATCAACCCTCGCTCAAGATTACTCTTGACAGAGATACAAAAAGAAGAATGATGCTTCTACTTTAAGGAACCTCAACAGGTTTTTAAGAACAGCAAGCATAACAACTGGGATCATCTAAGGTGTTATGAATACATTATTCTCCCGGCCTCTTCTGTGAGGAAATATTGACTCGTATTCTCTGAACCCCCAGCTGAAAGTGATTCAGCAAATATTAATCTAATAGCTCTATATGATTATGTATTTAAAACAATATGACAATATGAGCCAAACGGGTGCAGACCTACAATGCTCTCAATAGTTATTAATCCAACTATAGATTTAAAGTTACAGATAAACAGGTTTAATAATCACTTATTTCACATATATTTCACATATATATGTGTTCTGGTGCCAGACTGTATCGGCTGCGTCTTTCCTCTGGACTCATCAGCAGAGTCAAGCTGCATGGGGAACGGGGTATTCGACCTATGCCGTCTGGCTTTAGTTGTACAATCAACCCATCTCGCTATTTACAGACACCATTTCTGTCTACCTGAAGGTGTTGCATAATCTAGTACGCAACAAACTTCACCATGCACAAATAGAAGTCAATGGTACTTCGAAAACAGGTCAAGTGATCATGTACTATTAGGGAGTGGCAAGATATGATAAGATAACCGTGAATAATGAAAGCGAAAAAAATATAATAAGAAGCGGGTGAGAAAAAAGAAAAGGAAAGGCACAGAAGAAAGTTAAAGGACGTCACAGGAAAATGTAACGATCAAAGATTTGACGTGTCACAGTGACACAATCCGGCCCCTCTCCGACAGATACAGTGTGGTGTAAGCAGACATTGTTTTCTTATTCAACTGGGTGTGTTTGAAAAGCTCAAACTATGTTGTGGCATGTGTAGTAATTAGGTGTATGATTATGGTCTCAACAGATCAGACAGTCAGTCATAAAACAATCAACAACTTAGGGATTCAGTCTTAAGAAATATTATAATGCAATATCTGTTCTGAATTTTGGAATTGTCATACGAGCGTATGAAGGGCAGTGACACGGACCAGTTGATATATATGTCCCAGGTTATACAAGCATGGCTAGTTGTACTTATGCTTGGATATGATCACTGTTGTAAGCTTAACAGAAAAAAGTCACTTGTGACAAAAGTTAACAAGTTCGACAGAAGTCTCTTTTACCCTTCCATACATATAATTTAGCAATACAGAATCCTGGACATCGGTAACATTAGCAGAATAACAAGCTGATGTAATCTAACAATTGCTTCAGAAAACATCTCATGGTGACCACAGTATCATGACTTACATCAGACCGGCAAGAAAGTTACGATGGCATACATGTGAACTCAAACACGACACGTCAGAAATCTCATCCTGTTCTAGTGCGGCATGTACATCACACTAGTTTACTCCTAGTCAGCTCAACGAACAATCATAGAACTACTTCTGACCACTTTTATCTCATGAAGTCACAACAGATGCGTCATTATATACTCGCATCATTAACAACACTATATCGTCGTCAGCGACACTACGTCCTCGCATAAACAGCGTATATCTAGGCCCTACAATATCCCTTTTGCAGCATCAAGTCCACTGCATCTTCAAATCACGGCAAGACACTATATTCTAAAACAGAGGTGGTCAACCTTACAAGGTCATGAGCAACATTAAGAGGTTTGGCAGGCCCCAGGGGCCGGACTTTTAAAATAAACTTATTGATACAAGACTAAGATATAACTGGTACAAATTGAAACACTGAAATTGTTACAGCTTAAAACAGTCATAATTTAAAACACCAAGTATTTTAATTCGGCGACTTAATTGCTATGGATTTGTTATTAAATTGGTTGGAGCGCTAGTATTTTTTACAGGCTTTTCTTTAACTTGCAACGTATGTCACTCTCTTGTCACTTTCAAATCTTGCAATCGATTTTTCAATCACTTAAAGATGAGCAATAGCTCTGCAACCTGGCATAGTTGTGTATTCTACATGACAATACATTAATCAGTCGTAAAATAATAAAATTAATAAAATTAATATTAATTTGTTTTGTTTGTATTGTATCATCAGTGAAATGGGCGATAACTGCAAATAATCTAGGTGTATTCTTTCCTACAAGATTGTATCTCTTGAGAAATATTGAAACTCCCCCCCCCCCCCCCCCCCCCCTTCCTTTCCACACACATACTATCGCACGCGCGTGGACAAACATACACACAACTGACAACTACATTTAAAAAAATGTAATTTACATCTCTTATCAAAATTTAAAAGCAAAATAAAACAAAACAAAAAAATTTACTTTCCGTGTAATATACTGAATAATGAAATCCGCCTCCTGTGCTCTGGACTCGTTTATCGCAAACTGATAATGTCATTAGCGGATCGATTACATTTGACTTAAATTTAAAAACAACAAATAAATAACACTAAAAAGAACAAAATAAACATGTATTTTAAACACAGGCTTTTAATGCACTAACAATAGCTCTGAAACTTGGCATAGTTGTTTATTCCCCATGACAATACAATAATCAGTCGTAAAAATAATAAAATGAATACAATTAAAATAAAAATTATTGTGTTTGTTTGTATTGTATCATCAGGGAAATGGGCTATAACTGCAAATAATCTAAGTGTATTCTTTCCAACAAGATTGTCTCTCTTCAGAGAAATATTGAAACTTCTGGCCCCCCCCCCCCCCCCCCTCCCCCCCCCCCCCCCACACACACACTATCGCACGCGGGTGCACAGACATACACACAACTGACTACTACATTAAAAAAAAATGTAATTTACAACTCTTATCAAAATTTAAAAAAAAAATTTTAAATATTAACTTTCCGTGTAATATACTGAATTATGAAATCCGCCTCCTGTGCTCTGGACTCGTTTATCGCCAACTGATAATGTCATTAGCGAATCGATTACATTTGACCTAAATTTAAAAGCTTTTCTTTAACTTGCAACGCATGTCACTCTCTTGTCACTCTCTTGTCAACTTCAAATCGTGCAATCGATTTTTCAATGACTTAAAGATGAGCAATAGCTCTGAAACTTGGCATAGTTGTGTATTCTACATGACAATACAATAATAATTCGTAAAAATAATAAAATGAATAAAATGAAAATTAATATTAATTTTGTTTGTTTGTATTGTATCATCAGTGAAATGGGTTATAACTGCAAATAATCTAGATGTATTCTTTCCAACAAGATTGTCTCTCTTGAGAGAAATATTGAAACTTCTCCCCCTCAACCCCTTTCCACACACACACTATCGCACGCGCGTGCACAGACATACACACAACTGACAACTACATTTAAAAAATGTAATTTACAACTCTTATCAAAATTTAAAAAAAATATATTAACTTTCCGTGTAATATACTGAATAATGAAATCCTGGGGCGCTGATTCTACATGAAATTAACTTCTGCTTTATACTTCATTACACACTTATGGATACAATATATGATAAGCGCTTAAGCGCCCCACGTTTTTTGTCAATTTGATGTTACATTTTTTGACTGCAAGCTATAAACTACTAGAAAAATTATTTTTAGTGCATTTTTTCTTTCTATTTGGGCTAGCATTTGTGAAAGTAATTGATGGCCTAGACTGAGCCCCTTAGCGGGCCAGAATACGGCACGAAGGCCGTAGGTTGGCCACCCTGGTATAAACAGATTCACGGGAACCCATCAAATACAGAATGCTTTCATACATGTTTTTATTACTGCGCTAAGATATTTAACGATTAATTAATTGATCAACCAGTAAAATAACAATTGAGTCCATTAATTAATTGTCACGGGATTGCCTCCCCTGCTCTGCAGTTGTGGTCCAACAATGGCCGTAATTTAGAGGATACAATTAGTGTCTACAAAGGTACTTACCTTCGCTCAAGGTTACTCTTGGCAGAGTCGTAAATAGAAGGATGGTGCCTCTATTTTAGGGAGTCCTCATAGGATTTTTTTCAGAAATCATGCACAACGCTGAGATCATCTAAGGCATCATGAACTTATTTTCTGTCCGTCCCGTCTATGAGGGTAAAGATATATTTTATTGATTCTGAGCCCCCAGCTGAATTATTCAGTAAAATATTACTTTGGTAGCTCTGTTGTTGTATGTATTTAAAATAACTTTTTCACATGTGTGCACTTCACTCTGTACTAATTAAATCAAATATCAGTTTCTATATTCATGTAACACATTTAATAATCAGTTATTGCTTAACAAGAGTGAATAAATAAATGTGTTTAAGAAATTGAATTATGGAGTGTTTTCCATCAAAGAAAAATAAATTACTGGTGAAAGTGGTTTGTTTTTAAGCACTGTGAGTTCCTTTACTCTGGTCTCATTAAAGTCACTAAGATGGCCAGATGTTGAAAATGGTTTGCTGACTGCTCCGTGAGTCGTCGACTTCTGTGGTGTGGGCACGTCCCAGGCGTTTTTGCAGAGGTAACCACTCCGAATGTCAAGGCAACGATCTTCATAACCCGTTAAAGGCAGGAATCTAGTGTAGGCCACAAACTCTTGATCCACAGACACGTGTCAAGCTTGTACCACACACATTGAGAAGAAACAAATGTCTCTGCTCAGTATTGGTTTTCTGTCACTAATCAGGCGCCTTTCTGCTTTTTCTCAGTAATTTTATCCTCCCTGAGCGTCAATCCCAGTGGAATGGTTGAAAAATCATCGTTAAACTAAATTAATATGATGAAAAATGTGACTGGAAAGCGAAAAACCACTCTTGTCTGATGTAAACATGTTTATATATACATGAAAATGTATTAACATGTTTATAAACATGTACACCGTGACGTCATCATCATCCACTCCTTACTCCACATGGAGCTTGGGGCTATCTCTGCTTGTGGGTTCCTTGTGACGAATCCCGCATGAAGCATTCACAAGCTCTTGCAGTGGTGGTTCATGAATCCAGTCTATTTATATGCTAATGTTCCCAGCCTCGTACGAACCTGGACATCTGTCATGAATAGGCGTAAATTCTGCTGATTTATTTTAGTCAGCATGCCCGTTGTCACTTATTTTCGTTTAGCAATGGAGAAATCTTCGCTTTATGGTGAAAGCCGTTGGACAGGAATAATGCCTTATTTTAGCCATGCAAATTTCTAGCAAAAACACTCGATTTAGTGCATATCTAGGCGTATTTCTGAGTGAAGATTGCTTGGAATGGAATCATAGTTTTACAGAATAGGGCAGAACTGGGGCGAAATCGTTGGAATACCGTTTGGAATCGCTTCATGTCGTTATTTTAGAGATATTGTGAAATAATGCTACGAAAGAAACACGAAACCGGATTTTTCGTCTGATAAAATCTATTCTGAAGACACTTACCCAGCGTGCTCTCCTAGTCGCCCGCTTAGCCACTATATAAGGACGTATTGAAATTAAATTGGACAGAAGTCGACATCGGTATGACAGCAAGAACTAGTGTTATCATCGACGTCTTCACAGTTTTAACTAGAAGAAGACTGCTATTGGGCGTAAGCAGCTTATAAACTGTTCCAGTCGGCTTACTGATTGTGAACCTGAGGGTATGTTTATTTAATAAGTAAACTACATTAGGTTTGAAAATTAGTGTACGATTGCAAATTGATATATATTTCGTGCTTGATTTTTCATGTCGATATTTATGCTGTGAGTGCATTTAATGTTTGACTGTTCACGTCTAAATTCTTGCTTATGCCCGCATAAAGCTTGGTTTCATCACAAAATATAGCCACAATCCATACAGCATTGATGTAAGCTAGAGTCCTTGTTAGGACTGGAGCTGACTAGCAAATGAATCTATCAGCCCCTTTCATAGCTGGCTTTTCATGCTGAGCACAATGAGTTCAGCTTTCTTTATTCACTGGGCACCTTTAGTCGATATTATTAATGTATTAATAGTGCATTAAATCTTGTACGACATACTTACCCTGACGGACTCTACGACTCCATGACGTCGTATTATAAACAAGAAAATTACTACTCCCCTTGATGGACAATATGACCTCCTGACGGAGTGTCATAACATAAAATTTCTGATTACAGTAGTTAATAATCACAAGAGTGGCATCTTCACTGAACACTGGGCTCGTTTTATTTCAGTTTTCAATCTGTGAGTGTACCACGTACTTATACCTGGGCTCAGCATTGTGTCTAAGGTCCATTAGTCGTAGTCAGTTCAATCCGTGGACCACCACTGTTACCTGGCCTCAGACTTGTGTCTATAGACCAGGAGCCACATTCACCTCAAACTGTGTACATAACTTGAGAACCAGTGTACCACCACTGCTATCTGGCTTCAGCATTTTGTCTTCGAAGACCAGGAGCCTATGCATGAGTTAAGTGCATCTCACGAAGAAAAAACCACCAAACCAATTATAAACAAGTTGTAGTCGATGAAACAGATTAGTTGTGACATTGACTCACGTTACTAAATTCACTTGTGCAATTTTGTTATGTAACATTATTTACCCTTTATATTATATATATAATGTTTCAGTTTTTTTTTTCTAAAGAAAATTTAACAGGTCTGGTTTAAACTTGAGCTATATTCATTAGAGGCATAGGATAGGTCAATCGAGAGGGTGAAGTACCTGCCTGTTTTTACGTCTATATCATCTGAACTGTTAAATTGACTATCTGACTGTCTTGTGCGATCCCTACTTTAAGTTCACCAGTTCTCTTTACCGAGTCTAGAAAACTATTCTCTACCTATATCAAAATAACTACTTGATACTATCATCAAAATTATCCATCTCGCCACAACATCCACCTGCAAGTTAAACATGTCAAATGCAAAATATAAAGTGATATAATGTACAACTTACCCCGAATCGTGAGAATTTACAGAATTCTGGCATAGAAAAACGTCCGAATAATTTCGGGTCACTAGTAATGAGGCCGTCTTTACAGGCAGCAGGGTATTCTTCTTCTTCTTTGTACACTCTCAGAAGTCCACTTGAATGTTTTCAAAGAAATCAGTAGTCAGTTTGAGGCTATATTAATCTCCGTAGAGCTTTTCCACGAATGGTACTGGTGTCCGCCATATGCGCTGTCTCTGTTCCGCACATGTTCTGTAACTTTGAAGCAGATGTTCAGCAGTCATTTTATCAGTGCAACAGTTACGCTGATAGGTAGTTCGTATCTATAGCTTGTTGAATAGATGGTATCTCAATCTGTTGTGGCCAGTGCACAGTTTGAAGATTACCACTTGTTCTCTTCTGTTGAGCTGGTAGTATGCATCATTTTGTAGTATGCTCTACATGCCATTTATTTCTGTATCTGATTCTGAAAAAAAACCTCTTTGCATCCTCGAAAGTTACGCTTGCATCAGGTTGAGGCAGATTTCCAAATTCTTTTGCCAATCTGTCGGGGTATTATTGTGGAATCATGTATATAAGTTTCGAGGGCTTTGTGGTTTCCAGTATTATAAATTTAAGTTCTGGTTAATCATACAAGATCCTCAATACCTGGTCCAGTCCTCACTATTGGAATCTTGCTATTCTTCGGTCCCGGCTTGTCTGACAATGTCATTTTGACTTAATGGAACACAGTGCTGTGGTCTAAAATTGTGCTACGTAATAAAGGACTTTTCGTCCATGCTCCCAGCTTTCTACGAGGGTGAAAGTCTCCAATCAAAAGAAGTCTATTTTAATATATTTCATCTAGATCAAGCATATTCGAATGTCTGACTTTTGTATAGGTCTTCTCCCCTACCCCTCTCGCGACAATTCCGCATAACAATAGGTGATTGGGTTTTATTTGAAAATCCTCCCATATACGGTAAAAACGCTACCGGTTGCTTTTATGAATCATGTTTATACGTAACTCATGATATAACGTCAGTTTAAATTGTTATCATAAATGTTGACAAACATCTCCATCTCAGTAAGTATTACATAATCTTCATGCCACATCTAAGGTAATTTGCCGGAGGCACATTTGCAGTTTATCTCCCTTTTATCAATACACGAAACTGACCATCCTGACTTAATGCAAAATTTCTTCTTCTTCTTTGATCCTTAGCCGCCGACCGTCAAAGCAGTCAGTTGCCATCACGCCTGATGGCGTCTTGTAGGGCAACAACAAATTGATTCCACTTTGCTCGGTCGGTGGCTACCCTTCGTACAGTGCCCCAACTCTGGTTCATTCTTTGCATCTCAGCCTCCACAGTCCTCCGCCAAGTTGTTTTTTGTCGGCCTCTCTTTCGTTTTCCTTCTGGGGTCCATAGCATAGCTGTTCCTGTGATGGCATCGGGATCTCTTCTGAGGACATGGCCAACCCAGCTCCAGCGTCTGCCAGCTATGATGGTGTGCATGTCCTCTTGCTTGCTCCGAGTAAGCAGATCTTGGTTGGTGATGGTATTCGGATTAAAGATTCGGAGAATATTTCTTAGGCAATTTGTGTGAAAAGATGACAATTTTTACATTTCCTTCTCTGAAACTCTCCAGAATTACGCACCATAGAGAAGCACAGAAAGCACACAGCTCTGATATAATCTTATTTTTGTCCTTGTGCTGTACTGAGAGGACTTCCAGACGTTGTTTAGACTAAAAAAGGCTGTTCTTGCTTTGTTCATTCTGTTGTTGATGTGTTTGCTTGCTCCGCCGTCTGATGTTACTATGAATCCTAGGTATGTGAAGGTGTCTGACTTAATGCAAATATTGCCCCGACGTATTTACTTTAACAAAGGTTGTTCACGTAACCTTCTCGCTATTTAAAACCGGAACCTGTGACGTAGCAGTACACAAACAACTCTTCCCTGCACAGGTGGAAGTCAAAGTGGTTCCAAAACAGGTCAGCGATCAAGATAACAACACGAAATCTGAGTCGTTGCGTGCAAATTATGAGAGAAAACGCGGGTAAGGAAATTGAAGGGAATGTTACAGGAAAAGACGACAAGTAAAACACAAACAAATCAAAAGCACGGGCAATTCGCTACATTCATAAAAATTGCTATATTAGAGGTTTGTAATATGGAATCTGTCACGTATCGTTAATACTAACAAATTGTTTGGAAAACTGTACAGTATTTGCATTATATTTTCAGGATGTTAAGTAAAATAAATAAAGTTCTTAGTGATTTCTCCCGCCCCCCCCTCCACCACCACCACCACTCATTATTTCTAATTTTTGTTTAAATTTATCAAACTGTTCGAAATTGATCGATTAATTTTCGATTAAAGAAATTCAATTAATCTGTTAAAGTTTTAAAATAAATCCCAGCCTTAATTTAATACTTTTTAGCTCCTTAATGAGAGTTAAAAAACGCATGTCAAACAATCCCATAATTTCTGTCACGTGCCATCAGGTCAAGGTCGTCTTGTCATTTTCATATCTGCTTCTAATTATATTCTCCACGTGATTTTCAGTCTAAATCTCCTTCTTTTACCAAGGCGATTCCAGAAAAAATATTGCTTTGTAATTATCTCATCAAGTTTCCTTAATGCGTGTGTATCCATCGACCACGTCATCTTCTCATCTCTAGTCGCATTGTCATCAGTTCCACATTAATGATCTTATCATATCATTCCAATCCTTCTATTCAACGCATAGCCTCATTTATGAAAGTCTAGCCTTTACGAGCAGTATTTATTTATTTATTATTATTCTATTTCACAGGTGTACGATTCCCAATAGACAGTTATCTATGTGAGTACTTGTGTGCCCATCTCTGGTGCTCAATGAACACCAGCCATGTTCAACACATCAAACATTTTACTCGCGCAACCATCTTGGATCTCTTTTTCTCAGTACTTCTTCACATGTCTCGTCCCATATATGTTTTTCTTGTTGCCAGTGGTCTTCCGTATCTGTTTCATCTACCAGCTGTTGGAGTACTTGGTATTTGTTGGATACTGTCATAGAAAACATTTCTCTTATTTTCTGATTTCTTAGATATCCCACATTGTACTGTTGTCTATAGCTATATGCTGTTGTAAATTTCTTGAGTTTTAAATTTCTTTTAGCCAACAGAAGATGGTGGTCTGATACCACATCTGCTACTCTTCATACTTTTACATCATGCAATGATGACCTAAATTTCTTACTTATGCATATGTGATCAATCTGATTCTCAGTTCTGTGGTCTGGTGGTATCCATGTTGCTTTATGTATTCTTTTATGTGGAAAAATGCTCCCTCCTATAGCTAGTTGATTTGAAGCACAGACGTTAGCTAATAGTTCCCCATTGTCATTCATCATACCTAATCCATGCTTTCCCATGATTTTTTCAAAGCCGGTGTTGTCTATACCTATTTTCGCGTTTATTGTGACGTCCTGTCTTTTCATTTTGTCCAAGACATTTTGTAGTCTGGTGTAAAAGTCTTCTTTCTCAGATTATTCTTTATCATTTGTTGGTGCATAACACTGGATGATGTTTAAATTTACTTTCTTTTTGGCTGATTTAAACCTTGCTGTTATAATTCGGGGTCCCATTGCTTCTCATTCTATAAGTGACTTCTGTGCTTCCCTAGACAGCATTAGAGCCACCCCTTCACTGTGGTGGGCTCTTTCCTCCTCATGTCCTAAGAACAACACCTTTTCTCCTGTGATCATTCTCCTCCTCTCTATGCCCTTCTACCGTGTCTCGCAGACACCCAGGATATCTATCCTGTGATTTGCCATTTCTGCTGCTGGGAGAGAGAGGAAATACCAGCAGAATGGAAGGAAGGTTATCTGGTCAAGTTGCCTAAGAAGGGACATTTACAAGAGTGCACAAATTATAGAGGAATAATGTTACTATCAGTGCCAGGAAAAGTATTAAACAGAATCATGCGAGAGAGATTAAAAGCGTCCATAGACAAGCAACTGAGACATGAAAAAGAAGTTTTCGACAAAACAGATCCTGTACAGACCAGATAGCCACATTGAGAATAATAGTTGAGCAAAGTCTGGAATGGAATTCACTGCTTTACATCGGATTCGTGGACTATGAAAAGGCATTTGACAGTGTACACAGAGAATCACTTTGGAAACTGATGAGGCATTATGGAGTCCCCATGAAGATCATTAACTTAATAAGGAAGATCTACGAAGACGTGACATGCAGAGTTCTTCATGAAAGACAACTTAGAGAACCGTTTGGGATAAGAATAAGAGTGCGACAGGGATGCCTCTTGTCTCCATTTCTTTCTTACAAGCAATAGATTGGTTTATGAAAACATCGACATCATACACCAGAAATGGAGTCTAGTGGAATCTGACTAAACAGCTTGATGATCTAGATTTTGCCATTGACGTGGCTCTTCTGTGCCATAACCGTACTCAAATGCAAGGCAAAATGAAAATTCTCGATGAGAGGTCAAAACAAGTGGGCCTGAAAATACACAGGAAAAGACAAAGCTTTTGAGAATAAATGCAAGAAATAATAACAAGATTAAACTTGAAGAAACACCACTAAAGGATGTAGAATCGTACACATATCTTGGTAGTAATATAGACAGAGTTGGAGGGACAGGCAATGATAACAAAATAAGAATACAAAGAGCAAGAGGCGCTGTCATTGCATTGGGAAACATATGGAGGACAAGAGAAATCAAGTCCAACACGAAAATAAGAATCTTCGACTCAAATGTCAAGTCAATCCTATCGTATGGCTCTGAGACATGGAGAGCAACAAAAACAACAACCAAAAAGCTACAGACTTTCATAAACCGGTGCTTGCGTAGAATAGAAGGACTGAAATGGTATGGCAAAGTCACAAATGTGGAATTGATGACAAGAACCAGACACATGCCAGAGGAACAAGAGCTGAGAAGAAGACGCTGGCGATGGATAGGACACACATTGAGGAAACCTGTTGATAGCATTACAAGGCAGTACTTGTTCTGGAATCCACAGGGAAAGAGAGGCAGAGGTAGACCAAAAAACACATGGAGAAGAGAGCTGGATACAGAGGTGAAAATGATGAGGAAAACATGGAAAGAACTTTAGCGGATGCCACGGAAAAGGAAGACTTGGCATGTGTTTGTTGAAGGCCTATGCTCCTCGGAGAGCTAAAGGGTATTGATTGATTGAACCATCTTGGATGTCACAGACCCATCAACAAATTTTAAAGTCGTCTCGATTGGATTATCCAAAAATACCCTATACGTGGATCCAAGCAAAAAAGATGACATCAGTGCTAACGAATTCGATCTGTTAAATTAGTTAACTTGAATGTGGATTTTCGCCAGAAAGCAGACTGTTAATGTCGGGCTTTCGAGTGCATTGTGAGTTATTTCGATCTTGATGGTCAAATAGGGGCTTTCTGGGCATTCGTGGAACTAGACAACAGTAAACAAGGTTGTACATCTATTAGGATGTTTGTTACATCTGTATTTTCTCAACAGATACTGTAAGATAACACCCATAGTTACACGGGCTCGTGAAAGGAGCAAATAATAGTACCACAGATACACATCATGCATGTCATCGTATAGAGTCCTTTGGCTAAGGAGGGTTGGGCTTGGCTACCCCATCCAGCAGGAAGTTTAGGATACAAATAACTTCAAAAATAAAAAATGGACAAGTCAGTGAAAGAAAAAAATTAAATTTAGCTATTCAAGTCTTGACATTTCCGATCCTCTAGGTTAAGAGTTTGCGATCTTTTTTCCTAGCCACTAAAAACATAAGAAGGTAACTTGATAAGACTAAAAAGGTACAGACTGCGCAGAATAGCAGGATTGACGTGCAGGATTGACAAGATCTCTAATGTGAAACTGATGACAAGATCTCTAATGTGAAACTGATGACAATATCTCTAATGTAAAACTGATGACAAGATCTCTAATGTGAAACTGATGACAAGATCTCTAATGTGAAACTGATGACAAGATCTCTAATGTGAAACTGATGACAAGATCTCTAATGTGAAACTGATGACAAGATCTCTAATGTGAAACTGATGACAAGATCTCTAATGTGAAACTGATGACAAGATCTCTAATGTGAAACTGATGACAAGATCTCTAATGTGAAACTGATGACAAGATCTCTAATGTGAAACTGATGACAAGATCTCTAATGTGAAACTGATGACAAGATCTCTAATGTGAAACTGATGACAAGATCTCTAATGTGAAACGCATGACAAGATCTCTAATGTGAAACTGATGACAAGATCTCTAATGTGAAACTGATGACAAGATCTCTAATGTGAAACTGATGACAAGATCTCTAATCTGAAACTCATGACAAGATCTCTAATGTGAAACTGATGACAAGATCTCTAATGTGAAACTGATGACAAGAACCAGCCAATTGCCAGTGGTCAAGAGATTTGAAGAAGGCTATCACGATGGATAGGAAACACTTTTACGAAAAGTGCTGATCGCTTTACAAGGTAGCCCTTGTTCTAGAATCCCCGGCTAATTGAAGTTGTAACTTGATGTTTGTTGAAAATTCAGTCTGATTTGTGTCTCCGATTTCGCTAGATTATATTTCCATTTCTCAGTTCAAGTCCCAGATTGGTATTTCCGACAAACTTTACAATGAGAACTAAAGTTTATTTCAGGCTTTCGATTTAGACCATTTTGTCTCTTTAGAACTATATGGGTCGGGGTGTTAAATCATT
Source organism: Oreohelix idahoensis (assembly GCA_024509875.1). NCBI lineage: Eukaryota > Metazoa > Mollusca > Gastropoda > Stylommatophora > Oreohelicidae > Oreohelix > Oreohelix idahoensis. The sequence continues at coordinate 335,357 of JAMPIV010009940.1, read as the reverse complement.
ATTATCCCCCGCGTGTTTTAAAATATCAATTTTAAAATTTAAACTCGTTACCTCTTTCACATATGGAAAAATACTTTCGATTGCATTTGTACAAACAAACCAACACATCGGTGAACTTATTTCCTGGCTAATGCCTTTCCCACCATAATCTCCACAAACGGGTTATCTGTATTATTGAAACAGAGATGGGTCGTCGGAAGCGATTACATATTATCACCAGTGTTTACGTACATGATCGTGCTATACCACCTTGTGTCAACAGTGACCGTCTCTATCAAAGGTGGCTAGACGACTTAAGTGATAGAAGTATTGTAAAAGTATTAGCCTTGTAATACTCCGATTCGCATGGTGAAACGACGTAAACAAGTCTGGGGGGGAGGAACATGGCAAGAAAGTAGTTGCATAAAATATGCCAAATAATAGGAAGAGGAGTGTTAAGAATGAAGAAAAAGACCGGTAATGCAGGAGAGAACGAAGAATGTAGAAGGGCGTACTTATATCGTCACACTATGTAGAAGTACGCGGCAAAGAGACAGTAGAGAAACTAGCCTGGAGAACACCTATAGTGGGCACACAGTGTATGGACAAGGGAGAGATACTAAGAACAATTAAAGACACCTGAATAGAGAACGACACTGCATCGTTGAGTGAACACGAACTCAAGCTTTCGCAATTTGGCATAACTCTTACAGCTAGCAGGGATGAACGAATATATCGTAAAACTAGCAGGGATGAACGAATATATCGTAAAACTAGCAAGGATGAACGAATATATCGTAAAACTAGCAAGGATGAACGAATATATCGTAAAACTAGCAAGGATGAACGAATATATCGTAAAACTAGCAAGGATGAACGAATATATCGTAAAACTAGCAGGGATGAACGAATATATCGTAAAACTGGCAAGGATGAACGAATATATCGTAAAACTAGCAAGGATGAACGAATATATCGTAAAACTAGCAAAGATGAACGTACACATGAGTATTTCACTATGAAGTGCAATAACTTGAGCAGATACGGAGTGTCATGGAAAAATATTGCTGCTTTTGCAGCACTAACGCATACACTTTTATTGTTTACAATCATTGAAATTCATTTTCAAAACAAGCAGTTCAGGATACTGTTTTTCAACATGTCTCCAATACGCACCCTTTGTACTTACTTAGTCGTTCCTCTTCTACCGTCAGGTGTATAGAATTGGAAGAGAGAGCGCTATACTATATTATCGGCTGTTTTCCTCCTGGCCTGGTTCTATTCTAGTCCTCAGTCCTTCAAAGATTGTCTAATGTTGCCCTGAAGGTCTGGATCCCTGGCTCTTAGTTTCCCATGCTTGGTAGCTGATAATCTCCCATTCTGCAGACATGGCCAAACCATCTTAGTTGGGACAGTTCTACTTGGGTCTGCAGGGGTTGGGTTTTAGCCGTGACGTTTCGTATGGTTGCGGACCATGTCTCTTCTTTACTTCAACCACCTTCCTCAGATACCTCATTTCTGAGGTTGGATCTGGATTTTGTGGGTTGTAGTTACTGCCCTTGACTCGCACCTATACAGCACCCTTTGTAACACCTACAATGTTCAACAAATACACATATTGCGTTCTCCAGATTGGTCACCATGATCACCGCGTGACGCATGACGGGATCCATGGTTACCAAGATGCGGGACAAAATTACGAGTTCCCAAGCACGTTACCAATAATAGTTTCGATATGTGTCACGTTGTTCCGTCTTCAAATTTACGTGTAATTTTGTGAAAAATTTTCGTACACCCTATAATTACTGTTCAACAACTGTGTTAAAGATACGAAACAATTTAGTTACTGAAAAGTATTCGTAGTAGAAAAAATGCGGCGATTGTTAAAGTCATGCATTATTACTTTGAGCCACCGATTGACAGAGCGGTTTGAACGCTAGACTCATGGTAGCGTCACGCTCCAGTCTACGCTGCTGTAAATGGGTAAGTGACTCTGCTCTTCAGTTAGGGTAATGAAAAAGAGCCAGATATGGGCATTATCACCTGACATCTCGATGCTGGACCGAGAATGTGAAGTCCCTAACATTTCACTCACCTACGGCCATTTCTGCAATGGGACAACCTTTACTAGTACTTTAGATATTGTTAGAAAAATTAATAACAGTAACAATTATCACAACCTTTATTGTTAACTCTCATGTTATTGGGGATGAGTTCCTGGAGTTGTCAGAAGAGACAATGAAATTCTAGCTATACAGCTGTCTGATACGTGTCATAATAGGCGACTAATGGGGCCGGGGGAGCCTGTTATGTACTTTTTAAGACTGGAACTCGGCACCATTTATACTATTATGTGGCCGGGTGCCTGTTATTTCCTAGACTGGTCCTAAGGCACCATTTATCCTATATGTAACCGTCCCACCCAGTGTTACAGTATTCCTTGTGGGACTGGGCACGGTATCATTTATACTTCTATGTGACAGTATGTCCTTAATGTATATAGGTGAGTGTTTACTGGCTTGAAGCCCGCCAGAGATCTTAATACTCACACCCTATCTGGGTACAACAGGTCGTTCCAGACTTCCTTCTATAGGTGGTATTGATAGAGAGCTTCTGTGGTAATTATCTTGACGAAAACATGACAGGTCATCTAATTTTATCCAACCAGCATATAAAGTCTTCAAGAGTCCTTTTAATTCCATTGCTTTATTAACTTCAAATAAAATCCAACAGGTCCTCAAAACAAGTGGTAACGTTTCTTACAATATTTACAGTGTGCAATTGTGGTGGATTAACAGCGGGGAGGTTATTGATGTTATATAAAAGAAAGGATAAGTGTCAACAGCGTGAGGTCAAGCTATGTAGGACCCTGAGTCTAATAGTTGAAAATGGTGTTGATGAGTTCTCAGGGGACCTAACGCTACCTCCCTCAGATCTCACGCTGTGCAATATTTTTATATCTATTGTGTGATGTTTTATATGGCTTCGTGTCTAGGGTAATGCAAATGTAGTGATAAATGCCTGAAAAAAACAAACACAACTTTAACTCAATGAAAATTGAATCAACAAGACTGGGGTTAAAGTTAGAATATTATCTTACAATTTTAATTTCCTGTACCTCAAATCTTTTGGGACAGGAATGTTTAAAACTTAAAATGAAGTGTTTTTATGTACAGCATTAAATAAATATGAAGGACATATTGTCCATAAATGTCACTACTACAATTTTTATAGAATTTTATTCCCTGCTGAAACAATACTGTCCTATAAAGGGTCACTACTTGGAAGGAATGAGTGTCTCATCATATCACAAAAAAGTTTATAGTAGCGTGTGGAGAATACAACGTGATGAATTGACATAAGCCCGCAATCTTATGGCTTATCTTGTGGTTTCTTTGAAGATAGATGACTTGCTCGAAGTACCATACACTCGTTCACAACGGTGTCCTCTGGAAACTGCTAAAGTAACTAGACTTCAAAATATGGGCAAAACAGCAATTTGCCTCGAACTCTGCAGCTCCAGGTTTGTCTCACTTGATTTTAGGTGATGCAACCCTGCAACAAGAGGAACAATCCTCCTTAAGTTACACTAGTTATTTATCTCCACCACTAACAATCAAACATCATTAAACATGCGTTGTGATCAGATAAAAGAGCTAACCAAAATAGCTACAGTCCCTAATTTTAATGGTGACTGCTTCATACTCAGGGGGTATCTTCTTCTCCCCACATGGTTTCAACGCTCCTGTCACTTTAAACCTTCGTTATCTTCAGCTGGGATAAACTCTTTTCTTTTTCTCTTTCTAGTAATATGTTAATTCTTTTCATATGAAATCCTATTTATTTTTAAAGTTATTGGAACCTGAGGTCTGCCGAAGACTGCCAGTGGCTTCCTGGTCTTACAGTCGTAATATTTTATATATCCATTTTCCAACACAATGTACTTTCATTTGCTTCATAAGTCTACTTAGGCATGCCTGTGCTTCTAGTATGTCGCAAGCTTCCACAAAGGCAAAGGTCGCACAACCAAAATTTGTGGGCACCCTATCTGGGTTGGCCTCTACATATTAATAATAATATACATCAATAAAATTGTTCATCTTACCGCAATCAATGAAATATTTCACAAGTATAAGGTTAACTAGCGATCAATGGCAGAAGTTCAGATCGCCGACTTCCAAACCGCAAAGGCAATTGGTCACTAATTGCTCTGGGTCTGCTCTTAACCCTTCTTGGAGGAAATATTTTTACAAGTGGCACTTATGCTTAGCAAAGCGTTCGTTTATCCCCTCTCTTCCTAGACTAACCTCAACCAATCAAATCAAGTTAAGCCAATTTGACTTTCTTTAAAAAAACGCGTTTAGAAAATGTAACATCCGAAGATTTTCAAAGTTGAGCGGTTACCACCGTGTATGTCTGTCTGTCTTCAATTTTAATTTTCTACGATATCTCTGTTGTTATTGAAGCGATTTTAAAAATTGAAAGTGATTATTAACCGGACAATTGTCCTTTATCTAGCCAGTATGATTTCATTTACTTCTTTATCATAGTTTTCATCTTGGTACTTTTCTTTCTCTATTTATTCAGAACAACATACTTTTACTCTAAAGCACGATAACATATTATAGGGATTAATATGGTATTCTAATAAACAATATTATCGTTTCTGTTCTTTCCTTTTATTTATTTTTCCATTAGAATGCAATACATTATCTACGTTTGTCTCTCCCCTTTCTCTGCCCTGCACACATTTGGTTTGCTAGTTTCAGTTTCACAATGCACAAGTTAGGTTAGCTTTTTTCCATGTTAATCCCCCTTTTTCCTCTCTCGCCCGTTCTTAGAAAACGAAACAACGCGTTGGCCAGCTGCCAAACTGTCTAATGGTCGTTTTAAATATTAGGACGGGTAACGAAAACGCTTGTGGTTTTAGGGGTGGGTATCATCGCTTGGCGTTAATAGATTCAAATATTCGTTACTGAATTACATGGAGACCGATTCAAACACTAGTTATTTTTAGACAACAACCTTCACCAAGTAATAAGACGGATGGGTAGAAGGTTTAGGGGGAGGATAACTCTTTTCCACTATAATAGAAAAATATTCAAATATTGCGTCCAATTCTTAGTAACAGTGTGACCTTTGTCCTTAACGATTTTCAAATATACTAGTGGGGTTAAAAGTTGTAAAACTACTTTACTAGATTTCGAGTTGAGCGGGAGGGGTAATACGGAGTGACTTTATCACAGCAATAAAAAGTCATATCTGCATTTAGTGTGATAATCCAGTTAAATGCCATTCTAGAACAATATGTTTCATATCATCAATTAATTATTTTCCACAATTTTCTTAATCTCTGGGTTCTCAGGGTGTCTTAGAACTGGTAGACCTTTTCATATATTATAGTTTTCTTCTGTAGGTTTTGTTCTTCATTTCACGTTTCAGTTTCTATTTTATTCGTTCTCCAGGCCATCTTCTTTTTGATCATGCATGGTATAAAGGCGAAAAAACATCATGTCAGTACTAGCATAATCTACTTACAGATTTGGAAGCATGAAGATACCTTTTCAATTATGAATAAAACACTTCTTATACAATAAACTGTCGAATATCTCGACTATAGGACCTGACGGTAGAACACGTCTTCCTACTTGGCTCATCTCTGCAGGAACTGTCTTTTCTCAATCTTTTTGCCGGGTAATCGAAAGTAAGCTCAGCTGACTAACGATTTCCCTTTGGATAATTGTCACGTGCCGTCGCTATCTTTTGCCCTGCATTCAATTATTACTATGACAACCACTGGGGATATTAGCGTACCTAGTGTCAAAAATATAGACCACAGCTCGCTCCCATGCTCTAGTACTACGGGTTAATTTTTATTTTACTTAAGAATTTTTCATGTTATTTATATCGAATGGTGGTTTTATATTTTCAGTATTTATGACTAAACTCCAGCATGAATAAATGCTCTAGTGGTCTGTCAAACGGCCACACTAACGTAAGATCGTGCAAATGACTAGCCGGGCCCTATGAAAACTCAGATAAAGTCTAGGCCATTTCAAATTATGGGACACCATCGTTGTTTTTGGAAGAGGGTTAAAAATATATTTTAATGTGAAAAAGACGTGCATGTTTTGGTTGAGGTCAGGATGTTACCAAATAGCTGATCTAGTCCCTGTCACGCAGGGCTTGAACTGGTACCCTAATCAGATGCAAATAATTGTTGTAGAAACTACCACTACAAGAGCAAAGCGGTCATGCTAAGTGAATACCTGCAGGAGTGACCCCGTGCTAAGGAACTTTAAAAAGTAACAATGACGACTGTTAACTGTATATTGTATGAATATCGTTTCAGCGATGGGAGAGTCTGAATCAACATATCCCGGCTACAATGAACATGGAGCCAAGACAGAGCTCACAAAACTCGGAGAAAAACAAGAGGATCTGGAGAAAGAAGTGCTGTTGCTGAAAGAGAAGAATGAACAGCTAGAATCGAAATTAAACGCTTTGTTACACCATTTTTCTGGTTCTGGTGTTTCCTTGAACGGAACCGAATCTACATTGTCCAGCACGGTAAGAACTCTGACAAGTTGTTATTTAACTCAGTCTCCTGTGCTTGTCGTTCTGTCCCAGGCAATGTCAAGTTGAAGAATTAGCTTGTGTTCTGTGGTTCTGTATATATTGTTTCTGACTATTATAGAGGGTGGCAACAGCTTTCTACTTTCGGTGGAGAGTCCTGGGCAGATCAGCAGTACATGCTGAACCGTCTCAGAGGAATGGGTACCAATGCGACAATTAGACTCATGTGTGGCGTTTAATTTGCTTATATGCTAGTTAAATCTGGTCTGTTTTAAGTTGAAAGTTTGTGTTATGCTACACACGTGGTAGGTTACTGATGTTATCATTTTTGTTCTCATAGCAAATTTGGTCAGTAAATATGGAAGGTGGTTTACATTCAGGCTTAACTCATTTCAGTGCAGTCATCACCCTTCACCTTGCCAAGAATCCCAATTGTTTTACAAACATATACCAAGTCTTCCTGTCCATGCCATCAGCCGAAAATCTTCCTGTGTCTTTCTCATTCTCAAATCTGTCTCCAGTTCTCTCCTCCGCGTTGTCTTTGGCCGTCCTCTACTTCTCTTACACTGGGGTTTCCAGAACAAAGCTGTCTTGTAAGTATATCAACAAATTTCATCAATGTGTGTTCCACCTTAGCGGAGAACTGCGGAGGCTGAGATGCAAAGAATTAACCAGAGCTGGGACACAGCACGATGGATGGCCGCTGACCGAGCAAAGTGGAAGCAATTTGTGGCTGCCCTACAAGACGCCATCCCGCGTAATGGCCACAATGACTACTTTGACGGCCGGCGACTAAGTATTAAAGAAAAAGTGTCCCATCCATATCCATTGTTTTCACCAGTATCCCATGACCGTACTGTGGCGTTGCGGACAAAGCTACGATGGATGGCCGCTGACGAGCAAAGTGTAAAGCATACAATAACGCACATCCCGCGTAATGGCCACAATGACTAACTGAGTCATGTCATCAGTTCTATGTTGGTGGTCGTGTCATCAGTTCTATGTTGGTGGTCGTGTCATTCTTTGACCGTACTCTGGCGTCTATCTGAGTCGTGTCATCAGTTCTATGTTGGTGGTTGTGACGTATAATGGAAATATAGCCTGCAGTGTCTGACAGTTTTTCGTGACCTCGTAGTGTCTATGATTCGCAAGCAAAGCCATGCAACTTACAACCTGCGTGTACTCATTTTTAATCCATGCCTCTTTTCCCTGAGACATAAACAAACTAAGTTGTTTACCAACTTCCGCGACCTGCCAGTCATAACAGGGAGCGAACCTGGTTTGTTTACCTGAGTTTCTCACGCGAGCTGATCTGTCAATCATCAAGATATCAGACAGACGCACGTGGAAACACCGGACCTTTTTGAAGGTAGATGCTCGGGCGAAATGTTTTCCCGAGGGACCCTTTGATGTTCATACATACAGGGAGAGATAACTCTTTGATCCTCAGAAACGGGGAAATCTCGGAAGAAAACCCGTTACACGGTTTAAGTCTCTGTTGTCGATTAGCAACGGCCGACAGAGCGACCGTGAAAACCTTTTATCGGGGAAAACGTAGTTTCCTGATTTTCTGCTATGCGCTATAATGTGAAAAGTAACGTCATCTATAGATCAGAGAGACAATAATGTATATAAACTGTGGCTCCCCAAATCAGTTATCAATTGTTGCTCAGAATTTTGGTTTGTCTAAACACGTCGTTTAGAACCACTGTGGAAGGTGTGTTAAAAGCCTTCGTGGGAATTTCATTCGGATTTTCTAGTAATAGAAATTTGTGCTTAAGTGTTAAAATGTGTTAAGTTTTACTATCATTATAATTCACTGTGATTTTCTAGCGTTAAAACTAGTGAAATAAATCACGCGTAGCAATTTTTTTACCAGTTGTGCAGTTTAATGTATTTCCATCACCCGCTTTCTCACACAAGAAGATACGGTTAAGCTGACTGAATTAGATGCTAGTCGCGCCTGATAGTGGACCATAGAATTCACGTTGTATTTCATTTTGTATAATTATATAAGTGACTAGTGTTTAATATCATACGACTAAACAAACAGACGCCGACAATCTAATAGCTATTAATGACAGGCAATATTTGTTAAGTGCCCGTAGGGATAATTAAATAATAATTGACATTGTGCGCTGATCGCTGACCGGAGCAGGAGGGGAAAGGCTGCATACCTCAACCAAACCTGCACTTGCTAAGCGATGCGCGATAGGATAGGCTAAAGACACCGTGTGCCTTTTAACTTTAATCAGGACTGACGGAGAGGATGAAAGATCGTCTTGTCCCCTTCCGTATATATATATATATATATATATATATATATATATATATATATATATATATATATATATATATATATATATATATATATATATATATATATATATATATATATATATATATATATATATATATATATATATATATATATATATATATATATATATATATATATATATATATATATATATACTCATGGAAAAAAGTAAGTGTCCAGCACTCAACAAGGCACTGTGCGTGTGTTCTTGGTTGAACTCAAATGCAAGTTGGCACACATTTCTGTGTGAGTGTTGTTCACTTACCCGTGCAATTACAATTGGATCGCACTATTCATGGGGACATAACCACGGTGCAAGATAAATCACGTGAAAAGTGCCGTAGGGGAGAATTGATCACAAATAAAAGGAAGGTAAGTGTGTAGCTCTAATCACAAGCATGTGAAAACGTAATCGTTGAAATAGAGAGTACCAAGAGTTCAACAGAAACATCTTTTTTGACAATGCCAAGATTGAACCAACAACAGCAAGCAATAGCTATATGGATGTTAGCTGCTGGAGCGACTATATTAGCTGTATCACAACATTTCAATGTTCACAGGAACACTATTTCACGCATTCAAGCTCGTAAGCTCGTTTCCACCAAACTGGATCCACTGCTGATTGCCATAGAAGTGGCCGAACACGAGTTACCACCCCTGCACAAGACCGATACATACGCCTTATGCACTTGCGTAACAGGTTTATTCAGGCAACATGGACTGCCAGAAACATTGCAGGTTTAAGACCCGTGTCGTGCAGAACAGTGCGGAATAGGTGGACATACACGGTACTGAAATCAAGATTTCATTTTTTCGTGGGGATGCTACACTGACTTTAGTTTTTATCTTTCTTTCATGACACTTTCACTAAAATCAAAGTGATCACTTGGTCTTTTATTCACTCGTTTTCACCCGCCTCGTTAGCAATACTTTCACAGCCAGTCTCATCACGTGACATAGAGTGGCTATTTGGGTGAAATGGCAAAGTGCCAAACTCGGCGTTAAAATTAATGCATTTTCTACTCCCAACATTGCCCCCCTGTTCCCGAGCGGAAACCAAGGGCTTGAGAACAGTGGATAGTTAGCCCAAGAACTATTAATCTATTAGGAAAGAAAAATCATACTGCTTAGAATAATATATATGAAATAGTAATTGTAGTACCAAATGACATGAAAACAGATATATGAAACAGTTTAGACAAAATGTAATTCAATCTTTCAAAAAAAAAAAATGCAATTAAAGTCGTACCATGAATGTTTTAATAGTATGTCACCTGAAAACAAAACAAGATCAGACAATGTTAACATCTGGCACAAACAATTTCACTTTGCAGTTACATTCCTTGACAATAAGTCTGCCAGAAAGTTTTCTGATCCCTTGATTGGAATAATTGTATATCTATATTCTTGGATAAGCAAAATCCATCTGTGTAATCTACTGTTTGTCGTAGTTTTTTGATTTAGGGATGTTAGTGGACGGTGATCCGTCTGGAGGTAGAAGTGTGCGCCAAGTAAATAGCGTGATAACTTGCTTATACACCAAATGATGGACAAGAGTTCTCTTTCACTGGTGGAATACCGAGTTTCTGCTGGTAGCAACTTCCTGCTTACATACAAGCATGGATGTGGAGTATCATTGAACCATTGCAGCAGGCAACCACCAATGCCAGTCTGAGAAGCATCTGTCCTCAGAAGAAATGGCATAGTGATATTATGTAACACCAAAATAGGTGCCTTGGAAAATACAGTTTTAATTTTGTTCAAAGCTCCACTGCAAGTGTCGGACCAAACAATTTTATTAGGAGCTCCCTATTTAGTCAAAGATGACAGGACAGAAGAAATAGATGAAAAGTTCGGAATGAACTTGTGATAGAAGTTAATGAGTCCTAACATGCTCCTAACCTGTTTCTTTGTCCGAGGGATATCTAATTCTAATATGCGTTTGACAGTGTGCCCATCAGGGTATAACATGTGGTTACCAACACGGTGACCAAGAAATGAAATTTTTCGACAACCAATCTGAACCTTTGAAGGTCTAACTCTCAAACCATGCTTTCTGAGTAGCATTAATAAAGATTTTAATCCTGTGATATGTTCTTGCAAAGAACGATGGAATAAACAGATGTCGTCTATATATGTGATGACATCAGATCTATCTCCTAAGAGTCTCCGCATCATGCGCACAAAAGTAGCAGGAGCATTGACAAGGCCAAAACACATATAATTCCATTGGAATAAACCATATGGAGTCATAAATGCGGTTAGTGGTTTGGCTTTATCAGTTAAAGGGATCTGCCATTATCCCTTGGAAAGATCTAGTTTGCTAAAGTATGTAGCCTGGGATAGTTGTGATAAGAGATCCTCCAAAACAGGCATAGGCTCAGCATCTGTGAGAGTGACACTGTTAAGACGTCTAAAATCAATGCAGATGCGAAGAGATTTGTCCTTCTTTCTAACTAGAACCATAGGAAAAGAATAGGATGATTCAGAAGGAGAAATGATGCCCATGCGTAGCATATCCTTAAGTTCACTATCCACCTGAGATCTGTAGTGTAAGGGTATAGTATATGGCCTGAGTTTGATAGGGTGATCATCAGTCAATGTAATATCATGAGAGATAACATCAGTGCGACCTGGAAGTTCAGTCAGCACATCAGAGAAAGATTCTAAAACAGCAAGAGCCTGTTCTCGATAACTAGAATCTAAATCACCTGATACAGTTACATCTCTCCAAGATTCGGAAGATGTTAAAGGCAGCAGAGGAAAATTAAAAGAAATATCGCTCGCTGTAGAATCATCAGATTCCACAACAGCTGACAAAGTCTGTCGAACTGGTTCATCAGAAATACTGTGCAAGATATGTTCTAGCTCTGCAGGGCGCTCCACATACAATTTTAACATATTGATGTGAAATGTTTTAACTTTGCCCCTTATGTCAATGGCATAATCTACATCAGTTTTCTTCTCAACCACCTTAAAAGGGCCCTGCCAGGAAATTAGCAGTTTATTTTCCTTGGTCGGAAGAAGTAGCCATACTTGTTCTCCTGGTAGGAACGAACGTAATTTTCGAGATTGGTTGCAGTGCAATCTCGACCTGTGTGAAGCATTACGTATCATACTTGATGCATAAGTTTATGCATCTACAAGGCGTTGCCTGAGATCAATGACCAGTTCATAGCTGGTGCGGACAGTATTATCCTCCACTGATCCCAACAACAAATCCTTGAGTATGTACATAGGACCTCTAGGGTTGGCACCATATACCAACTCAAATGGCGAAAAGCCAGTGCTCTCATTGGGCACTTCTCTGTAAGCAAATAAGACCGCTGGTAACATTCGGTCCCAGTAACGAGGACAGTCGGTGACTTTGCCTAACAACTGCTTCAACGACACTGAGGTGATAGTCTTCAATGGTATGGCCTCCGGTCAACGTGTACATAAGTCTATACACGTTAGGATATATCGATATCCTCTATCTGACATGACTGACATAGGACCAAATAACTACCTGTCTCCTGACTAAAACATAGTTGTCAAAGCATCTAGTCAATACTGAGTTTTTAAATTCAAACCAATAACGTGAAGTTTTTGTCTTCTTCACATGCTTGCTCTCTGCTAGAGCAAACAATGGTTGCAAAGCAACATCTTCGCGCTGTTTGGTCGCAAACGACTGGGGGGAAACATTATGAACATTCTGAAGAGATGCTCTCTCACTAAATGGTATAGCTGGCTCTGCCTTGGATTCAGCGGCATGCTGGGCCCTAGTGACCACAGCGTTAGCCAACATTGGGTGAGATTCAACCCATTTATGTATCTCCTCTGGAGAGCAATCCTTAATACCTGGTATATTACCAAGGATAATGTCTGATAGTGGTTCATCAAGGACACATGCCCTTACTTTACCTGTAAAGAAGGGTGTGGCAATATCTATTTCTGCCACTGGGTAACACTCGATACTCCCACCAAATGTTATGCACTTCACTGTTTTACCAGTAAAGGCAAATACATCAATTAATGATCTACGTACTCCGACAGTGGTACAGCCAGAATCACGAAGGACACTTACATGCCTGTTATACAGAAAACCAGTATATAACGTGAGGCGTCCCACGTTCGCACAAGATGACATAGCAGGTAGAGCATGCCCGCAGATCAATCTGGGCTGTGAACCAGGTTGGAATAAAGATTTGCACCCATAACAATTTTCATCATTAAGTGAGCTAACAATACATGCGTTGGCATGGTCGGTTCCCTTCTCATCATTCTTTTTTGTAGTTACACATGCATTACCCTTCTCATGATTGCTATTGTCATTATGCCCACAGTGTTTGTTAGTAGTTTCCATAGTATTTCTTGTAAGGTCTATTCCTAGCACATGACCAACATCTGCCATTATTCATATTACCACTGTAGGATGCATTGTCTTGTGTGGGTCTATGATCCATCCGTTTGTGATGCATTTCCTCATTACGGCTAGAATTCTGCCGCCACTGACCTTGGTTTGAATAACCATAGTCTTGCCTCTGTGAGAAGTTAGATGGTGACCTCTGCTTTGGGAAGTTATATTTTCCTCGGTAGTTGGATCTATAGCTTTGCCTTACTCTGCTGTCCACACTCTGTGATCGAGGTCTATGACCACCATCTCTAAAGTCAAGACGAGCCACACATACTGGGAGTGCGTCCTTTATAGTTGGTTTGTGAATCTCTTTATCTGGGTGAGCTGTCATATATTGTCTCCCAAGTATCTCCATTGCCTCAAGGTCTTTCGGTTTTTTTTCTTGAAAAAATGAGGCATGATCGGTGCTACATGCCGACAACACCTTGTCACGTAACATTAGATCAAGTAAGCCAGTAAAGGTCTTATAAATTCCGGACAATTCTATCCATCGTTTAGAATATAATTTTATTAATGAGATAAATTCTCCAAAGTCAGCTTTCCTGCTAGGCAGACAGAAATGAAATTTATCACGGAATACTGCTTCTGTAAGCTGAAATTTACGTAGCAATGTCTCCTTGACAACATCGTAGTCTTCTCTACTACCGCTGTCCAGAGCAAAATAAGCCTGTAGAGCGTCTGCTGTTAAAAAATCGCATAATGTTGCACTCCATTGACCCTTGGGGATCTTCAACGCACTGACCTTGAGCTCAAAACGTTGTAAGAAACTATCGATGCAGTCGATTTTTGGTTGAAATTAGGCAATCGTATCCGGTTTGTGATCACAGGTGTACTAGATGATATGTTTGGAGCATCCAACTCCACTTTTCTTAGGGCGACAGCAACATCTATATCTTTCTGAATACGCAATTTCTCTATCTCCAAATCAGTTGCTTTCTGAGCAGTTGCAGCAGCTAATCTTAACTTTTCTTGCTCGGCGTCAATCTTTAGTTTTTCTAGCGCAAGAGCTTGTGCAAGATCTTTTTCTTTCTCTTCCATCTTCATTCTCTCCAATTTCTCCTTTTGTTCTAACTTGTCCTTCTCCAAATCTTGTGTCTTTTTCTTCTCATCATGTTCTAACTGAAGAAGTTTTAAATCACGTTCATTCTGTCTTTCAATTCTTGCATTATAGCTGTCAAATTGTGCAATAGCAAACGCCTTTAGTTCCGCTCCTGATTTATTAAATTTAATCCCAATTTCTATAAAGTCCTGAAACGAAGACATGGTTTCCTACCAGAAACTACTTTCTGTTCAAAATATAGTGATATTTATAATGATGAACAATACAAAACTCAATACCTATGTAAGTCGTACAAAACCACCAAGGACATAATTAAAATGTGTTAAATGATAGTGATATTGTTAATGAACACTGCAGTGCTCAATACATGTTATAATTTAAAAAAATATGCAAAATTATGCCATGTATATCAATGAGTCCAGACAAATGTACAATGAAAAGATGAAGGCAATGTTGTCAATGACAATGATGATGATGGTGGTATATTTTCAAATACAACACACACAAAAACAAATTAAAATTAACCAACTAAGACAACAAAACCAATATTCTATATTAAAATGTAAACAAATAATAACTATTAGACACTACAGATAATTCACAACTAAAACGAAACAACCGTCACATTAACAACTAAGGAGACGAAGGTATAGAAAGCACTATTACAACAACTGACAATGTTAGACATATATACGAAACAATAACAAAACGTGATACCTAACGCCACATCTAAACAAAAATGAAATGTTCGCAATGCAAAAAAGGACTGTCAGTATGAATGCGTCAAAGCGCTAAAATTCCTTAAATGCAAACCTCACATAAACCTATAGAAAATCACCTTTCATCATACTTCCGAAGATGAATGGAAAAAAATGATACCTAAAAAAAAAAAAAAAAAATGGCAACACTGAACATATAGAATGGAAAAAAAGAAAAATAGCAAAGATGGAGCACGCTGTGAAAGCACAAGATGCTTTAAACAAGCTGTTAAAATGAAACTAGACGTATCTTAAAATGCAGACTAAATTATTTTGGTCTGAACACGGCGTAACGTAGTTTACACTGTCTCGCATGAATCAGGAACACTGAGCCAAAATAGAAACTATAGTTCTGAAAACTTGTTTGATAATATGTCGTCTGGTCGAACTGTTTTATTTATTTCTTAGTAATAAGGTCCATAGAGTTTCTTTTATAGATTTATAAATGTTAGTACAAAGTATGGTCCCTGAAAGCATTCAATGTTTTTGGAAAAACTAGGTTCTCCGTTCGTCTTTAAAATATTCCATAAACAGAAATCATGCGTGATTGTTGACCTAAATTCCTGCTGACGTTAAAGGTCGCGGGGCGTGGCTAATTTGCCGCTGTGCGACAAAAACTTTCGCTTGCACGGAAAGCTCATTTGCCCGATTGCTGGTTTCACCGCAGTTTTTGCAAAAAGGTTAGTTTGCAAGATATTTGATATACACGAACAAAAAGTCATTGTTAAACAGCCCAGTTCTTCAAAAAAGCTTAAAACACGTTGCCTTAAAAGTGCATCTGAACTCCTGTTTCATGTTCAATCATGTTATAGTTCAATTGATGCAAATGCATTAGGCCTATAGATAAACTTGGTGCACATACTTAATTCAGGCATAAAACATCGCGAGGCACAAGGCTTGGCTACCCATCTGTTGAGGGTGTGGTTATTTATATTTCGTGCTTATTCCTGCCTTTTGCGTTTGCATGACTGTTTGTTTGTATCCAATATAGATAGGAATGTAATGTCCAGGGTTCTCTCTTTACGTGCCTGACGAATAAACATTAATTCTTAGTATTAACTTACTTTGTGCACACATCTCTTTCTCCAACGAAAGTAATAATGACTGAGTGACGGTTTTGTAACTTTAATACACAAGACAAAACTTCAAATAGACCAATTGATGTGGTCAGGCAATAAGAACATAATCAAGATTAATAATAATAATAAAAGTCACTCATTTGCATGAACAATTATGAATGTTAAATATGCCATACAGTAGTATACTTCCATGTAAAAACAGGAATATACATTAGGGCTATCCACACACGCCCAAACACACATCTCAACCGTAAAACGGCTGGACACTGACTGCCCCCTTCGCTAACTCTCGTTTTCACCCGCCTCGTTAGCAATACTTTCACAGCCAGTCTCATCACGTGACATAGAGTGGCTATTTGGGTGAAATGGCAAAGTGCCAAACTCGGCGTTAAAATTAATGCATTTTCTACTCCCAACACACACTTACTTTTTTCCATGAGTATATATATATATATATATATATATATATATATATATATATATATATATATATATATATATATATATATATATATATATATATATATATATATATATATATATATATATATATATATATATATATATATATATATATATATATATATATATATATATATATATTCATGGAAAAAAGTAAGTGTGTGTATATATATATAAAGCGAGAGAGAGAGAGAGAGAGAGAGAGAGAGAGAGAGAGAGAGAGATAATAGTAGCAATTTTTTCATAATGTTTCTCGGTTCTTAAGCAGACCTTATCAAACGGCGACCAGCGGTCTGTTTTGGTCCTTTTTCTTCATTTACTGATTGGATTAATGTGGTCTTCTTCTTGGCTTACACGTCCCCAAGTTCAGTCGTGAACAGGATTGGCCAAAGAGACAAATTAACATTTTAAAAAGTAAAGTTAACTGGACTTATAAATACCCAGATATCTGTTCAATTTTATCAGCCTACTGTGGCATAATACCAATAACATCACTATCTGACTTTAGACAGTCGTATCAGCTTATTTATCCAGCAAGTTACGCTATTTTAAAATCGGCACTAACCACAGAGCCAGCCGATAGGATTTACCATCATCATTTATAAATTGTGACAGTTTTTTTTAGCAACCAGATGTTTCAAAATACGGGAAATACTTTCTACTGTTTACTGTGAACACAGATCGCGGGTTTTTTATTCTACACTAACTATTCGAGGTGACATTTGTCCATCCAGGAATCAACCACCAAGTTTGGCGTACCCCTCATAAAATCTTATTTGTTATAGAGGAAGGACTGGGGCCAAATTGGGAAGATAAAAACACTGGAAGTTTATATTCAGGATACTTGTATGTCCAAGGGATATATCACCCAGATTAGGTAAGCGTGATTGAGTGGCCACTGTATATCAGACAGAGAGAGTGAATATTTTCTTAGTTTCAGAAACTGTATCATCTTTGGTTTTGCTTAAATATTGTTTAATTTAACTGATAGCATTTAGTAGGAACTTTGTTCTTTTCTTTACTGTCTATTCTGTAACATAGTGCTAACCTTTAACCTTTAGGATTATTAACATGTTGGGTTCTTTTTCTCAATGAGGGGAGGGCACATGTATTCTGTTATTTTTCTATGTATGACATTCTGATTTTATTTGATCTTCCTTTAGATATTCGATGTTGTAAAGTTTAAATGATAATAAACAACAAAAGAACTAAACGTTGTGTGTTGGTCAGACCCATACCCAATTTACCACAGTTTTTCACGTTTGTGTGACTTGTTGTCACATAGCTATGTGTGTGTGTTTAGTTAAACTTATATTTCTAGATATAGGGAGGTGAAGATTGTCTTATACTAAAAGATAGTCGTATAGATAGGCTGGACTAGAGAAACTACTCATTCCAGAGACAGATCTTCTTAAACTCTTCACTCGTGAAATCTATTCTCACACCTTTACTTCTCACGTACTTATCACCATCCACCCTACTCAGACGGGACCATAAATATCTTTCAAACCTACATAAATTTACGACAGTGGTCGTGTCATTCTTTGACCTTACTCTGACGTTTATCTGAGTCGTGTCATCAGTTCTATGTTGGTGGTCGTGTCATTCCTTGACCGTACACAGGCGTTTATTTGAGTCGTGTCATCAGTTCTATGTTGGTGGTCGTGTCATTCCTTGACCGTATTTCTATTCAAGCACATATTTATGAAAGTTTTTAACATCTTTGTTGTTGTTGTTTTGTCGTACTCAATGTTTAGTAGCCATACATAGGACTAACTTGACATTTGAGTTCAAAATTTTGCTTTTTCTGTTATGTAGAAGAACGAGTTTACGCTTGCAAGAGACCTGAATCACTTTCTGTGTTTGCTGTAAATGATTTATTGCAGTGAGTGTTTATCAGCTGGGGACTAAAA
The DNA here is from genome assembly GCA_024509875.1 of Oreohelix idahoensis. Classification (NCBI taxonomy): domain Eukaryota; kingdom Metazoa; phylum Mollusca; class Gastropoda; order Stylommatophora; family Oreohelicidae; genus Oreohelix; species Oreohelix idahoensis. The sequence goes on along the minus strand of JAMPIV010009940.1, from coordinate 316,814 downwards.
TTTCTAGCTGTCTTTGATGTGATGTAAAAGCGATAATTCACCTTCATCATCATTGTTACGTGCAGTCTTTGATATCTTACAATATACATTTGTATGCTTGTTATGTTCGCAAATATTTTGTAAACAAAATAGATACTTTTTAGTGCTTAAGGAAAAGTCATTATTGAGTTACTTCCCTTGAAAGGAGTGTCGTCACTTTCGATCGAACTCCGCGGATGAATCCAGTTTTACTGCGATTTATTCGTTGTTTGGGTAGAAATAGGTTGTTCTTGCTTCAGTGTATCTATGGCCTGAATTTATGTGTATTGTTTGTCTGGGTAGCACGAGTCTGTCTTATATCTGAATATCTTTGCATGTCTAAGTCGAACTATATGGTCTTTTGTCGCTGGAAAGGTCAAAGGGCTGTTCGGCGGATGTGTCGCTAGAGAGGTGTGATTTGGCTTCGCCCTGATGATGGGGCTGTGGTTTTTTGAATCGGCTTGTCGCCGGAAAAAGTGATCGATATATGTGTAGGGGGAAAGTGATAGACGTTTAGACCTATCCTGTATGCTTTACCCCTGTGATTATTCTTATTGCCAAGGAATGGCAGAATCAGTTATTTCTGATACCAAGGTAAAACAAACGCACTTCTTATGAACTCTTACGAAGCCATCGTTTTCTATAAGGGAAGATTTAACTATATGAAGATGACATTCATTCATAGCAGCACCATATTGTAAAGTGAAGTCAATTGTCTCATGATAGAATCTACAAAGTAATGAGAACATTTAATGTATGATTAACTTTGATACAGATTCCTAGTTGTATCCAAACGTGAGTTACAGCTCACGAGAGAAGCCATCTTGTATTCACATATTTAAGGACTATCAGGAAGAGAAAGGGATGCCCCGTATTATCGCTTGATGAGTCCAGAGATCACTGCTACACATGAGAACCCATTACTAGCGGTTCAATATGATTATATGAAAAAAATATGTGCTGATCATTATTTAAAGGAATCTTCGCTAGACGAGGTTAGGTCTAGAAGCCATCTTGAATGTTGTTTATAATCTGACGTGCTTTGTCAATAAACTCAGATGATATATATATATATGGGCAATACTGAGTGCTTGTCTACTGACAGTCCATTATGCTATTATTCTACATGAGTGCCCATGTATCATTGCAAGACCATTTATCCACTGTACCATGATGTATTATGCCAACCTGTGATTTGTCACTATCCGTGCTGTCGAGTGTGTACGTCCAATTAAACTGTAGCAAAGGTACACAGTCGTTGGTGTCGATGACTTCCAGCCATACATGAGTGTAAGAAAAAGACCAATTGTCAACACCACGAACTCTTCTTATCATTCGCGTATTACACTCTCACTTCATGCTTACACACCCCTGCGTAGGTCGAGTTGACATTCCATACTCAAACCACGAGTTACACAACAACACAGCATTTAACTCTGGTGATGTTCTAGTGAGCTTATATTTATCAACTGATGAGCAAAAAGAGAGTTATCAATCATCAGATCCCATCTCCGCAACGAAGGTTGGCTGCAGTGGATCTCCAACGTCTTCTGTCTCTTGTCTTGGTGGTGTACTCTGATAGACTCTTTCTTGTCCATCTCTTGATGTTATCTTCCCACTTATAGCGCTGTCTTCCCCTTGCACGTTTGCATTCAACTCTCCCTTCTGTTATGGTCTTCTGAAAGGTGTTATGTCCTTTTTACGGTGAACATATGTTAACTGTCTAATTTTGGTCTCATTCATCAATTCTCGTTTCCTTCATATGTTTTCTAGTACCTCTTTATTTGTTTTCTTCTCTTCCTATGAGACGTGCTCCGTTTTTATAGATATTCACATCTCAATGGCCTTAATTCTTTCGTCCAATTGCTTGCACATTGTCTACACCACGCAATAATGAAGTATATATATATATATATATATATATATATATATATATATATATATATATATATATATATATATATATATATATATATATATATTTACTTACTTAGTCGTTCCTCTTCTACCGTGAGGTGTAGAGGTTTGGAAGAGAGCGCCATACTATTCTATTGGCTGTCTTCCTCCTGGCTTGGTTCCATTCTAGTCCTCCGTCCTTCAAAGATTGTCTAATGTTGTCCTCCCAGCGAACTTTGGGTCGTCTTGGAGGTCTGGATCCTTGGCTCTTAGTTTCCCATGCTTGCCGAGGTAGCCGATCTTCTCCCATTCTGCAGACATTGCCAAACCATCTCAGTTGGGACTAATCTACTTGGGTCTGCAGAAGTTGCGTTTTTAGGAATTGACGTATCGTCTGGTTGCAGACCTTGTCTCTTCTTGTTACTTAAACCACCTTCCTCAGATACCTCATTTCTGAGGTTTGGATCTGGCTTTTGTGGGTTGTAGTCATTGCCCATGACACACATCCATACGTAAAGACTGGCACATAGGTGGAGCGGTATACAGTCATCTTAGTCTTCTTACCAACTTCTCTTTGGCTGAGGAATCCTCGATTTATGGCTTGAAAAAGTCTCCCATCTGTTGCTCTTCGTGTAGCCAACTCTTCTTTGATGCCTCCCTTCCGGTCTATGACAGCTTCAAGGTATTTAAAGTGGTCGACCTGCTCCAGGACCTGTTCTCCCAGCTTAATCTGATGTCTTCTTTCCTCTCGTGATATCACCATGGTTTTTGTTTTAGAGCTGCTTATGATCATCCCTCTCTTCTCCAGCTCTTCGTTCCAGACTTGCAGGTTGCATTGGAGATGTGCATTTGATTTAGCAATCAGGGCAACATCATCAGCAAGTGCCAGCTCTGAAATATAGACCTGTCTCATCCTCCAGTTCTCCACTGAATACTTTCTTGTCCTCTCCTTACATGCCTTGTTGACATCGTCCATGAGGAGTATGAAAAGATAAGGTGACAGGATATCACCTTGTCTTACACCAGTGGTGGTCCTGAATTCTTTTGACCATTGTTTTGCCGTCCTCATTATTTCTGCAAGACTTGTAGAAGCTCTGTACAGCATGAATCAGAGGTGATGGAATGTTCTTCCTTGCCAAACAGTCCGAGAGTTTGTTCCAGGGGACCTTGTCAAATGCCTTTTCCAGATCTAAGAAGCAAAGATGGATCTCACTCTTATACTCAAGAGCTTTTTCGCTCAACTGTCTGAGTGTTAAGATTAGATCTTGAGTACTTCGATTTACTCGGAAGCCACACTGGACTTCGTCCATTTGTGGCTCAGCTAGGCACCTGAGTCTCTGCTCCAGTAATCTAGAGTAGATTTTACCAGTGTCACTGAGAAGGGATATGCCGCTATGGTTTCCACATTGTCGGTTGTCACGCTTTTTGAAAATCGGTGTTATTATGGCAATCTCCCAATCCTTTGGTATGGTCTTGTTGCACCAAGCACATCATGCCCTGCTGCTTTGCCTTCTTGATTTTCTCCAGTGCTGCCTTCAGTTCTTCCATCTTTATGTCATCTTCATCCCTATCGGTTTCCCCTTCTGTCAGTGGTTACCATTTCTAATGCTTGACCTTGCTCACCATCCAGGAGCTCTGAAAAAATATTCTTTCCATCTTTCCATTACTTCTTTTGGGGCAGTAAGCAATTTGCCTTGCTTTATAAATTTAAGAGGGCACTGCTTTTCCTTCCTCATATTCTTTAGGGTCTTATAGAACAATTTCTGGTTTTCCTGCGCATCTTTTTCTAGCTTTTCTCCAAATTATTCCCAGGACTTCTGTTTTGCAGCTAGCACATTTGCTTCTGTTCTGAGTATCGTATATGCTCTGTATTTCTCTGTTTTTCCTCGTGTGTTTTTAGCTCCTAAGTATTGTTTCCATGCCTTTTTTCTTCTCTCTTATTTTCTCTTTAACCTCATCTGTCCACCAAAGTGTCCTCTTCATCTTGTTCCCAAGTTGAACACCACATGCTTCTGCAGCAGCTGTCTTTATGATGTCCTTGAATTTCAGGCAGAGTGTTTCCAGGTCATCAGATTGTTGTTCTGTGTTTCTCACTGCTGTAGCAATAAGCCCCGGGTATCTGGTCTTCACTTCTGGCTTTCTCATCTTGTAGGTCTTAATGCTTGTTTCCCCTGTCGTTAACATAATTTCTTGCGTGATGTTAGGCAGTTCCTAGGCCGAGTAACTCTTTCAGCTGTTCTTCTAATAGTTAACAAGTAGTGGTCACATCAAATCTCTGCCACCCTCCACACTCTAGCATCCTGGACATACTTGAATGAGCTCTTCATAACTATGGCATAATCGATCAAGGACTTCTCATTCTTTGTTGGTTCACACCTAATGTATACATGTATGCGCTTATTTGGGAACTTTGTGTTTGTAATGATCAGATTCTGCTCAGTGCAGAATCTAAGGAGTCGCTTTCCATTGTCATTAAGAGTATCTTCTCCATATCTTCCGATAACTCCACCCCATCTAGCATGGTCATTTCCAACTCTATTTTCGAGCAAGATTACTTCATCCAGGCAGTCGTCCACTGTCCTTTGAAGCAGCTCGAAGAATTCCTCCTTGACTTCTGCTAGCTCATCTTAATTTGGCCCATACACAATGACAATGTTGACTATGGTTTCTCATTCTTTTAGTTTTAGGACCCAAATGCGTTCCGAGACAAAGTAAGTTCCATCCCTTGATACTATCCATTTAGTTTTTGGCCACAATACAACCCACGCCCCCTTTAGCTCTTTCAGATGTAGGGACACCACTGTAGAGCAGCGTGTCGCCATCGAGATCCATATCTCCTTGTCCTGTTTTCTTTGTTTCTGTTAACGCCAGGATTTCTAATTTGGCTTTCCTCATCTCTTCCATCAGCCTCTATTCCTTCCCATTTGTACTTCTTGTGTTCCATGTTCCGTAAGTCGTAGTCCGTAGTCTGTTCCAGTTCGTCGCCTTTAGAATCAGTTCGGTTTTCTCTCTTATGTTTCTCGTAAACTGGTTTTTAAAACAAACAGGTGATTGGCCTGTTGTGCCTTTGCATGATGGAGGGGCTGCCTCCTTACGGCCTCCATGCAACCGCCGTCCTTCTTTTTCAGCCGGGCTTGGGACCAGCCTAGGGGGAGTTTATATATATATGTATACACATCTTCTTTGATCCTTAGCCGCCGACCGTCAAAGCAGTCTGTGGCCATCACGCCTGGTGGCGTCTTGTAGGACAACAACAAATTGATTCCACTTTGCTCGGTCGGTGGCAATCCTTCGTAGAGTGCCCCAACTCTGGTTCATTCTTTGCATCTCAGCCTTCACAGTCCTCCGCCAAATAGTTTTTGGTAGGCCTCTCTTTCGTTTTCCTTCAGGGGTCCATAGCATAGCTGTTCTTGTGATGGCATCGGGGTCTCTTCTGAGGACATGGCCAACCCAGCTCCAGCGTCTGCCAGCTATGATGTTGTGCGTGTCCTCTTGCTTGCTCCAAGTAAGCAGATCTTGGTTGGTGATGGTATTCGGCAAAAAGATTCGGATAATTTTTCTTTGGCATGTAGTGTTAAAAGAGGACAAATTTGACATTTCCTTCTCTGTAACTCTCCAGCATTCCACACCATAGAGAAGCACAGAAAGCCTACAGCTCTTATATAATTTTAATTTTGTGCTTGTGCTGTACTAAGAGGACTTCCAGATGCTGTTTAGACTAAAATAGGCTGTTCTTGCCTTGTTCATACTGTTGTTGATGTCTTTGCTTGCTCCGCCGTCTGGTGTAACTATGCATCCTAGGTTTGAGAAGGTGTCTGTCTGTTCCAGCTGCTGATTCCTTACTGATATGGGCTCAGGGTTGCTCACATTGAGCGTCATGACCTCTGTCTTCTTTAGATTGATGTTCAAGCCCACCTGCTGACTATACTTATTAAGTCTATCCGTTTATTCCTGGATGTGTTGATGTGAATGTGCTAGTAGTGCAATGTCATCTGCATATTCCAGATCATTCAATGTAGAAAATGTAGTCCATCTTATTCCTCTTGGACTGCCCTCTGTTGTCTAGCGCATCACCCAATCTATGACAGTTAAAAATAGAGTCTGTTATAAGGGACATCCCTGCCGTACTCCTGTCTTCACCTCAAAGGTTAAGTTGCTCTGCCCAACGCTACACGTAAAGTTGGCATAGAGGCTTTTTATGATTAACACTATGCAGCTTGGAATTCCATAAGCCTTAAGTATTTTCCATAAACTGTCCCTATGTATACTGTCAAAAGCCTTTTCAAAATCAACGAAATTAATGTACAGCTGTCTTTGCCATTCTGAGCACTGCTCTACAATGTTCCTGAGGGTAAATATATGATCTACACATCTTCTGTTCTTTCTAAATCATGCTTATTCTTTCTTCAGTTTGTGGTCTACTGCTTTTGAAATTCTCTGTATAATTATCCTGCCTAGTATTTTGCTGGGAACTGAGAGAAGAGTTATTCCTCTCCAATTATTGCATTCTGCAAGATCTCCCTTCTTGGGCAATTTGACAATTATTCCTTTGTTCCACTCCGTTGGTGTTGTCCCTGTTTTCCAGACTTATGCAAATAGTGGTTCTAATAGTTCTGCTGCTAGCTCGGGTTCTGTCTTAAATAGCTCTGCATTTAAGTTATCATGGCCAGGAGCTTTTCCATTCTTTAACCCTTTGATTGCTGTGATGATTTCGTCTTTTCGTGGAATGTCTGTATTAACATCTAGATCATTTTCAGCCTCAGGAACATTAATCAATTGTGTCTATGGTGGTTCCTTGTTCAGAGTTTCCCTAAGTGCTCTGCCCATCTTGTTTCCTGTCCCTCTGCTGTCATGATGAGATTTCCTTGCTTATCTCTTACTGTAAAATTGTCTGCACCTCGTTTTCCGCTGATGATTTTAGTTATTTTGTATACGATGCTTTGTTCGTTTCTCAGTGCTGCCTCTTCTGCCTGTCTTGCAAGATCGTCTAGGAAATTCCTTTTGTTGACTCGGGTTTGGCGTTTAACTTCCTTGTTCAGCTGACTGTACTGTTCGCTATATAGTTGCTTTAACCTGGGGGACTTCGCTTCTGTTTTCTTTCTTTTCATTTCCTTTCTCATCGTTATGGTGTTTAATGTTTCTGGTGTTGTCCAGTCTTGCTTCTTCCTTTTCTGGAATCCCAAGCACGATTTGCTGCTTTCCTTATATATTGTTGAAATGGTGTTGAATTTATGGTCTATATCATCAGTCAATGTCTTTTCCTGACTTTTGGCAAACTGATATCGTTTTTTAATGTCAGCCGCAAAAGCTTTTCTGGTAAGGGGTTCCTTCAATTTACGGATGTCAAACGTTTTCTGTGTAGTTACAGTTGGTGCTGCCGTTCTTAGTTTCACTTTCAGTTTTGCTACTACTAAATGGTGATCACTTCCCACATCCGCACCTCTTCTTACCTTCACATCTTGTAATGCATGTCTCCATCTACCGTTAATCATGATGTGATCTATCTGGTTTCTGTCCCGACCATTTGGTGATTCCCATGTTAATTTGTGAATTTCTTTGTGTGCGAAAAGTGTTCCTCCAATGACCAGGTTGTTCATTCTACAGAAACTTATTAATTTATACGCATTTTCGTTTGCTGTTCCGCTGCCGCATTTCCCCATTACTCTTTATTATATGTATTGTGTGTTCCAACTTTCGCATTGAGGTCTCCCATTACCACGATAAGATCATATCTAGGTGTGTCTTCCATTTCTTTCTGCAGTTGTTGATAGAATTCATCCTTGACCTCATCATCGCTGTCATTCGTTGGTGCGTAGCATTGTATTATTGTAGTGTTGGTGAATCTCCCTTTCAATTTTATTCTTATCAGACTGTTGTTGATGGGTTTCCATTCCAGTAATGTCCTTTCTATTCCACTCGTCTTATGATGAAGACATCCCCGCTGTGACAACTGTAGCCACAAGCGACAGAAGTTGTAGCGATTAAAGTCCTATAATATTTTAAAAAATATTTCGGGTAGTCATTACATACATACTATTTTGTTTGTATTCAATATGTTTGATAATTATATGTAGTTAATAAATGTTTTAAACTTGTTAGTTTTTATTTTGTATCACTTTTACTTAATTTTTATACAGCTTTATGGACCTAGGAACGAATTAAATTTTTTCTATCAAGTCTTTCGGGAAATCAATTTTCACAGCGCTTTTTTTGGTTAGCGCTTGATATTTCATCAACCAATTAACAGCGCTAAGAGGGGGAGATACTTTTACTATCAATAGTAGATATTTCTTTTAAGGAAATGTCGCCATTAAGCTCCCTGTGAAGTATAGGTCTTCAACAAACTTATAGCAGGTCCTCCTGTCTCGTGCAGTCAGTTCCTTCCTGTCACGTGCAATCAGTTCAAACTCTGTCCATGTCTTCTTCACCACCTTCATGTCTGTCTCAAGTTCTACCTCTATTACCTAGGGATTCTATAACAAAGACAACCTTGTAATCCTATCAACATGTTTCCTCAATGCACCTCCTATTCATCGCCAGCGTTTGCTTCCTATCTCTTGGTGCATCGATACTTGTCTGATTCTTGTCATCAGCTCCACATTACCGATCATGTCACAGCGCATCAATCATTTTATCCTACGGAAGAACGCATTAAAGAATTTCTTAGTGTTTGTTGTTGTTGCTCTCCATGTTTCAGATCCATACAATAAGACTAGCTTGATTTGTTCTAAGTACTTTTTAAACTTGCGCATACATCAATTACAGCGTGAAGCAAGAAACCATGTTCTCGTTGGTTGCAATCTTCTATTCACTTGATATTTGCTTATGCATTTTGTAGCCCCCGGAGGATATCGAATGCTTTAAAGGAATGAAAAGCCGAAAGAACAGAGTAAAGCTGCCTCTATGGGATAATATTGAAACACTTTGTGATACGAAAACAGACGGTGGTGGCTGGATTATCATTCAAGTGAGTGCTTGTATGATTGGTATGTTGTATTTATTATATCAAATAAGTACATGTCAATGTATTTTATGGAGAATAAAGATTCTGATATTATGAAAGTATGTATGTTGGTAGGCATGTAGGAAGGTGTGTATGTATGTATTGTGTATGTATGAATGTATGTATGTAGAAGACTGGAGATTAATCTCTCTGCTGTTGTCATATTACAAGCTTTTTTATGAAATTAATACAATTTCGATGAAAGGCCAAAATAATGAAAACCTGGATGACCTCAGAATAGTGCTCCACAAACTATGCCAACGATTCAAAAGTGTTGTGATCCAATGGATCCCATCTCATTGTAACGTCACCGGCAATGAAGAGGCTGACAGATTGGCAAAGGAAGGTAGAAAGCTACCTCAGCCTGACGTAAACATAACTTTCGAGGTGGCAAAGAGTTTTATCAGAACCAAATACAGAAACAAATAAGATGTAGAGCATCCAGGGCACACACAAAATGATGCATACTACCAGCTCATTAGAAGAGAACAAGTGGCATCTTCAGACTCCGCACTGGCAACAACAGATTGAAATACCATCTATTTAACAAGCTACAGATAGGAACTACCGATGAGTGTAACTGTGCCACTGATAAAATGACTGCTGAATGTCTGTTTCAAAGTTGCCCAACATATGATGAACAGAGAAAGCGCTCATGTCCGATACCAGTACCATTCGTGGAAAACCTTTATGGAGATTCAAATAGCCTCAAACTGACTACTGCTTTCTTTGAAAACATTCAAATGGACGTATGAGGGTGTACTAAGAAGAAGAAGAAGCAGATACAGTCTCGTCACATGTTATGGATTGTTGACACTCATCGACTGTACCTCGGTGTCACGAAATGAGGGTTGTTGTTATGTAAAGTATAAGGTATCCTGGACAAAAAGATGTATCAGATGATACCAGGATAGTGCCAGATAAGAGACTGGTCTTACAAGAAATACCCCGTTTTCTTAAAAGAATAAGGGTGTATCGACATCAAAGGTAGGATCCAACTGTATAAGTTTCCAGGTATGCTGATATTATAAGTTCATGAATCCCCATATATCCCCTCATGAGATCCTCCCCTGAAATATTATGTATTATTATGGCTAATTATGCTAGGGGTACTACTTATATATATATATATATATATATATATATATATATATATATATATATATATATATATATATATATATATATATATATATATATATATATATATATATATTGTTACCTCTCACTTTGCGCACAGACGTGTTAAATCATCGCTGTGCGCAATGGAGCAGAACGCGAAAACGTTTCGAGTGTGAAATCGTGCGAGTGGTGAAATGTGTGTCACACAGGTATGTAGTTTATGACGTGGACAGGGTCTGCTGCGGGGGAACGAAGGTTATCGTGAGGGCAGTTAGTTTTGGCTTGTGTTTTCAATGTGTACGGATACTTATGTGAGAGCGACAGACCAGTGTTCAATGTTATAAAATATTTAGAGTCAGGATAATTGACTTATTACATTATGATGTGTGCCTGATTGTATGTGATTTAAGGAGAAGGACAGTAAGTGATTTGAATAAATACGGATTTATAAAGTATGAAGGCGTCGTAGACGATACATAGACATTCTGACTTTAAACCTGCACAACGACATTATAGCTTATGTCTGCTACTGAACACATTTGTATTACTGATGTACCGTCATATCATCATATGCTCTCAAAAGAAGTGAAATACTGTTGCGTCCTTTTTGAGGTACCGTAACAGTATTTAGTTGACATCAGTCGTACTGTATTAAAAGAGTACGCATCAACTAAGATGGTAAGAAGATAATTGTAGTTAAATTGTTTGCGCACGAAAACGCACATATTTTTGCGTGAGTTGCGTGGCCTGTGTTGCTAAACACGATGATGACGTAGTCTCTCTTGAATGGAGGATCTTGGCTGATGAATGTCAGACTGCGGTCTGCTTGTTTGAGTCCCTGATTGTGGGAATCTCTCTACTGTGGTCTTGTTATGCGGCCTTCACTGCCGTAAGACTTTACAGTAAGTTGTTTGTAAGCTCCTGAAATTATTTTATAAATTTTTAAACAAAGATCGTAACTAGTCCGTACATCTTTATGGGTCATCGTTACCTTCCATGTACCGAAATGGATTTTACGATTGAAATGGAGCATTAGTATCCAGCCAAATAAAATTATACAATTATGTGCTGATTTGCATAAAGTATTATTATATGTAAAGAATATTTTTACGTCCGTTTGGAAATACGGAGGATAAAATCAGAAGTCAATCAAGTTATCTACTTGGACATTTATATGTACTAGCTAGTATGAGCCCTGAACTATGTTGCACCGTTGCTTTGGACTTTATTATATAAGAGGCCAATTCAGAATGGAGAATGTTCATAGTAATTATCTATTTTTCGATTATGACCTGTGTGACTGCCCTTGAGGGGGTCAACCGTCATTGAGAACAGTAGTTGTTACGACAAGCTGCTCTAATATTGCTAAAGGAACATTGTTGTATTTATATTGTGGCTTCATAATGATGCACTGATATGTCTCAATGTTGATTACTATGAACTAACCGTCGATTGTCTGTGGATATATATATGCTGTCCCTATTACGTACGTCCACCGTCGTTATTTGTAAGAATAAACCGTGAAAATTTACCTACGAGTTCCAGGATGCTTCATTCGGCACTATTATTATTTGACGTGCCCTGTTCTTGTTACTGTAGCCTGATCGCCACCCCAGTATACTAACATTCGCGTATCAGCATAAGGTAATAGTCAGCCACAACAACTACGTGAAGAAAACGACTATTACAAGTACACTTATGTTGTATTGTGGCATATTAAATGTGATAAAACGTACAAGAAGCTGTTGATCAAGATTATTCAAGTTGGCCATTCGGCACGTTACTGTTTAGATTGTTGTCTATTATATCAAAATTTCTTACAAGACCAGGGCAGCACATTAATATGCTCGTTACTATATATATATATATATATACCAACCAACAAGAACTTGAACTTAACTTAAATAATTCAGCAAGTCTGATGGTACATATTTACAATTTATTTAACCTATAACGTTTATCTTTTCGGTTAGAATGAAATCAAATGTATTTACATCATAAAATAAATAAGCATAGAAAGTTTAACTATCAAAACTGATCACTGTGATTAATTTTCTCTTTAGAAGAACAATTATCTAATATCAATAGCTTATGTCACTATTTCTGGACTGTGAAGTTAGTACTGAGTAACGTTATGTCCACATGGATTCATCCTTCACTGAGTCGTTATTATTGTATTTTCTATTATATAGGTATAGTCTGAATATGCTGAAAAGTGGCTTTGTATTGCCAATTAACTTGTTGAGATCGTTCACACTCCTGCCATGGACGAACAAGTATCTGAAGTGCCAGGTAGTGGAAGCTGGGTAACTAGCTCTATTGACACCAAGAGCACTCGCACCACAGAGTCCAACAGAGGTGGATGACTCGTACAGTTTTTGTAGTTTGCAGGATAAAACCTGGAACAAAAATAAACATAACCCCTATATGGTCCATCACTATTCTATCCTCACATACATATATATATATATATATATATATATATATATATATATATATATATATATATATATATATATATATATATATATATATATATATATATTTGTTCTTACCCTCAGGCAATACACACACACACGGGCTGTTAATGGGCATCTATAGTCTGCTCCACAGATACAGGGGCAAAGTTAAACGTCATTAACAATGGTACTGTTTATTCTGCCCGCCGTGATTTCAAATTGTGGCTTAATTGTTTGCAAGGGCAAGGTCTTATATATATTAGCACATCCGGCGTATCGGAAAGCAGGGGATTCCGGGGTGTTGAAAATCTCAAAATGAGGCATAATTTATCTCTCTATTCAATTAGTAAAAACTATTATTTCAATTATCTTTCTTATTTCTGGGACGATTTTGGTCATCGAAAGCGAGAATTATTCCGTGAATCATTCTTTACCGAACTATCTAATAATTTTTTAGTTTGCTAAATGCAATTTAATCTATGCATACTTTAAATAGCTAAATTGGGGACTAACCTGATGTAGCGATGCCCTTTCACTCGATATTTCTCTCTTAATAAACTGCTTTTCGAGGACGTTTCTGCACCTCCCTCTAAAGTAACATTCCTGTTGTTGAATTATATACTGCTTCCCGGTGAGACTTCTTTATTTCGTATGACATTAAATGGCATCCTACTATCGGTTGCACAAATTGGGCCTCCATGTTAAGCATAATACGTTTCATTACACACACGAAGAAGGAAGCATTTTCATTGGCTAGTGTATCAGACAGTTCCCAAGAGGTATGGCGCGCGGTATGGTCAGAGTTACCCAGATTTATACAGAAGGCCGTGTTGTGAGACAGACTAAATCACGACACTCGGCAAAAAGGATAAATGTCTGAAAATGGACTATAAGAACATGTCTTTACCCTCAAAACAGAAGTTAATGGCTTTTTACATTCATCATGAAAGGCTTGTCTATACTATGTCGACATCAAAGATGCATTTGGTAGCACTGGCCACGAGTTTATGCTGAAGGAGCTATCTGGGTCAGATTACACTGGCGTCTTTATAAACATCCCCAAAGATATAAACAACGACTCTTCTTTTCAATTTAATGGCGAACACGCTATTACAGACCGAATTGAATGCAAGAAAGGTTGGTTCGTTGGAACCTTGGGGATTTCAATTTTCACTCTTCGTCTTTGCGGCATTTGGTGATATGTTTTTTAGGATTTCTTACAACCCCAGATGACTTCCCTAGCTCAGCAAGCTCAACATTGGTAGAGGTCACACCAGACCCACTAATTGGCGGGTTATGTAATACCACGAGACGGATGCATCGATAAATGGCTGCCATGGAATGAACAAGTTTATCGGTTACATCAGGTGCCTAATCGCATTCAAAGGTCAGTGAGCAGTAGCATTCTTGTGCATTTTTGTAATATATATATACATACATACATACATACATACATAATCAGAATCTTTATTATCCCAAAAAATACATTAACATGTACTTGATATAGTATAAAAACACCATATCATATCAGATAATCATTTACAGTCCGCAAGTGTGCTAAACTCCGCCCAGGAAACAATCGCCAAATGTTCACAATCCGTTGAATTCAATTTGTACACAGTTCACAAGCTGACATCAAACGTCTCCAGCCTTCACCGTCTTTTGGGACATGAGCAAAAACCAAACATTCACGATTCTACTGAACACACAATCTGACACCTGTCCGCGCTGTGGTAACGTGTCTTTCAGAAACGCACACCTTAGTAAGGGGTCACTGGATCTTTCCGTTCTCGATGAGGGGTGACAGTATCCGGTCGCCATTGATAACGAAGCTATAGTTTCTTTCCGGTGGCTTCATAAACCAATGGATATTCTTTAAAAATAAAAATGTCAATTTTAAAGGCTTGTTTAATTTTCGTCTTTCACTGATATACTTAATTTCTGTAGCCATCTGTTGCTGTCGTTTTTGACGGAGTCATGATAGGTAAATCTATTTAATACTTTTGTCGTTTTGACAGCGTCATATAGGTAAATCTATTTAATACTTTTGTTGTAAAACTTTGTTGGTCAAAGTTGGATAATTGGGTATTAACTTCTATGACAGGTTGTTTAAAGGGTTATCTTCTCTTTCTTTCAATCGTTGTCGTTGATCTGTCTGAACGATGCTCATTTTTATGCTGTCTAGGCATGCGCAGAGTTCTGAGCGCGAACTGTGACTTCCGTCATCTAGATTGTGATCTGGACTGTCGGACGACGATGTCCGTTGTGTTTTCCTCTAGATCATCATGGGGATTGGAAAGTTTCGATATGACTCAAATGTCAATGTTTTCCCCAGTGATTGTTTGTTAAAGGTGTATCCGGAAGATTCTGTATGAAGGTAAATGACATTCTTATTACTATGCCTTTGGCTGCAGAACATTTGAAATTACCTATTTGCGAGTGAAACTCACAGATCTTGAGAGACAGAATTTCTTCTTTGCTTCTAGCTCTAGCCAAATGAGACTATATGTTTTCAAGTGAACAGATGCCTAATGATGATGATCAATTATTGTGGACGCCACAGATTGGCGATATATATATGTTTAGCATGGTTTGATCGTGCCTGCTAACAAAGGATACACAGCTGTCTACATATTGAGGCCCTGTATTACGGCCAATATTTTCAGCAAGAGGAAATATATCTGGCGGGCTATGCTAGTTGAATAACAGCCTTATGTATTATTGCTACGCAATTTAGGAGCTCGTTTGTTGAACGATAGAGCTAATTAAGTACCTGACGCGCTGAGTCAATGGTACGGAAGCTACATTACATATTGTAACATTAGGACAGATGATGTTTGATGTATGATGCAAGCCTTTGATTACCAGACATTTAACAGTCATTTATTATCTATGTGAAGTCCTTGATCTTGTCGATTTGACTGTCCTGTTGATGCTACTGTCAGTTTCGTAAATAAATGTTTGAAACGTGCCAGCTGTCTTCGATTCCTCATTGACTACTGCATGTGAGTGTATGGGTGCATTACTGACTTTACTAAGAGCCTCAAGTATTCGTGTTTTCGTCTACACCCACACTCAGCACATCATAATACCAATATCACAGATCTACAACATGTACGCTGTTTACTGTGAGTGATCATAGTACCCCTGGCAGTGCCTCACTCTGGTGGCCGTTACATTCCTGGCCGTTACATTTCTGGTGACCTACATCGACACCGCAACATTACACAGTCCAGGTGATAAACGACACGTTCACTCTACCAGCTTTCACATCACTCATAAACAGTACGTTACATTTATGGTGGCCGTTACAAACCAGACGGTTACATTTATGGTGGACCAGATTTGTGGGTTTTCTACATTTTCAAGACAGTGGCAAATAGGTCAACAACTGAGCTGACTCACATAAACACTGGCGTTGGCATTTTTGTGTTACTGCTACATGGACCACAACTGCTACGGAATTGAAGTGACATTGTTATACATTTCTGGAGTTCTACAAAAGATGTCAATATATCTGGGCTATCAAGTCACATCATTACCTGTCGACCTAAGATTGTAAACAGTACCGCTGGTTGTTTACACTACATTCTGAGCTAGCAAGTCACATCGTTACCTGTCAACCTAAGAACGTAAACAGTACCGCTGGTTGTTTACACTACATGCTACAAACATATCGACGTTGGATTTTCTAGTCTCAACTGGTGTCGAGTATGATTTGTGTAGCTATACTTTGGAGACCACTGCCTGTTATGAAGTTACGGTAACCTTCAACGGTGGATCGTCTACCATTGTTGTTGACAGTAGTACCGCATTATATTGCATCTTTGCGGCTATTGTGGAGTGTGCTCAAAGATAAGTGGCCGGTTTTAGTGTGTAAACTGTGCCTTTATTTTGTGTAAAGCTAAGCCTTCGTCTAAACACATTCTACATATGGTGTATTTATATATGCCATGCATGTTTTTTGTATACATGTTTTTGTTTACATGTTTATTTAGTGTGTATTTCAGCGGGCTGGTTAGGTAAGGAGACTCCAATAGAAAATACCACGTGATAGAGGTTCTATCGTGAGCGTTTTCTGTAGGATTACGCATATTTCCCCAGTGGAAATTGCGAGCAACCTGTGTTGCTACTTGTCAGTTTTTTTCTTAGCTGTGATGAGATGTGTTAGTGTTGTTTTCGTTATTTTTTCCATTCTTTGATTTACGATTTGTTTTGTTTGTATCTGTTCGTCTTTCCTTACTTTCATTTATTTCTATACACCTTTTTGTTTATAACAGTGTTGTCATTTGTTTAATTTTCGCAGTTATCATTGTAAAATTTTACAACATTAGATTCAGTTAAGCTTTATTTATTATTTGACTTCTGCGAACGTTTTCGGTTGTTGTTTTGTATTCTTGTCTTTGTATTTATTAATGTAATACATTGTTGTCATACAGTCTATAGATATACTTGATCATTGACTATTAGTATTAATATCATACACTTTTCAGATAAAGGTTACTTATAATGATAATATTATAGAGAAACAAGGTAACTATACAAGGTCTTTGATTAAGACTTATCTATCAAAGAGAGTGAAATAAAGTGAAGTGAGTATACAAGTCTAGTATTACAGACTTGTCTCCCATCAAAGTGGGATAAGTAATTTATTTAATTTTTCAGGTCTGATCTCACATAGGTAGACATAATGTCTACACTAGACGTCTTTATTGCACAGTGGGCTGATCACCTGCTTGCCAACCAATCTGATTACGGAAACAATGATAGATTGTTTGGTCTGTTTTTGTTCCACAAAGACGCCACTAGGCGTGGTGGAAACAGCTTTAGATTGATCAATTTGTTGTTGCCCTAAGACGCCACTAGGCGTACTGGCCACACACTGCTTTGCCGGTTGGTGGCTAAGGATGGAAGAAGAAGAAGAAGACGTCTTTATTGAACAAGGGAAAGCCCTTGGGAAGACAGGTGAGAAGTTAGAAGAATTCGCACTTGCTCAATATGCCAAGGCACAGAAGGCTGAAGAGAAAACGATACAAATGCAGTTGGATAGAGAAACTGCTGCTGAGGAGAAAAAACTTCAAGCTCAAGCTGCTGCTGAGGAGAGAAAATGACAAGCTGCTGCTGAGGAGAAAAAACTTCAAGCTCAAGCTGCTGCTGAGGAGAGAAAATGACAAGCTGCTGCTGAGGAGAGAAAATTTCAAGCTGAGGCTGAAGAGAGAAAAGCAAAATGGGAACATGATGAAAGACTCGCGGTTTTGGAGTTAGAGAAATTGAAATTGGGGAATGCGGGTGCTCATCAAGCAACTTCGGATACGACAAATGAGAAGTCTAATAAGATCAAATTACCTCATTTCAATCCTTTAAAGGACGATATAACGGATTATCTTGATAGATTCAAATTTTTATGCGATACGCATAAAATAAAAAAGGAAAAATATGTCAAAAAACTGATGGAATTTTTTTCAGGTGAACCAGTAACTACTCTTATGACAATAGAGGAACATGATAGGACCAACTATGATGTTGTCAGAGCAGCATTGCTTAAAAGATATCAACTAAAAGAAGAAGATTATCGTCTTCGTCTTAAGACAATGTTGCCAGAAAATGGAGTGGATTTCTCTGACTTTATTATAAAGATACGTCGTACATTCACGCGTTGGATTGAGTTGTTGCAGACTGAAAAAACCTATGAAGGCCTAATGGACGTATTACTTCGAGACAAGGTTATGTCATCGGTCAACGAATCTTTTCTTGCTTTTCTTCATGAGCGTAAACCTAAAAACATAAAAGACATGGAGGAATATTGTTGCTAGTACGTAACTGCGCATCCCCATGCTACAGTTAGCGATTCTAAAGTGAAAGAAGGGTTGCCAGTTGCTTCGGCAGCACCATATGGCTCTAATTACAATCGTAAATTTCAAGGTGCTAAGCAAAGCTTTAATAAGAAGAGTAATCAGAATTACACTCAATATCAAAGCAATCCATCACACAGTGGGCTTTCTTCAAAGAATTGGAGACGGGCTGATAGTCCTCGTAATGTTGGGTCTAACAATTTTAGACACTTTCGCAAAGGTTATCACAATAGAAACTATCCGAGTTTCTCTTCTAGAGATAATTATCCTCGCCGTCAAGAATATTATGATGATGGTTATGGAAACTGTGATGCAAACCAGAATAATGATTATGATGGGCAATATAATGGTAATTACAGGGGAAATAATAATCGCGGCAGACCTAGACATAACAAAAGGAAATCTTATCGTCAGGCAAACGCTGCACAACATGAGTCTCAGTAAGCCTGTAGTCAAGTGAATGATAGTAGAAACTCTAATGCTGTCACTGGCTCTGCTTTCGATTTTGGGAGAGCAGCTAAGTGCCCCCAATGCTCAACATTATTCGAGCCATCTACAGTATCTACGCTAATTTGTGGTCACCCTCTTCCCGCTCTTCCTGGTACAGTTGCGCATGACGGGAAAGGATCTCTTATTTTAAATAGAGGTCTAGTGAATGATAATCCAGTCTCAGTACTTTTTGATTCTGGATGTACTACTATTGGGGTTAGGCAATCTCTTATAGATCCTTGCTATGCCACGGGGAAGGTGGTTAAGTGTGTGACATTTGGTGGATCTTTGGAAATATATCCTACTGCTATCATCCACATGGATACTCCCTTCTTTACAGGAGATGTCCACGCGTGTCTTCTTCCTAATCCTATTGCGGATCTTATAATCGGTCGTATTCACGGGGTTAAGGAATGTACCATGCAGCAAATTGCTGCTTGGGAGAAACAGAATATCCAAACAGCCAATGTGGTTGTAACAAGAGCACAAGCTCTTGTTCCTTCAACTTCATCTAATGATAGTGATGAAGTTAGTAGCCAAGATGATCACTTGGTGATTTCACATGACTCGTTTGTGAAACTACAAGAAGAAGACTCTTCTCTAAATAAATACTTTCTTCTCGCTAAAAACGGTGATCCGAATCAAAATACAATTCACAAATCGTATATCGCTATAAAGAATGGTATACTAGTGCGTATGGTACAACACTCAGACAAATCTATGCACTCTCCAATTCTTGTGCCCAAAAGTATGAGAGCCTTAATTCTTCAACATGCACACCATTCTCAGTGTGCTGGACACATGAGTTTTTCTCGCACTAAGTCGAGAGTTCTAGCGGCTTTCTTTTGGCCATTCGTAAACAAAGACATACGAATTTGTTGCCGATCTTGTAAGATTTGTCAAGAAGTCAAATCTAGAGGTCCACGACATGCTGCACCTATCCAGGCTGCAGACATTCCTATTCGACCATTCCAGAAGATGGCAATAGATATTATTGGCCCTTTTAAGATTATGTCAGCCAGAGGACATCAATTCATCTTAACATGCGTCGACATGTGCACACGTTGGCCAGAGGCTATACCTCTAAAGAGCATATCTACTGCCGATATCGCAGACACTCTTTGGCTAATATTTTCTCGTTTGGGTTTTCCCAGAGAAATATTGTCAGACCATGGTACTCAATTGATATCAGACACTATGTCGCAGGTGATGTCTATCCTAGATATTAAAAGGTCTCTCAGTAGTATTTATCACCCAATGTCTAATGGGTTAGTTGAACGTCTTAATAGGACACTTAAGAACTTACTTGGCAAGATTACTGAGGATCATCCTCAGGATTGGGACAGGGTTTTACCCTCGGCTCTCTTTGCCTATAGAGAGGTCACCAACAAACATACAGGGTTTTCTCCCTTTCAACTTGTTTTTGGCACGCAACCGCGCAATCCTATGTCCTTGCTACACGATTTGATAACTGCCGATAATATTGACAATGACCCTCAATCTTCATATGAGTATGTCATTGCTCTCAGGCATAAGATTATCGAAGCATGCAAGTTAGCGACTTCATCCTCCGAATTTGCCAAAGTAAAGGCGAGGCAATTCGCTAATAAGAAGAGACGCCTACGTCAACTTTGTCCTGGAGACAAAGCGTTTGTCGTACTTCCTTCGAGGGAGAACAGACTTCTCATTGTGTGGAAAGGTCCATATAAAATAGTCTCAAAAATTTCCGATGTCGACTATGTTGTCGATATTGATGGAAGGCATAAAACCTTCCATATAAATATGCTTACGGAATTTATTGAACGACCAGACTATTTGCAGCCTATTTTCCATGCGACAGACAATTCTCCAGTCCAACACGGTCATATCTCATCCTTGTCGGTTATACAGGAGGAGGAAGCAACGTTTTCAGATGTTAATCTACCTCTTCCTATGATTCCACTCAATTCTACGGAATCATGGAGAAAGTTTTGGTTTCTTCTAATTTGTCTTTTGAGGAACAGCGTCAAGTATCTTCCTTGCTGCAATAATTTAAGGATGTCCTTACCGACATTCCTGGACACACACATATTATCAAACATGACATCATACTTACTGATCATAATCCGATCAGAGTAAGACCATATCCTATCCCTATTCATTTCCAAGCGCAAGTCGAGAAAGAATTGGATGAAATGATACAATTGAAAATAATTGAACCATCCACTTCAGCATACTCTTTGTCCATGGTTATTGTTCGAAAGAAAGACAATAACATACGTCTTTGCGTCAATTATCGCAAATTGAACCAAGTTACGAAGTTCGATGCTGAACCTATGCCTTTATTGGAAGATCTACTTACTAGACTTTCTAAATCGCGATTCTTTACTAAACTTGACTTGTCGAAAGGCTATTGGCAAGTTCCGTTAACTGAACGCGCCAAACCTTTCACTGCTTTCTCAACACCTAGGGGTTTGTATCAATGGAATTTTATGCCTTTCGGGCTTATGAACGCCCCAGCTACTTTCGTACGCATGATGCGTCGAATTCTCTCATATCGTACAGACGTCATCGCATACTTGGACGACATCTGTCTTTTCAGCGATACTTGGGAAGAACACTATTCGGGTTTAAATGAGTTACTGTCTACTCTACGCGAGCATAATTTGACTGTAAACCCTCTAAAGCCTTTGTTGGGTTTTGTGAAATCTCTTTCCTAGGTCATCGAGTTGGTCATGGTCTATTAAAGACAGAGGACCAAAACATTTCTATGATATTAAATATCTCCGTTCCTAAACCAAAAAAGCAAGTACGTAGTCTCTTGGGATTAATACAATTCTACGGAACATTCATTAAGAATCTGTCCTCCATTATGGCACCTCTTTCAACTTTATTGAAAAAAGGTTCTCCTAATATGGTGCGCTGGTCCCAAGAATGCCAATCTTCATTGGATCAGATTAAGAATTTGTTCTCATCTCCTCCTATCTTACGACTACCATCGATTGATAAGACTTTTGTCCTTCGTAGTGATGCCTCTTCCACTGGGATCGGGGCGGCACTTATGTAGGAGTATTCAGGAACTCTGCATCCTGTGATGAATACCTCTAGGAAAATGAATGCGGCAGAAAGGAACTATTCGGTTCTAGACCGTGAATTGTTAGCTATGGTCTGGGCCATTCTTAAGCTACAAAGATTCCTTCTGGGCGCGCATTTCATTATGGAAACCGACCAAAAAGCTCTTACAGCTATGCAGAATAAGGATTTGAAGAGCTCGAGATCTACTCAATATGCTATTGCTCTTCAACCTTTTCATTTCACGGTGCGGGCTATCCGTGGTTCGGATAATGTGATGGCGGACATACTGTCTAGATGCCCACATGATTCCCCTTAAGTCTTGTGTCCTAGATTTCATGATACATTTCCAGACTCATGTCTGTTCATAATATACATTAATACATTTGTTTCACCTTAGATTAGTAAATTGATTGTTTTCTTTCTCTATTGCTATCTTTGGTGTAATGTCGAAGGTTAAGGTTAACATAAAATAAAGGCCAAAAAAATAAGAAAAGGAAAAATGTTAAAATGGCCACATATAATATTTATATAATTTTGTAGTGACTATAGTGCATTATAGCATGTTACTAATTAATGTCATTTATATTGTTCTCAGTGCAAACTAGTACCAAGTACGGAGCGCTTGTGAGAACCATGATGACGCCATACCTTACTTTTGTTCAAGAAATCGCAGCACTTATGTGTATATAATATACTTCTATTGTTAGATAATGTGGAAGGAATTTAACAAATATGGACATGTCCATCCATTATTTATATTAATGGTATAACATTGTAATTTGTATATTGATATGACTTCTTGAGATAGATTGTCATTGGTCATTGCTATGATTATAGTATTGCATAATTGTTTGATAGTTATGTAATTTTTGTTAGTATCGCCAGCAACTGAGGTTTCTTTGATGGTACCTTCCCGAAGATATTTTCTGTTATTTGGTGAGATGATTTGATTCTCTCCGGTTGATTCTTTCATTGGCACATTATTCATGTAACATGAGCTTGTGGTATCTTGCTCATTGATGTATTTAAAAAAAATGGGTCATTTTTTATACGGGGGGTGCGGTAGTCTGTTGCTGTCGTTTTTGACGGAGTCATGATAGGTAAATCTATTTAATACTTTTGTCGTTTTGACAGAGTCATATAGGTAAATCTATTTAATACTTTTGTTGTAAAACTTTGTTGGTCAAAGTTGGATAATTGGGTATTAACTTCTATGACAGGTTGTTTAAAGGGTTATCTTCTCTTTCTTTCATGCGTTGTCGTTGATCTGTCTGAACGATGCTCATTTTTATGCTGTCTAGGCATGCGCAGAGTTCTGAGCGCGAACTGTG
This sequence comes from Oreohelix idahoensis, assembly GCA_024509875.1. Classification (NCBI taxonomy): domain Eukaryota; kingdom Metazoa; phylum Mollusca; class Gastropoda; order Stylommatophora; family Oreohelicidae; genus Oreohelix; species Oreohelix idahoensis. Next base: position 293,590 of record JAMPIV010009940.1, on the reverse strand, counting down.
ACTTCCGTCATCTAGATTGTGATCTGGGTTGTCGGACGACGATGTCCGTTGTGTTTTCCTCTAGATCATCATGGGGATTGGAAAGTTTCGATATGACTGAAATGTCAATGTTTTCCCCAGTGATTGTTTGTTAAAGGTGTATCCGGAAGATTCTGTATGAAGGTAAATGACATTCTTATTACTATGCCTTTGGCTGCAGAACATTTGAAATTACCTATTTGCGAGTGAAGCTCACAGATCTTGAGAGACAAAATTTCTTCTTTGCTTCTAGTTCTAGCCAAATGAGACTATATGTTTTCAAGTGAACAGATGCCTAATGATTAATATAAATTATTGGGCACGACACAGGGGGGCGATATATATATATATATATATATATATATATATATATATATATATATATATATATATATATATCTATATATATATATATATATATATATATATATATATATATATATGTTTAGCATGGTTTGATCGTGCCTGCTAACAAAGGATACACAGCTGTCTACATATTGAGGCCCTGTATTACGGCCAATATTTTCAGCAAGAGGAAATATACCTGGCGGGCTATGGCAGTTGAATAACAGCCTTATGTATTATTGCTACGCAATTTAGGAGCTCGTTTGTTGAACGATAGAGCTAATTAAGTACCTGACGCGCTGAGTCAATGGTACGGAAGCTACATTACATATTGTAACATTAGGACAGATGATGTTTGATGTATGATGCAAGCCTTTGATTACCAGACATTTAACAGTCATTTATTATCTATGTGAAGTCCTTGATCTTGTCGATTTGACTGTCCTGTTGATGCTACTGTCAGTTTCGTAAATAAATGTTTGAAACGTGCCAGCAGTCTTTGATTCCTCATTGACTACTGCATGTGAGTGTATGGGTGCATTACTGACTTTACTAAGAGCCTCAAGTATTCGTGTTTTCGTCTACACCCACACTCAGCACATCATAATACCAATATCACAGATCTACAACATGTACGCTGTTTACTGTGAGTGATCATAGTACCCCTGGCAGTGCCTCACTCTGGTGGCCGTTACATTCCTGGCCGTTACATTTCTGGTGACCTACATCGATACCGCAACATTACACAGTCCATGTGATAAACGACACGTTCACTCTACCAGCTTTCACATCCACTCATAAACAGTACGCTACATTTATGGTGGCCGTTACAAAACAGACGGTTACACCATCTTTTCGGGTGATGTTATAGTCGCTGTTCAGAATTTCCACTGACTAACGTGAGAGCTTCAAGTTGACACACCTCTCAAAGCCGTGGAAAAGTCTCTTCTCTGCTACAAATCTTGTTTCAGCATTGTACAAAATTAAAAGTCAGTGGATCCTTCCATTCACAATGAGGGGTGACAGTATCCAGTTAGAAACTGCTAACGAAAACATTATTTCTTTCCAGTGGCTTCACAAATGAATATATATTATTTGTAGACGAAAAGTTCAGTTTCAAAGACCTTTTCGTTTTTTAATATCACAAATATCCCTAGTTTATGTAACAATCTCTTCGGGTGTTGTTATAATAGGTGTTAAGAATATCCACTTACTACCGTGGGGTGCCTCAACGCTAACCATCAGGTCGAGCTGGCTTGACATGTTTCTATTGTCATAGATCAAATAACTTGAAGTTGAACCAATGCATGGCTACCTCATTGGGCATGTATGATTATAATAAGGCATTGCTTCAACTTGCGAAATTAATATGGCCTCTCGAAATTTGATAACAGCAGTAACAATAGCCTTCAATAAATTTGTGATGTTTTGAAACGCTGTCCGGTTGACACATCACAAAACCGCCATCTTGGCTACTTGGTACCAACACAAACAGCGAACTCACATGATAGGTAAACTTGATGTTTTCATCTTTAAAATACTTAGCAGCATAATCCATAACATGAGCCAAACACACAACAAACTCATACAGCGTTAATGAGGGCTGTTACCACAGATGCAGACTCCAAATCGACGACATGAAATGCACAACACAAAAGTGCGGCCTACCACGACGCCATCTTTGAAACATACATACATACATACATACATACATACATACATACATACATACATACATACATACATACATACATACATACATACATACATACATACATACATACATACATACATACATACATACATACATATAAAACAAAGCTTGAAGCTGGCAGAATAAATATGACCCAAAATACATTTGGAAGATGCGACAAGGTACATTGGGTTTGGTTTTCCAGCTTAGAGGAAACAATCAACATGTGGTTGGGACTTGGGCGGAAATATTTGGCTGGTTGTGAGGGGGTGGACTTTTTCTGATGATCAGATTGCTTCCTATTGCGATTCTCTGTATAAAACTTTCCTGTCGATAATTTTGTGACAATATAAATGCAGTGCTGATTTTGTTCTCATTGCTTTAAGGCGACCACCTGATCAATTAACGTACTAAGACCTTACAGAATAGACACCAGCGCGATCACAATTCTGAGACACTGGATTGCATTAAGGATAATATGGACAATTAATGATCGCCTGTTGGAGACCGACACAGCAACTGATGACCCAACACAACTCAGTCTGCTAGAATTCTGCATGAAGCGTCAAACTAACAGAGATGGGCGTATGAGAGAATGGGTCAGGCGTGTACAGAACTAGCATGCGACAGGAACAAGTATCATTCAAAACCGAAGGTTGCTAAGGGTGATTGAGCACCCGATGCTGTCTCTGGAGTGTAATAATGTCAATTCTGAATAATAATAACAAAAATTTTGATTAATGTCTGCATTATTTCAGAGACGAGTCACAGGTGATGTAACCTTTCATCGAGGTTGGGATGATTACAAAGCAGGATTTGGAACTCCTGATACAGACTTCTGGATTGGAAATGACGTTATTCATAAACTTAGTTTACAAGTAAGTGTAAATATAAACTTTTTTCCCTGGCTCAGAAGTCAAAACTAAACGAATACTATAACTCTTTAAAAGGTATAATTTTAACGTAACTAATTCCCGTATCCACATCTTTACTTTAGCCCCATATTTTCACAATAAAATTGCACTTTTTTTTCATGGCACATTTTTTTTCGGAACGGGAGCTAAAGTGCACGCCTGTTGAAACAACCTGCATTTTGTATCACATCCTTAATAATGGTGGATGGTTGATTTTCCACACAATTTCTTGAGTTTTCCATGTTTATAATTCTAATGAGCATCAACAAAGTAGCTAATTTAGTCGCTCAAGTCGATACTCCCTTAAATAATTATTCGGAGTAATAGAAAGTTTATTTTGATTTCTCTTAGAGTTGTGTTTTTTTTTGGTGTGCAATACGTGTCAAGGCCAGATGAAAAACAAAAATTATCAGTACATTTACAAAACATGGTGTGATAAGACAACGGAAAGTTAATTAGTTAAATTTCAATCCATCGCTTTTTTCTATTTTTCCCCATGTCATTTTTTTTTGCACTCTTTGCTTCATAGCGTCATAATCAGTACATACAGATAAATGACCACAGGAGAACTAGGGCCGTGATGAGGATATTCACTAGAAAAATGCGCAACATAATTATTTCCGGCCATGTTTTGGCGGATGACTTACTCTTATTGTCTAATTGTCATTTCCGCTCATCATAGAGTATCAAGGTAAAACTGTAAATGGTCATCTTGCAGGAAGACTGGACTAAGCATTTACTTGTTTATGCAGAGATGGTTTTTCTAGCTATTTGTTTTTCAATATGAGGTTGCCAACCTCATGCACAACCCGTTTTAGTCGCCATGTACGACATTTATGACAAGCTTGAGGAAGCAGTAGATTTACGCTGTCTTTGTCTCATCAGAGTCCACACAAGAACTAACCACAGTAAACATAGATGGCATTAAAGTTTATTGTTGTGTCTCTCGTGAAAGTACCATCAAACTCTTAATGTCGGTATAACACGTAAGTATTGTTGTTGTTGTTTAACTAGGGCTGCTGAGCTTTTGCAGCCAATACCAAGTTGAAGACTCCTTGGTATTATCTACACTGTAGATCTATGTTTTTTTAAGTGGTTTTTCAGCCATTCTTAAACGTGTTGAGTTAAAATCATGAGCTCTAGTTTCTCCAGCTTGACTAGTATTTAAAGATTCATCACATCTGGTCCCAAGCCAGGAGGAAGAAGCGTGTGGTATTCCACGCCATCCAAGAGGGCGCTCCTAATATGCAGAGCTAAATTACCGTATTAAGGTTCTGGGTTCTCCCAAGGAATCATCACGTTCTACACACAGCCACTTCTCTGCGCCCCCCCCCCCCCCCACCCTTTTGCCTGTCATGGGCTCATAGTGAGATCTTCGTGCAAGCAGCCAACCAGGTCAAAGCCAGAGTCTTGGCCTCAAGAGACTCCTCCAAATTTAATGTGCAATGCTAGATTCTCAACATGTTTCACCACAGAAGAAATCACTGAAAGATTGTGGATGGTTTCAAATGTCAGTGAGGGTATAATTAGCCACACAGAGGTTCACATCGACATTTATATACTATAGCATTGTGCTTAGCTGGTGGTCATATAAGAATGACTCCAGATATGCCTCCAAGCATAACATGTAAGTATACCATACATTGCATCATCCGTCTCAGGAGAAAATAGTTAATTCATTCATTACTATCAGTTTTCTGCGAACAATAAGCTTTTAAAAAATAAAAAGTTCAGGCCATGCCTTTATGACCTCCTAAATTTATTCAAAGTACAGGTAAGGCAATCTGTTATGTATATTTTATCACACGGCGTAAAAAAACAGCCAGAATAGTGCATATATTAGACTAAATAACACGACATGAAAGTAGTTGTCTTAGTGCAGATATTTTATATGTTTTTAGCATGACATGAAAGTAGATCGCATAGCCCAGGTGTATTGTATGTTTTAAACGCGACATGATAGATCGCATAGTGCACATATATGTTTTTAACGCAACATGAAAGTAGTCAGCATAGTGCAGCTGCGTTGTGTGTTTTAACACGTCGTGACAGCAATTCTCATTGTGCAGATGTATATTTTTAACGTGACCTGAAAGTAGATCGCATAGTCTAGATGTATTGTGTGGTTTAAACACGACATGAAAGTAGCTCGCATAGTACAGATGTACGTTTTTAACGTGACATAAAATTTGTTTGCATTGTGCTAATGCATTATTTGTGTGGAATATGAACGAACAAACAAACGAATTTTATTTTCAAACGACTGAGAACAAGGCGAGGAAATTTGGCCTTTCCCTTCTCTCATTATTCTCACACTCATTGTATGTATTACGTCTATGGCAGGGGTCGGGCTACGTTTCTGGGTATTACCCAAAATCTATTTGCGGTAAATATTACACAATATCGCAGAGCTAATAAAGTGTCCATTACATTTTTAACGAACACACGGACACATTCAACTTTAACATAGTTGCACCTAAAACATTGACTTCCAATTCAGCCACTTACACACTTTTCCAGTGTCTAATATCTTGATATTATCTTCCACCCCCCCCCCCCCCCCCCCCCAGACTTCAGAGCTAAAAAACAAGCTAATTGCTATTACAATGAAGAATAAACTGCTTCAAGGTCAAGAATTTATAAAAGACTTAAACAGCAACACATGCTGTTATGAGAATAGCACACACACACAAAATTAATAAAAAGGATTGAAGAACGGAACAATTTCATTCAAACATCTCCACTTCAGGTTTTGGAAAAATGGTACTGTTTCATATTTGATAAGACAACATTCATATCAGGGCTTTTTGATGTCAGAGCAACTTGGATGCTGTCTTCGGGGTCCAACCGATTTCTGTACTTTTTTTTCAAGTTCATAAGGGTAGAAAATCCTTGTTCACAAATGTAGGTTGTTGCAAAAGGCAGCAGCATTTTGGTCGCTTCTACATGTGCAAGTTTAACAGACCAATTTATTCTTATGTGACAGTGTCCTTGTATCTACTGATGATTGGTCCGTGGGTAAATCACAGCACCAATTAAGAGTAATATGTGACCGTGTGAGCTGACCACGGTACCAATTAATATTATGTGACAGCTTCTTTCTATCTAGCCAGTTAGTCATTAGCCCTCCGCTAGAGCTGTAGATTCTTGTATGGTTACGCCAGGTTCGTTCTTCTCTCGATAGTTGTTGTTAAGGTGCATAGTGGTGTACTTACTAACAGTGTGGTAACTTTGCATTCAATTCGACAAATGTGCATAACTCAGCTGAGTCATATAATATGGTTTATTTACAGAAATTCATAAATAAACAAATGCAGCTAGAAATCAAATCAATATTCTTTGTTGTGAAGGTAGTTTACTGTAGGTGTCCGTATTTTCCTTTCTCACTCCGTAATTGTGTGAGTTACCCAAAAATCCCGTGTACTTGTAGATCACGACCTAGGTCACTTTGACCTTTGCTTCCACAGCTTTTCAGTAAAAGTAGTTGCGCCTTTTACCTTCAATATTTAAAGGTGCTATTTTCTTCAGCTTCTGAACTTTCAATACATTTATAGCTGTTTCTCAGTTTTCTTCCTTTAATAAAAATCACTTCTAGCTGGGGACTGAAAGAAATCCAGATGTATTTACATGAGTTACCACTTTACATAGTCTTTCCTCCTAGTACAGAACAAAGCGACCGCTTATATTCTGTCGTGTGAATAATAACACTAAAGTTATCACACTCTATCTTCATTCTGAAAAACTTCAAGTATTAACACTCCGAAATGCCTATGTGGTTCTGCATAGATGAGATGCTCAAAACATGGCTTTTCAGCAATGTCACAAGTACAAACACAACCTTCCCCGAGGTCGTCTATATGGAACTCTCTTTAAAATGTTAACTTTTAGTTAGCTCGACGGTGTTGTGAGTTCTTGTCACTGTCGATGATTGTGATTGGTGCTACTAAAATGTATGACGTTATCTCATTGGCACAGATAACGCTTGGGTAAAAGGTCTCACTGTCACAATCTGTCTTGTTCTAAAATTCCATGCGTGCTTCACTGTTGGAGCGAAGTTCAACAGGGGCCTCTGCAAATTCTTCAAGCACATAAGTAAGTTACTAGTTGAAGGGATTTACAACCCAACTGACAGTATGTGAATCATGCTCTGGAAACTAATCAGAGAACCGCTTTTTGAGTTTGGTCAGCAGCCTTGTAACTGCTCCTTGATGTCACAAAAACTGAGATCTTCACAATCTTCCAAAAACTCTGCTTGCTTTGGAAAGGCCGCTATCTTGTTTTGTTCCACTTTCTGGTTCCAGTACAAAAGCTTTGATCCAAATGCTGAATCCTTTTCTCTTGCTAAAAAGACATTGATGTTTTTCTCTTGCAGTTCCTTGTTCAATGAATTCACATGCCCAAAGATGTCAGCTAAATATGCGAGATGTGCAAGCCTAGTGGAGGTTCTCATCTGCAAGGGCATGTTTTTGATCCACCAGAAAGATTTTTAGTTCAGATCTGAGAGCCCACACTCGATTCAGAACATTTCCACGTGAAAGCCGGCTCACTTCTGTATGAAAAAAGGAGGCCTGAAAATTCAGCTTCCGCATTCTCACATACATCACGAAATAGCCGCGTGTTTAGTGCATGTCCTTTGACAGCATTGACACTCTTGCTTACAGCATTCATGACAGCTTCCAATTCAGGTTACAACTGCTTCAAAAGCAATGCCTGGCGATGGATCATCCAGTGGATAACTTCAATTTTTGGATTCTGCTTTTTGGCCAAAGCCGAAAAGCCACACGCATGAACCAACATGGCTGGAGCTCTATCAACAGACTCACTAATACAGTCTTCCCACTTTAAATCAACATTTGGTGTTTTGAAGTATACATCAACCTTGTTGAAGACATTAACCTTGTTGAAGACATCAACCTTGTTGAAGATATCAACCTTGTTGAAGACATCAATTCCAGGAGTTCTCAACTCAAGAGGAGAACCCAACAACATTTCTTCTACAATTGCATCATAACCGCTGTATCGAAAATACACCATCAGCTGCGAAATGCTGCTGACATCTGTACCCTCATCAAGTTGATTAGCAACATGTTTGCTCTCTTTGATTGAAGAAATCAATTGTTCCTCACATTTTCTGCTAAGATTGAAATTCTCTCTTAACAACTCTTGCAGACAAAAGCACTCAACCCAGTCGCATGGCTTCTTTCTGGCCACACATGATTTCAACCATGTTTACTGCTGCAGGTTTGACCAATTCTTTACCAATAGTATGTGGCTTCTTGTTTCCGGCACTCAACCAGGCCACTTCAAAGCTAGCTCTTGACGCTGAACGTTGATCAAATGTACCTCTCAAGTTGCTTTCCAATTTCTGCCTTTTGATAGCTCTTTCCAAATTCTCAAAGTATTCCTGCGTTTTGGAAGACAGTGTCACAAGATGGATTTGGGGCGACCTCTTTTCGATCTCTGCTTCACTACAGCAGTAATCAGTATGGTCGCCACGTTTTTCTTTCTCTGTTATGTAGCAGATATTTTGTATTTTTCAACATTATTACACTCCTCTCAGTGTTAAGTCGTCATGTCTGTCTGGTTAGCCATTTCTCCTTGTTTTGAAAGGAACGGCTGAGATAATAATTAATCGACAACCGTGTTTGATAATCTCGGATGTGACCGACATCAGACAACAGATTAACACTAAAATCACCAAGCGCATTTGTTTAATCGCTGATAAGGAAAGGGTGCGTTCGTTGACAAGATGGTAAAGAGACGGATTGTGTGTGCTCAAGCGACAGATAACGAGATTACTCGTCTGTGCGACGCATTTTGGACAGACATGCATGACATCATCGTTTCCTGCACACCTTGTTGCAAAGCAGGAAAGTAAGATGTTACATCTGACACATATTGTCAAATGAGTTTACAGATGTGTTTGGGAGTTTGCATACAAGGCATCGGATGTTTTATTTCCATATATGGGAGAGGTGACCTTGTGCATCACGCACATTATTTCAGGCGGAAAAAATTTTGAAATTACCCCATTAAACACGCATGTTTGACACTATTGGAGCTTTCTTAGCATCATAGCAAAACAAATGCGGGGGAAGAAAGGCCATATAACCTGACCTTTTCGCAGTTTTAAGACACTATGAAAATTCGCTGTGTGGGTCGCTTGCCAAGACAAAACCAGACTGCCAGGTTTAGAATTCAGAATTATATTTATCAGACCGGACTTTGTGGAACATCTTGATGGACTAAAAGAGCCCAGGAAATCTTTTTAATAAAGAAGACCGGCATCAGAGGAAACTGAAACACGAAGTCATAGTGGAAGTTTAGTGCTATCATAACGACCTACAAGGCACGTGAAAAAAAGGCATCTGTCAGTGTCTTAAACCTACTTCTCTGAGCAAACAGTCTGTGACCCAAGATTGGCTTGTTAGTTATACCAGTTGAGGGTACTATCTCTGGAACAGGAAGGGAAAAGTGGCCTGAGCTTTAAGACGAGGGACCAACTTCGTAGACACTCCCTGACACTTTACAACCATGACCAGCAACGAGCGTGATCACTACCAAGAACCAAACCATCAGAAGGAGCAGAACCGTCACTGACAGCTAAGTAACACATAAAAGCTGCCAAGTGACCTCCTTTATAAATTTTCCTTCCATCAAAACAGTGATGATACACTTTTTTGTATAAATAAATATTCAAATTTTCTAAAACCTCGTTAAACCTAAACGATTAATAAATCTGTTATTTGTAAATATTCACATGTAACGTCGATTTAATCATTTTGAATGCACTGCATGTATGTCTCTATCAATTTACTAAATACACTCTAAACAGAGCTATAACATAATGATAAAAATTCCACTGAGTAAATCAGAGTAGGTTCTTGAACGAGCTAAAATTAATAATTGCTTAATTCTTCATAGAAGACGGCGGACCGATATAGGTTAACAATTGCTCTGCCATTGCAGCATTGTTCTTGACTTCGGAAATATCTTATGAAATTTACCTAGAGATATAAGCAGCATTATCCTTCTATCTACAACTCTGCCAATAGTAATCTTGTGCGAAGGTAGACACCTTTGAAGAACCATATTAGATACTCTTGAGTTTTGGCCACTGTTGGACCACTTTTGCAAAGCAGGGGAGGCAATTCCGTGACAGACAGATCTGAGTGCACATTTTGCAAGTGTTTCTTCAGCTGATTATTTTTGAAAGACTCTGTAGTCAGCGCTTTCAAACAGACCACACATTGTGACTTCATTTGTCCTTAGTCTTCTATTTCTGTGAAACCATCATTGGAGAACTCTGCCAGATATTTCCTTTTCCTGTTTGATGCCATCTGAAGGATAAAAGTGAAAATGATTAAAAACGGGAAATTTTAAGTAAAATATTCTAATACTTTAGCCGATATCCTTAGAAAAGAATAAAGAGTTATAATTAAGTCCTCAACTCCTTATCAACATGCAATGCAATTTGGCAAGACCTGTCAAATGTCACACTACCATAGACAACATAACTCTGACACTAGTCATAATATGCGTGGAGAGTGTTGCTATAATGCAAACTGAACTGACGATTTGAACAAGGTACCTGTTCGAGTCACAACAGTAATGGTTTCCAAATTTTTTGTTGGTGCTTTATATATGAGGTATCAATGAAAATTTCACATACGATTTTTGCTGTAGGTTCCATAGTTTTGAATATAAAAAAATATCACTGTCGTTTTAAAAATTTTCGCAGCGCTCTTGACATAAAATAGTATAAGAAATGTAATATACCGTAATAGCTTTGTATTGCTATTTACTGGACAACCAGCAACACGTCATTAAAATATAACAGAAATTCCTAGTTTAATTCATAAGAACTTTATTAGTTATTGAATAGGCACAACTCGCCATGGAAAAAAATAACATACGAGGGCTATTACAAAATCAACCTCCGATTGGCTGGTAAAAATAATCAAAAATAGAGACAAAGGTTTTATTACATACAAAACTTACATACATAACTGCATTACTTTTCCGCATAGTCGCCACCCAATATCATGCACTTGCCGTACCGTGGCATAAGCTTTTGCGATCCCTCGTCAAGGAGTGGCGCTGCCAGGGTACCCAGCCTCTGTATCCAACAATTAGAGGCGCATCCCTTGGGGCCCTCATAAATGTATTCGTTTTGCCAGCTGTAATCATTGATTCATATTGGAGTTACATATCTCGATCAGTGAGCGCAATCGTCTCAGCCTTTGTTTAATTGTATTTGCCTATTGGTGGTGGCCACCCGTAACAGAGAGTGTTAACACCTAGGATTTATTAAGCTGTTCCAGGGGGAGCTTATCTCCATAGCCTTAGTATACCAAACTTAGATGGAACAGTGTCAGTTTTCCAAGCGGAGGAGAATATTACCTGCCAAACATTGTCAATATTAGAAGACCGGTCATTCTCATTATTATTTTAATTGGACAATACTTTTGGTGTGAAAAAGTGTACGGGTGTTGTTAGGGTGGACGTGAGACAGAAACGCTTGTTGGTTTGATTGAGCGACATGGTGTGTTAGTTTTTTTCTGTGGTTGAGATTCACTAGCTTTCAGAGATCGTGAAGGCAGTACTTGTTTTTCTTTGATTCGTGTGGTGGTTTTTCTTTAATAAACATATTTATATGTGATCTGTGGTCAGAATCTCTTCTATTCTAACTGTCACTTGATGTTTGCTGTGCCCTTACTGTAGTAGATTATTCTATTTAGCATTTGGAGGACGGGTGAGAGACTGACATCTTAAAAACAGTCGGAGTATGGTGGAGAAGTAAACCTTTAGAGATCAGTACACATCTCACTACACTCGAGAAGTCCTATCTCTCCCCATAATTTCATTAGTGACTCTATTTTCTCTACTTTCACATTACTCATTTATATTCTGTCTACACTCAGACATTCTCTATTGTCCATACTCGCGACACGTAGTTCGAATAATTCGTCGTCTTGTGTATATTGTTATCTAACCCCAGTTGTAAACTTTTCTTGTACATTATATTGCATATGTTCGGTATCTTATTTGATATCAGTAAGTATACATGTTGAAACAATAATTGGGGCAGAATTGAAGTCAAAATATCAGCCACCCAGCACCTGCAGCAAATTAGACAAATTGAGGATTTTGTTTCGAGCTCATGTTGTTGATTCTTTTCACCCTTCAAAACATTTTGAAACAAGAACTTTAACTTTTGCCTACTTTTTTTAAGGGATGTAATTATACCCCCTTTGCCGACAAACGGAAACAATAAAACCGCGCAACGTATAATTCAATACAATCAATTTTACGAAGTGTTGCTAAAGTTCTCCCCCGTATTATTTTAAAATATAATAAGGGTACAACTATTTGTTTTCACATGCGCATGAGAAAGAAAATGCATATAATTATTACATTCTACACAGATGAACCAACGGGCTGATCACCCGTTTGCCAGTTACTTCGATTACGGAAACAACGGCAGATGGATTGATTTGCCGTTGCCCTAAAGACGCCAATAGGCGTGATGGGAAACAATGGCAAAGAAAACCTATCTGCTGTTGCCCTAAGACGCCACTAGGCGTAATGGCCACTGACTGCTTTGACGGTCGGTGGCTAAGGACGGAAGAAGAAGAAGAAGACACAGATGAGTTAGTTATAGTCTGTGCTAAAAATGAAAAGTACACTACAGTAATCATTTTCAGTCTTAATTTAGAAAAATGAATTCTCATTGTATTGCTGTCTCAAAGCAACATATATCTCAAATTGGCAAACAAAGATGACGTGATTAAATCAAAACGAATGTGGGTAATTTACATGTGGTCTCCGTTGTCTCAACTTAATTCAACGTTAAAGTAGCTCGCAAAGTCAGTACATGGAACATTTTTTATCAAATTCCGGAAGTAAAATTAATTTGTGTAGTGAACATTTTTTCTCTATTTCAGGGCTACAACGAGCTCAGAATCGATATGGGGAAAAAAGGTTTTGGCCATTACTCATATTTCAGAGTTGAAAATGAGCGTTCCAATTACAGACTCACCGCAAAAGGCTACCAAGGTTCTATTGGGAAAAGCCTAGCACATCCCAATGGTATCGCATTCAGCACCATGGATCGGGACAATGATCAAGACTATCTCAACTGCGCTTCAGTTTACGCTTCCGCCTGGTGGTATGACACATGTGAAAACTACGAATGTTCCAAACTGAATACACGTCAATGGGCAAATAGCTTCTGCCCAGACTTCAGTGTGAATGGTATCTGGAAATTTCCCTTGTCACAGCGTCGAGCAAACGCCAAGAAACCTGTGATCTTTTCAGAGATAAAGGTCCGCCACACATAGTCCATTATTTGAATCGTTTGCCACTTTTTTCCGTAACTTTTTGAACTAGTAAGTATTCTGTCTTGAACAGTACTACTTAACCTTTCAGAGAATCCACACTCCTGTGTATCATTTTAACAAGTCATGCACTCCTTTACAGCATTTTAATAAGCCTCACACCTCTTTACAGCATCTTAACAAGCCTCACACCCTTTTACAGCAACGTACGAAGCCTAGCACCCCATTAACTTCTTGCTCTCAAAATATACCAGAAATATGAAAATACAGATTTTTTTTTCTTCAAATATGTGACTAAGGTTCGATATTTAATTCACGATGCTACTGTACTAATTTGTACAAACACATTTGAGTTCTGTGTTTTATACACTTTTCATGATGAGTTGCCTTTTAAAATATGATATATCTCACACCCACAGAAATCGAGTAGCATATACCTCACGAACAACTGATCTAGATATTCAGTAGTTAAAAGTCAAATATATTTCGTGTAATTTTCTGGAAATTGGTAATTTAAAAAGATTTTGTCGTAGTTTGAATGTTAACATCTTTTGTAGTATTTGTTAGTTACATTAGCAGCACTGTTAGTATGGGCTTTTGGTAGTCAAAGTGGCGCATAGAGTTTCTTCTGGGCTTTTGGTAATCAAAGTGGCGCATAGTTTCCTTCTGGGCTTTTGGTAGTCAAAGTGGCGCATACAGTTTCTTCTGGGCTTTTGGTAATCAAAGTGGCGCATAGTTTCCTTCTGGGCTTTTGGTAGTCAAAGTGGCGCATACAGTTTCTTCTGGGCTTTTGGTAGTCAAAGTGACACATATATTGTATTCATTGCTTTTGGTAGTAAAGGTAGCGTGTGTCATTTGTAGGCGTTTTTGGTTGTCAAATTGGCGCACACATATTTTATTCTGGGCTTTCTATAGTTAAAGTAGCACATACAGTTTTTGCTTCTTATTTTGGCAGTCGATGTAGCATAGGCAGTTTTTATGGGCTTTTGGTAGCACATAAACTGTGTATGGGTTTAGGTAGCCGTAGTATCACAAACACTCTGCATCGGCTTTAAGCAGCTAAACTAGCACATATAATTTATATATGTTTTATTTTAATATTCAAAGAAGCATATATATTTTGTATGGAGTTTTTTTTCAGGAAACCAAAGAAGATTTTCTAGTTGAATATTGATTTCCAAGTTCAATATTGAACGTAAGAGAAGCGTAAGAGATGACCAAGAACACACAGAGTTTGAACCATTTAGCATCGCCGGGTACCAGATCCCGGATATCAGATATGCTGACGACACAGTCCTCCCTATCGACCAACCCAGAAGGACTTGAACAATTAATTATGTCAACCAAAAAACACAGCGAGGCCCAGAATCTATACCTACACACCAAGAAGACCAAAGTATTGACAACAGACAAAGTAAAGACCAAACTAGAAATTGAAATTGATAACGAAGAACTGGAAGGTGTTAATGAATTCGAATATTTAGGATCAATCATCAACAGCTCTGGCGACTGTGCGGTAGAAATGAAAAGAAGACTTGCAATTGCTTCACATAAACTAATACAGATGAAAAACCTATGGCAAGGCACAAGCAAAGAAACAAAGTTACAACTGATCAGAGCGTGTATATTCCCAGTAAAAAACATACGGCTGCGAGACATGGACACTCAATAAAACATTTGCTAAAAAGATTACATCATTCGAAATGAAATGCTACAGAAGGATGTTGAGAAAACCCTGGACAGAAAAAAAGACCAACAGAGAAGTACTGCACTCACTAAACGTACAGGAACATTGGCTCCTAAATACCATCGCAATAAGGAAGCTGAGATGCTTCGGTCATATAAAAAGACATAATAGTCTGGAAAAATTAGTGATGGAAGGCATGGTCCCTGGAAAAAGGGGAAGGGGTCGACTTAGACGACGGTGGATCCAGGACATCACAGAGAGTCTGAACCTGTCTTTGGCTGATGCAGATCGACTTGCCCAGAATCGTGATGCGTTCTGGAAAGAATACTTCACATGATGATGATGATGAGTTCTATATTGTTACCTAGTTCAATATTGATTTCCTAGCTAAAAATTGATTTCCTAGTTCAATATTGATTTCCTAATTCAATATTGATTTCCTAGTTGAATATTGATTTCCTAGTTTAATATTGATTTCCTAGTTCAATATTGATTTCCTAGTTCAAAATTGCTTTCCTATCTGAATATTGTTTTCCTAGTTGAATATCGATTTCCTAGTGGAATATTGATTTCCTAGCCGAATATTGATCACCTAGTGGAATATTGATTTCCAAGTGAAATATTGATTTTTTAGTTCAATATTGATTTCCTAGATCAAAATTGCTTTCCTATCTGAATATTGTTTTCCTAGTTAAATATTGATTTCCTAGCTGAATATTTATTTCCTACTTCAATATCTATTTCCTAGTTCAATATTGATTTCCTAGTTCAATATTGATTTCCTTGGTGAATATTGATTTCCTAGAATATTGATTTCCTAGTTATATATTGATTTCCTAGCGGAATATTAATTTCCTTGTTCAATATTGATTTCCTAGCTGAATATTAATGTCCTAGTTCAATATTAATTTCCTAGTTGTATATTGATTTCCTAGTTCAATATTGATTTCCTAGTTCAATATAGATTTCCTAGCTGAATATTGATATCCAAGTTCAGTATTGATTTCCTTGCTGAATATTGATTTCCTAGAATATTTATTTCCTAGTTCAATATTTATTTCCTAGCTGAATATTGATTTCCTAGTTCAAAATTGATTTCCTAGTCGAATATTGATTTCATAGTTGTATATAGATTTTCCAGTTCAATATTGATTTCCAACTTCAATATTGATATCCTAGTTGAATATTGATTTCCTAGTTCAATATTGATTTCCTAATTCAATATTGATTTCCTTGTTCAATATTGATTTCCTAGTTCAAAATTGTTTTCCCATCTGAATATTATTTTCCTTGCTGAATATTGATTTCCTAGAATATTGATTTCTTATTTCATATTGATTTCCTAGTTCAATATTGATTTCCTAGTTAAACACTTATTTTCTAGCTGAATATTGATTTCATAGTTCAATATCGATTTCCTAGTTAAATTTTTTTTTTCTAGCTGAATTTTGAATTCCTAGTTCAATATTGATTTCCTAGTTGAATATTGATTTTCTAGTTCAAGATTGATTCCTAGTACAATATTGATTTCCTAGCTCAATATTGATGTCTTAATTCAAAATTGATTTCCTAGTTCCATATTAATTTCCTAGTTGAATATTGATTTCCTAGTTCAATATTGATTTCCTTGTTCAATATAGATTTCCTAGCTGAATACTGATATCCTAGTTCAATATCGATTTCCTTGCTGGATATTGATTTCCTAGAACTTTTATTTCCTTGTTCAAAAATTGATTTCCAACTGAATATTGATTTCCTACTTCAATATTTGATACCCTAGTTGAAAATTGATTTCCTAGTTCAATATTGATTTCCAAATTCAATATTGATTTTCTAATTCAATATTAATTTCCTAGTTCAAAATTGTTTTCCTATCTGAATATTGTTTTCCTAGTTGAATATTGATTTCCTAGATGAATACTGATTCCCTAGTTAAATATTAATTTCCTAGTTTAATATTGATTTCCTAGTTCAATATTGATTTCCTTGCTGAATATTGATTTTCTAGTTCAATATTGATTTCGTAGTTCAATATTGATTTCCTAGCTAAATATTGATGTCTTAGTTCAAAATTGATTTCCTAGTTCAATATTAATTTCCTAGTTGAATAATGATTTCCTAGTTCAGTAAAGATTTCCTAGCTGAATATTAATTTTCTAGTTTGATATTGATTTCCTTTTGATTTCCTAGAATATTTATTTCCTAGTTCAATATTGATTTCCTAGCTGAATATCGATTTCCTAATTCAAAATTCATTTCCTAGTTGAATATTGATTTCCTAGTTGTATATTGATTTCCTTGTTCAATATTGATTTCTTAATTCAATATTGATATCCTAGTTGAATATTGATTTCCTAGTTCTATATTGGTTTCCTACTTCAATATTGATTTCCTTGTTGAATATTGATTTCCTAGTTGAATAAGAAAGTTAGTAAAAATGTTTTTTCGACGAAGTTTTTGGTAATTGAAAAAAAAAACAAATGTTATGAACACGTTTTTGGCTGTCCAAATATGCTTCATTTGTTTTTAAATATCTGAAAGTACTGCAGGTAAAATTATGTGTCGTTTTTTTTTTCATTAGGTGAAGCAATGTTTAGATAATGGTATTTGGTAGTAATGAGTTCTGAAAGACGGTGTATCATATCTCTTGTTTAGCATTAACTCTTAAAGTACGTATTAGGTTTCCCATGTTTGTCACAAGGAATGTTCTGACGCTTGTGAATTTTCGTGTAGTTTTAAGTTAACTCTTTGACTCCGGAACAACGCTCAGAGCGTTGGTCAGATTTACCCCCGTGCCAAAAGAACTCTCTGAGCGTTGTTTTTAGTCTATCAAGAATTAAAATTACTGCACAGGATGGAAAATACTTGCGGAGTCAAAGAGTTCATTTTTTTTATTTATAGTATAATAATGTAATATATAGTTACAAATGAAATTGCATGAGGAATAAGACAATTTAAAAATTGCAACAAAATAAAACCGTATTGCAAATATTAGTGGTCGCCCCTGTGACGAAATGGACGACCTCTTCGCGATCTCCATTTCTCTCCGGCAGTATCGGTACATTTGTGGTACTGACTTTTTGTGTGCTCTCAAGTATCGCACTTTTATATCTTTATTTATTTTTTTTTTTGCTAAGTAGCAGATATTTGATTTTATCTAATCACCCTGAAGGTGATAATTATCACATTTGCTTGGCGCTACCCAGATTTGTTGGTTATAGGTGCGGCAGATTAACAAGTACATCGGTCAGCACTATCGGCTTAATCACCGATAAGACACTGGTGCACGCATCACTAAAGCTTGGACGAGGGGAGACAACTTACAGACCGAAAAAGATGACAAGATTACTTTATATAAAAGTAAGATTGCTACATCTCGAACACATGTTGTCATGTGAGTTCTCCGATCTATCTGTAAAGTTGTACACAAGGGGCATCGGACATCATATTACAATGTATAGGAGACGTGACGTTTTCGAAAATTTTCCATAAGCAGAGGAGTTTAGTACCACACGGGTGTAAGACAAGGTGATATCCTGTCACCTTATCTTTTCATACTCCTCATGGACGATGTCATCAAAGCATTGTAAGGAGAGAATAAGAAAGTATCCAGTGGGGTACTGGAAGATGAGACAGGTCTGTATTTCAGAGCTGGGATTTGCTGATGATGTTGCCCTGATTGCTAAATCAGAGGCATATCTCCAATCCAACGTGCAAGTTTGGAAGGAAGAGCTAGAGAAGAGAGGGATGGTCATAGACAGCTCTAAAATAAAATCCATGGTGATATTACGAGAAGAAAGAAGACATCAGATTAAGCTGGGAGAACATGTCCTGGAGCAGGTGGACCACTTTAAATACCTTAGAGCTATTATAGAACGAAAGGGAGGCATCAAAGAAGAGTTGGCAACTCGAAACGCAGCAGCTGGGAAACTTTTTCAGGCCGTAAATCGAGGTTTCCTCAGCAAGAGAGAGGTTGATAAGAAAACGAATATAGCTGTATACCGCTCCACCTATGACCCAGTCTTGACATATGGATGTGAGTCATGGGCAATGACTACAACCCACAAAAGCCAGATACAAACCTCAGAAATGAGGTATCTGAGGAAGGTGGTTGAAGTAACAAGAAGAGACATGGTCTGCAACCAGACGATACGTCAAGGCCTAAAATCCCACCCCCTGCAGACCCAAGTAGAACAGTCCCAACTAAGATGGTTTGGTCATGTCTGCAGAATGGGAGAAGATCGGCTACCACTACAAGCATGGGAAACAAAGAGTCAGAGAACCAGACCCCGAGAACAACCCAGAGTCCGCTGGGAGGACAACATTAGACAATCTTTGAAGGACCGAGGACTAGAATTGAACCAGGTCAGGAGGAAGATATCCGATAGGATAGTCTGGCACTCTCTCTCCCAAACCTATACACCTCACGATAGAAGAGGAACGACTAAGTAAGTAAGGAAATATTTTGAAAGTACTACACCCGACCTGTTTGAATATGATGGGAGCGTTTATTTACCTCCATAACAAACGAACGCTTGGGAAGACAGGAATATAGTCTGACTATTTCGCAGTTTTATTTCACTATGAATTTCACGCTCACCAAGACAACATCAGACCTCGCCAGAGTGAAGACGAGATTCATAATTCCTGTTATCGGACTGGACCTTTAATCAGAGTTTTCCAAAAGGACTTAAAAATAAAACAGCCCAGGAAATCTCTAGCATTGTAACAAGGAAAACCAGGACTAAGGAAAACTGAAGAAACACACGGAGTCAAAGAGGGAATCTATTGTAAAATTAAAGACCCCCCCACCCAAACGCGTGTAAGAGACCGACTCGCCTCTTTTATTCATCTGAGCAACAAGTCTCTAGCCAGGATTGGCGTACGTAGTGCATTTTCATTCTATGTTTTATTACTAACATATATATATATATATATATATATATATATATATATATATATATATATATATATATATATATATATATATATATATATATATATATATATATATATATATATATATATATATATATATATATATATATATATATATATATATATATAACCATGTGAATTTTAATATGTGAAACTCGCTATTGGATGTCAAAGTCATTTGAGGCTGGCAACCTCAGCGTATAGAATAATGATTCATGAACCACCACTGCACGGGCTGGTGATTGCTTTATGATAGTTTCGTAAATAGAACTAAAAAGCATAAAACAGTTTCAGGTTCTCTATGGAGCAGGGAGGGAAAGATGAAAGATATGATGTACATTCTAAAAATAATACTTACAGTTTCAAAGCTTTTCACTCAGTGTAATTGTAAACGAAAAAACATATTCATGTTAAAATTAATAGAAGTTTCAAGCTTTTCCACAAGTGTAAATGTAAATGAAACATAAATGAATTTATGTTGTGAACACATTTCAAACAGTGGAGATGTAAATGTAAAATATATTATATCTGTACGTTTAACCTTTTCATTTAAATGTAATGTAAAGCTAAAGCTATTCAGTTTAAATGTAAAGAAAGTTTTATCCCGAGGGATTAAATTTAATTCTCATCCAGGGTACATTCTGACGTGGGATGGTAGAATAGGAGAGGGGGCCCATAACTATGTGTCGGAAAACGCCATACTCAGAAGAGCGTTTCGTTTCTATTTCTATTACCAGTTATTGGTGGTACCAGCAGAAAGTACTATCTCTGGAACCAAGTGAAGGTAGAAGTGGACTGGCGTTGCGCGAGACACTATCATAAGAGGGTCTTATAGATAGACGCAGGACCAGCTTGGCCGTTACTCCTTGACGTTCCGGGAACGTGCGGAGCCTGAGCATTGACCAGAGACGAGTGACAGCAGTGTACAGAAAACCAACCCACCAGGAGAAGGATTAGAATCATCATTAGGAGCTAAGTTAACCTAAATGCTGCCACTTGAACTTCTTATAAAAAAACCATCACCCGAGTGATGAAACTTTATTTTGTAACTAACTATTATTTCTTTCTTTTTAAACTGTTAAACTTAAGGTGACTATTAAATTTTGTTATTTGTAATTATACCAATTTAACTTCGATTCAATCATTTTAAATGTACTACATGTTTCTCTCAGTTACAGTTACTAAACACACACTCTAAACAGAGCTATATTATAATAATAATTCCACTGAGTAACCCAGGGGTGGGGGTTTAACGAGCTAGAATAAAATATTGCTAAAATCTTTCATAAAAGGTGTCGGCAGATTACAGAATTAACGTGCTCATCAACAGCCAGCATTGTTTTTGCTTATCTGAATATCTTGTGAAGACTCCCAAGTGATAGAAGCTTTATTACTCTTCCTTCTACATTTCTGCCAAGAGTAATCTTGTGTAAAGATAGACTCCATTGAAGCCTATAATAGATACCCTTGAGTTTTGGCCACCGTTTGACCACTACTGCAAAGCAGGGGAGGCAATACCGTCACAGCCCCCTTCAGTCATAACTGACTATGGGAATGCGCCCCTAGGGTGATAGCCTGTTTGGCTTGTTGTGAGAGCTTTTTTTTTCGTCCAATCTGAGGTGTCGCCGTAGAGAGCATCGCCATTTGGTACGATCGGCAGCTTCATCTTCCCAGGAATCTAGGTTTATGTCTTCGTGTCTATTCAGCTGCGGTCAGCCGACTGTTCGTTTGATATCAGCTACTTGTCCCTAGAAAATCCTAGCCCCCAAACTCTGCCCTCTAAACCTTGAAGCGTTAACGCGTTTGCAGGAGCAGGTGACTGCAGTAGAATTTATGCTTACAGCAATACATTATTTTGGATTTTTGTAGTTTTTTTGACAGGTTCTGATGTGAAGTTTTCAGCTTAAGACTTTACGATAACATATTTATTCTATCCTATTACCTCCCTGGTAGCACATCACGGACTTTATTGAATAATGAAGAACACCTGAGCCCAGTGAGTAAGAAATAAATAAGTATATATGTATATATATATAACACCGTTTGGACTGATGTCCCCACCTTGATGGACTTGACTAGCACGTCGCCAGAAGCATACAGACTACACCAGCTTCCTTTTAGACTACAGTAATTAAACTCTACCTGTTATTTGATTGATATAACATGTAACTACGCATAAAATAAAGTGGACATTAGTGAACATTTGTGTGTGTCTGTATGCAGTAAACAAAAACTGCATTAATAAACTTTATTTTTCTCAGTTTATCTGTATTTTATATTATTAGTGTTTGTATCTTTATGGGTGTATCTATACATAAAACTGTATGTATTTCATCTAAATTTAGAAATCCTACAGATATTATGGAAACTATTTATAGACGGAGTGGAAGTAAGATACATAATTCTTTATATACTAGCAAAAACCCGTCAACATTGACAGGTTTTTAATTGCAGCCAACTTATCATTTTGATCCATAATAATAATGTCTGCAATACTTTAAATTACAATTTTGTCTTGAAGAAACAATTAAAAAATTACATTTTAAGGTTTTTTTTTAAAGAAAATGATAAGTTAAATCCGTTTCACGAATGAAACTGGACAGAAGAGTATCTTGATTGTCTGTTGATTTAATCTGCATCTCCGCACCTTCCTGTCTCCAGTTCATGTACCGTTTATCAATTGTGTTGTTGATACATAATCAAACTGTTCATGCACACCTTCATTTGTGCACTTTTCTATTTTCGGGAAAGTACATGTACGGGAAACATTACAATTATTGTCTAACTTTCAACCACAGTTGCACCCCTTAGATGGAGTTGAAAGTTAATGTACTATCTCGAAAATAGAAAAAGTGCGCAAATGACGGTGTGCATGATGTGACCGACCGATGTACTTACGATGTGAATTATAGTATTGGATATATACGATATATATATAAATATATAAATATATAAATATATAAATATATAAATATATAAATATATAAATATATAAATATATAAATATATATATAAATATATATAAATATATATATATAATATATATATAATATATATATATATATATATATATATATATATATATATATATATATATATATATATATATATATATATATATATATATATATATATATATATATATATATATATATATATATATATATATATATATATATATATATATATATATATATATATATATATATATATATATATATATATATATATATATATATATATATATATATATATATATATATATATATATATATATATATATATATATATATATATATATATATATATATATATATATATATATATATATATATATGATAAAGTTGTTATTTTATTCCCGTTAATGATGTCCACCAAAAGATAATTATAAGTGGATGGAAGCAGACATCATCATCATCAGTTGATAAACTCTTAATACAAGACCCTTGCCCTGAGCAAGAGTTGATAAAGTCCTCTGGTGTTCTGATTACTGAAGCTCGCTCGAACATCACCAGAGTTAAATACTGTGTTGTTGTGTTGCTCGTGGTTCGAGTATGGAATGTCAACTTGACCTACGCAGTGGTGTGTAGACATAGATGGAGTGTATAATGTGCGAATGATAGGAAGGGTTCGTGGTGTTGACAAATGTTCTTTTCTTACACTCATGTATGGCTGGAAGTCATCGACACCAACGACTGTGTACCTTTACTAAAGTTTAATTGGACGTACACACTCGACAGCACAGATAGTGACAAATCACAGGTTGGCATAATACATCATGGTACAGTGGATAACTGGTCTTGCAACGTTATGTTACATGGGCACTCATGTACAATAATATTATAATGGACTGTCAGTAGCCAAGCATTCAGTATTGCCCATATATATATATATATCAACTGAGTTTACTGACAAAGCACGTCAGATTATAAACAATATCCAAGATGGCTTCTACCTCATCTCGTCTAGCGAAGATTCTTTAACATAAGGTTCAGCACAGTTTTTTCATATAATAATATTGAACCGCTAGCAATGGGTTCTCATGTGTAGCAGTGATCTCTGGACTAATCAAGCGATAATACGGGCATCCCTTTTCTCTTCTTGAAAGTCACTACATGTTTTGGTTCCAAGATGGCTTCACTCGTGAGCTGTCACTCACGTTTGGATACAGATAATGAATCTGTCCTAAAGTTAGTCATTCATTAAATCTTTCATTGCTCTGTAGATTTGATCATGAACACTTGACTGCAATCTACAGGATATAGTGCTGCTAGGAATCGAAGTCGTTTTCATCGAGTCAAATATATTCTCTTAGACATTCAAATCGTACCTATCGAAAATGGTGGCTTCGTACGAGAGTTCATAAGAGTGTCTATTATTACCTTGGTATCAGAAATATGATTCTGCCATTCCTTGGCAATACGAATAAACACTGGGGTAAAGCATACACGATAGGTCTAGACGACTATCACTTTCCCCACAAATACTGAGATCACTTTTTCCCCGGCGACAAGCCGACATAGAAAACACAGTCCCTATCAGGACGAAGCCAAATCACACCACACTCTAGCGACACATCCGCCGAATAGCCTTTGACCTCCCTAGAGACAACAGAACATATAGTTCGACTTAGATATGTAAAGATATACAAATATAAGACAGACTCGTCCTACTCAGACAAACAATACACATAAATTCAGGCCATAGATATTCTGAAGCAAGAACAATCTATTACTACCCAAACAAAGAATAAATCGCAGAAAACTGGATTTATCCGCGGAGTTCGATCGAAAGAGCCGACACAACTTTCAAGGGAAGTAACTCAATAATGACTTTTCCTTAAGCACTATTTTGTTTACAAAATATTTGCGAACATAACAAGTATACCAATGTATAATATTGTAAGATATCAAAGACTGCACGTAACAGTCTTACCACACCTCCCGGGAAAAAAAAAAATGGAACTTTTTTTTTTTTTTGAAATACATCTAGGAGCAACGTACAATAGGCTCACAACGCATGAATAATGCGCAGATGAAAATATCAGGAATACCTATAACGCCTAATATGAGGCTAAGTCGACTTATGGAGCGACTGGTGAGAATGTGTCTCATAAACTGAGAGAAATTATTTCTCTACAAGTATATTTTTCCAGGAAGGTGTCATCAAAGTATAATACAATTCTGGCAATTACACAATGCCTAAAAAATTCATATCATCATTTCGTATTAGATATCTTAAATTTATGATTTATGAAGAAAAAATCATCAAAGCACAGCGGTGAATAAACATCAATGAACCGCTATGTAGTGATACAATCATTATATTATTAAATTACGAATGTGTATCTATCATGATATAGAAAAGGAACTACTATAGAACTAGACATATCAAGAAGTCTAAGCCCTAATAGTTATGTGGAATCATGTGGGCATCTTGACAGAATGTCTGCCATCACATTATCTGATCCACGAATAGCTCGCACAGAGAAATGAAAAGGTTGAAGAGCAATTGCATATCGAGTAGACCTCGAGCTCTTCAAATTCTTACTCTGTATAGCAGTAAGAGCTTTTTGGTCGGTTTCTACTATGAAATGTGCGCCTAGAAGGAATCTCTGTAGTTTGAGGATCGACCAAACCATAGCTAATAGCTCACGGTCTAAAACCGAATAATTCCTTTCTGCCGCATTAAGTTTTCTGGAAATATACATTACAGGATGCAGAGTTCCAGAGTACTCTTGCATTAGTGCCGCTCCAATCCCAGTGGATGAAGCGTCACTACGAAGAACGAATGTCTTATCTTTAGTGGGTAGCACTAAAATAGGTGGTGTTGAAAACAGTGTTTTAATCTTATCCAGAGAGCATTGGCATTCCTGAGACCAGTGGACCACATTAGGCGAACCTTTCTTTAGAAGTGTTGAGAGAGGTGCCATGATAGAGGATAGATTCTGAATGAATCTGCCATAAAATTGAATAAGACCTAACAGACTTCTCACCTGTTTTTTAGTCTTAGGGATTGAGATGTTAAGTATCTTACTAGTATTATGGTCCTCTGTCTTTAGGAAACCATGACCAACTCGGTGGCCTAGGAAAGAAATTTCGCTAAAACCAATATAGGCTTTAGAGGGTTTCGCTGTCAGGTTGTGCTCACGCAAAGTAGACAGCAATTCATCTAACCCTGAATAGTGATCTTCCCAAGTATCGCTGAAAAGACAGATGTCGTCTAGATATGCAATGACATCTGACCGATAAGATAGGATTCGGCGCATCATGCGTACGAATGTAGCTGGTGCGTTCATAAGACCGAAAGGCATAAAATTCCATTGGAACAAACCTCTAGGTGTTGAAAAAGCCGTGAGAGGTTTGGCGCGTTCAGATAAAGGAACTTGCCAATATCCTTTAGACAAATCAAGTTTAGTGAAAAAATGAGATTTGGAGAGTCGAGTAAGTAGCTCTTCCAGTAAAGGCATAGGTTCGGCATCGAACTTCGTTACTTGATTCAATTTTCGATAGTCAACGCAAAGACGTATGTTATTGTCTTTTTTACGAACAATAACCATCGGCGAAGAATATGCAGAGGTGGATGGTTCGATTATTTTCAAATCTATCATCTCATCCAACTCTTTCTCGACCTGCGCTTGAAAATGTATAGGTATAGGATAAGGTCTAACCCTAATAGGAGTATGGTCAGTTAGAACAATGTCATGTTCAATGACATGCGTTTGTCCAGGGATGTCAGTGAGTACATCCTGAAATGTTTGCAACATAGTTGAAACTTGTCGCTTTTCTCCTAGAGACAAATCAGGAGAGACAGTAACGTTCTTCCATGATTCACTAGAATGAAGTGGGATCATTGGAAGAGGAAGATTTACATCTGAAAAACTTGTTTCCTCATCCTGTATCACGGACAGTGATGAGTAATGACCATGTTGTAATGGAGAATTGTCCGTTGCTTGAAAAATGGGTTGCAAATAATCCGGACGTTCATGGAATTCAGTAAGCATATTGATGTGGAAGGTTTTATGCTTCCCATCAATATCGACAATATAGTCGACATCGGAAATTTTCGATATTATATCGTACGGACCTTTCCAAGAAATAAGTAATCTATTTTCCCTACAAGGTAGTAATACAAATGCTTTGTCACCAGGACAAAGTTGTCGTAAGCATCTCTTCTTATTGGCAAATTGCCTTGCCTTCTGTTTTGCAAATTCAGAAGAAGAAGTTGCTAATTTGCATGCTTCGATAATTTTCTGTCTCAACGCGATGACATATTCATAGGATGACTTTGTGTCATCGTCAATATTGTCAGATGTTATGAGATCGTGAAGCAACGACATAGGGCCACGCGGACGCGCGCCAAAGACGAGTTCAAAGGGAGAAAATCCTGTATGTTCATTGGGTACCTCTCTGTAAGCGAAGAGGGCCGCAGGTAAAACTCTGTCCCAGTCTTGAGGATGATCCTCAGTTATCTTCCCCAGTAAGTTTTTAAGTGTTCTATTAAGGCGTTCGACCATACCATTAGACATTGGATGGTAGATACTACTTAAAGATCTATCTATCTGCAGAGTAGACATTACTTGAGACATGGTATCTGATATTAGTTGGGTGCCATGGTCTGACAATATCTCTCCGGGGAACCCCAGACGAGAAAATATAAGCCAAAGAGCATCTGCAATATCAGCAGTAGTAATGCTCTTCAGAGGAATAGCCTCTGGCCAACGTGTGCACATATCAACACACGTCAAGATAAACTGATGTCCTCTGGCAGACTTGATCTTAAATGGACCAATTATGTCTATGGCCATTTTTTGGAACGGCCGAATAGGAATGTCCGCCGCCTGAATGGGTGCAGCATGCCGTGGACCTTTGGATTTAACTTCCTGACATACTTTACAAGATCGACAATAAATCCGTATGTCCTTGTTTACCAATGGCCAAAAGAAAGCCGCAAGGACTCTTGACTTAGTACGGGAAAAACCCATGTGTCCAGCACACTGAGAGTCGTGAGCGTGCTGCAAAATTTTAACTCTCAAATTCTTGGGAACCAGGATTTGAGAATGACTTGACGTAATGGAGTCTTGAACCATACGTACAAGTACGCCATTCTTCTTTGTAATCCACGATTTACGACTTGTGTCTTTATTCGGATCACCTTTAGTTGCAAGAATGAAGAATTTCTTCAGAGTGGGATCATCTTCTTGCTGTTTTATAAACGAGTCACGAGAAATTACCAAGGGATTATCTTGGTTATGCACTTCATTATCTTCAGTAGATGAAGTTTGAGGCATATTAAGAGCCTGAGCTCTAGTGACTACAGCGTTAGCAATCTGCATGTTTTGCCTTTCCCACGTGGAAATTTGTTGCGGAGTGCATTCTCTGACTCCGTGAATGCGACCGATGATGAGGTCAGCGATCGGATTCGGAAGAAGACATGCGTGTACATCTCCTGTAAAGAAAGGAGTAGCAATCCTAATGATAGCAGTAGAGTATTTCTCTAATGTGCCGCCAAATGTTACACATTTGACTACTTGTCCAGTGGCACGGGAAGGATCTACGAGTGACTGCCTAACACCAATTGTGGTGCATCCAGAATCAAATAGCACAGAGACTGGATTGTTATTCACTAAACCCTTATGTAAGACAAGAGAACCTCTTCCATCATGCGTGACTGATGCCGGAAGAGCAGGAAGAGGATGGCCACAGCTTAAAGTAGACACTGTGGTTGGCTCAAATAACGTTTTGCATTGGGGGCACTGAGATGCTCTCCCAAAATCAAAAGCGGCACATGCCATATTACTAGCATCATTATTATCTTTACTCTGTTTATAGGCTTCATGGGACTCTTGTTGTACAGAGTTTGCCTGAAAATGTGGTTTATGTCTTTTGTTTTGAGATCTACCTCGGTTATTATCACCTCTGTAGTTATTGTTACCTCTATTGTAACCCCTATTTGGGTTTGAGTCATAGTTCCCTTGGTTACCATTATCATATTCATTATAATGAGTATCTCTGTAATTATGATCTTGTTGACTCCAAGACGGATAACCCTGATAGTTTCTATAATTACTTCCTCTACGGAAATTCCTATAATTATGACCACCCCTGTGTCGAGAGCTATCAGGTCGTCTCCAGTTCTTTGAAGAAGAACCCTGAAATGATTGGTTACCTTGGTTTTGATAACTATTATGGTTACCTTTTTTATCAAATCTGTTTTGAGGTCCCTGAAATCTGTGTGAATAATTGGGATTGTATGGTGTTGCTGAAGCAACTGGCATACTCTCCTTAATCTTAGTGTTGCCAAAAGTCACGTCGGGGTGTGCAGTGACATATTGGGAACAATATTCTTCCATTTCTTTTAGAGATTTGGGTTTACGCTCATGTATAAATTCAAGGAAAGGTTTGTTCACACATGACATAATCTTATCTCTGAGCAACAAATCCATAAGTCCTTCATACGTTTTTTCTGTTTTGGAAAGCTCAATCCAACGATCAACTGTGAGACGTGCCTTTGCAGTGAATTCTGAGAATTCTACACCCGTCTCAGGCACCATCGTTTTAAATAAAATGCGATAGCCTTCCTCACTTAGCTGATATTTTTTTATCAAAGCCGCCCTAATGACATCATAATTATCCTTATCTGCTTCTCCTACAAGGCATAATCTAGTCAAAGATTCACCTTTCAAGTTTTCTGATAATTGATTAGCGTATTGTGATTTATCCACATTATGTGTACGACAAGAACGTTCAAATCTATCCAGCCAGAATGTAATATCGTCACTGGACTGATTGAACGGTGGAACCTTAACCTTGTAAGTAGAAGGTTTACCATTACCACTAGATGCCTGATTAACATTACTCATACTTGTCAATCTCAATTTCTCTAACTCAAATTCATGTTCTCTTATTGCTTTTTTCTCTTCAGCATCTGATCTTTTTTGTTCAGCCTCCCTGTCTAATCTCTTTTGTTCAGCTTCCCTGTCTAATCTTTTTTGTTCAGCAGCAGCTTCTCTTTCTAATTTTTTTTGTTCAGCTTCAAATCTCCTTTCCTCCACCTGCATCTGCAATTTCTTTTGTTCAGCAGCAGCCTCAGCTTCTCTTTCTAATCTTTTCTCTTCAGCCATAGCTTTTCTTTCTTCTGCAGCAGCTTTTTTCTCTTCTGCAGCTAATGCTTTGTCATATTGAGCAACAGCCCATTGTTCTAATTGTTGACCAGTCTTATCAAGGGCTTTCCCTTGTGTAATGAAGTATTCTAATGTAGACATGATGTCTAACAATAATACTAATCACCTGAACCAATAATAATACCACAAGTTCTTAATGACTTGATTAATCAGTATACTATCCCAATATCTGTGGGTCACAAGCCTTAATAAGGTCTTGTATAATAGTAATAATAATAAGGTACTGGTTTATACCATAATCCAAGTGCAGTGCACAGGCAATTGTGTCTTATGAAATATACCTATATAAAACATATGTCAACCAACAGAATACATAAAGTACAAATAGGACTGACAATACAAGAACGTTTGCAGAAATCAAAATAAATCAAATAGGGAAATCAATGAAAATAATCACTGAATCTGCAAAGAATAACAACACAAATGACGTCACAGTATATGAATATAAATTGTGAATAGAACAGAAAGATAGAAAAGGTTAGACCAACAAATTACAAACAAATCAAAACAAAACTAAAGAACAAAGAAATATTACAAAAATAACAATAATTACAGTCTTCACAGCTAACACAAAAGCAACAGTTGTCGCAGCAAATTTTCAATCAAGAAAATTGCACCTATAGAAAACGCCCACAACGGACCCTCTATGACGTGGGATATTCTGTTGTGAGGACGCCGCCCAACCTTAAACACAACCCGCTGACATAGAAACTAACATACTATACAAACAAATAACATGTAAACATAAATATATATAAATTTATGTGTATGATAGTATGTGTTGCAAAATAGGCTCAGTTTTACAGTAATGGCAAAGTTATTTTTATGAAAAACAAACAAACTGCCACTTTATTCAATTAAACATTCTGGCCTTAAATATTAAAGTTCATATACAGAAAACAAGAAGATCCATCGATGAAAATAGGACTTCTTAGTTCACTAATACTGTCTTCCTGTTAATATTGACAAGAATTGATCCAACTGTTCTGTGAAACTCTGTAATGTCTAATGTAAAAATGTCAACAACGCTGACCTACATACTGCATTCACTTGACAGGTCACGTGACAAAGTGTTGACAAATAGCAAACCAATACTGCAAGTATGTCGTATCAGCCACAGGAAACGGTCTGGTATCGGTAATCTGTTGACTTCTGAACTTCTGCGAGGTCAAACCCAGAAAGCTGGTCCACCAGTTGATAAAGTTGTTATTTTATTCCCGTTAATGATGTCCACCAAAAGATAATTATAAGTGGATGGAAGCAGACATCATCATCATCATCAGTTGATAAACTCTTAATACAAGACCCTTGCCCTGAGCAAGAGTTGATAAAGTCCTCTGGTGTTCTGATTACTGAAGCTCGCTCGAACATCACCAGAGTTAAATACTGTGTTGTTGTGTTGCTCGTGGTTCGAGTATGGAATGTCAACTTGACCTACGCAGTGGTGTGTAGACATAGATGGAGTGTATAATGTGCGAATGATAGGAAGGGTTCGTGGTGTTGACAAATGTTCTTTTCTTACACTCATGTATGGCTGGAAGTCATCGACACCAACGACTGTGTACCTTTACTAAAGTTTAATTGGACGTACACACTCGACAGCACAGATAGTGACAAATCACAGGTTGGCATAATACATCATGGTACAGTGGATAACTGGTCTTGCAATGTTATGTTACATGGGCACTCATGTAGAATAATATTATAATGGACTGTCAGTAGCCAAGCATTCAGTATTGCCCATATATATATATATATCAACTGAGTTTACTGACAAAGCACGTCAGATTATAAACAATATCCAAGATGGCTTCTACCTCATCTCGTCTAGCGAAGATTCTTTAACATAAGGTTCAGCACAGTTTTTTTCATATAATAATATTGAACCGCTAGCAATGGGTTCTCATGTGTAGCAGTGATCTCTGGACTAATCAAGCGATAATACGGGCATCCCTTTTCTCTTCTTGAAAGTCACTACATGTTTTGGTTCCAAGATGGCTTCACTCGTGAGCTGTCACTCACGTTTGGATACAGATAATGAATCTGTCCTAAAGTTAGTCATTCATTAAATCTTTCATTGCTCTGTAGATTTGATCATGAACACTTGACTGCAATCTACAGGATATAGTGCTGCTAGGAATCGAAGTCGTTTTCATCGAGTCAAATATATTCTCTTAGACATTCAAATCGTACCTATCGAAAATGGTGGCTTCGTACGAGAGTTCATAAGAGTGTCTATTATTACCTTGGTATCAGAAATATGATTCTGCCATTCCTTGGCAATACGAATAAACACTGGGGTAAAGCATACACGATAGGTCTAGACGACTATCACTTTCCCCACAAATACTGAGATCACTTTTTCCCCGGCGACAAGCCGACATAGAAAACACAGTCCCTATCAGGACGAAGCCAAATCACACCACACTCTAGCGACACATCCGCCGAATAGCCTTTGACCTCCCTAGAGACAACAGAACATATAGTTCGACTTAGATATGTAAAGATATACAAATATAAGACAGACTCGTCCTACTCAGACAAACAATACACATAAATTCAGGCCATAGATATTCTGAAGCAAGAACAATCTATTACTACCCAAACAAAGAATAAATCGCAGAAAACTGGATTTATCCGCGGAGTTCGATCGAAAGAGCCGACACAACTTTCAAGGGAAGTAACTCAATAATGACTTTTCCTTAAGCACTATTTTGTTTACAAAATATTTGCGAACATAACAAGTATACCAATGTATAATATTGTAAGATATCAAAGACTGCACGTAACAATATATATATATATATTCATGGAAAAAAGTAAGTGTGCAACACTTTATAGGGCACTGTGCGTGATTTCAAGGACGAAATGAAATAAAAGTTTGCACACAATATGGTTGAATATTGAATAAAAGACCAAGTGATCACTTTGATATTAGTAAACGTGTCATGAAAGAAAGATAAAAACTAAAGTCAGTTTGACATCCCCACGAAAAAATGAAATCTTGATTTCGGTACCGTGTATGTCCACCTATTCCGCACTGTTCTGCACGACACGGGTCTTAAACCTGGAATGTTCCTGGCAGTCCATGTTGCCTGAATAAACTGTTACGCAAGTGCATAAGGTGTATGTAACGGTCTTGTGCAGGGGTGGTAACTCGTGGTCGGCCACTTCTATGGCGATCAGCAGTGGATCCTGTGGATCCAGTTTGGTGGAAACGAGCTTGAATGCATGATATAGTGTTCCTGTGAACATTGAAATGTTGTGATACAGCTAATATAGTCGCTCCAGTAGCTAACACCCCTATAGCTATTGCTCGCTGTTGTTGGTTCAATCTTGGCATTGTCGAAAAAGATGTTTCTGTTGGACTCTTGGTACTTTTTATTTCAACGATTACGTTTCCACATGCTTGTGATTAGAGCTACACACTTACCTTCCTTTTATCTGTGATAAATTCTCCCCTACGGCACTTTTCACGTGATTTATCTTGCACCGTGATTATCTCCCCATGAATAGTGCGATCCAATTGTAATTGCACGGGTAAGTGAATAACACTCACACAGAAATGTGTGCCAACTTGCATTTGAGTTCACCAAAGAACACACGCACAGTGCCCTGTTGAGTGCCGCACACTTACTTATTTCCATGAGTATATATATATATATATATGACCTTTGTTGTTCCCTCGGGTCTCTTATGAGACAGAGAAGGAATCGGCCTATTGTTCCGCCAGGCATGTCGTACAAGGCGACCAATTTGAGTTTGTGCATGTAACTGGCATCTTCATCACTTAAAACAGATTGCTACATAAATCGCTTCTGCAAGAGCATGTGAATGTTTGATGGAATGCTTCCTGCAGTAGACCAGCTGTAGTGGGGTTCCATGCTCTGTGAGCACCCCAAAGGAAAATAATTATGATGATAAGCTATACTGTAGAAATTAGCTGCTCCGGAACCATGCTTGAACCAGTACAAGAAATAAACCAGGCTACTGATTTACTATACATATTTCCTGACGCCAGAATACCTTATAGATGTTGCACCTCTTTAGATGGCAGTCAGGGTGCAACATAGTTGCCGTGTATGTGCTAGCTATGTTTCTCGGGGGCCTCAGCCCAGATAACCACTAGAGATTTCAAAGCTTCCACCCCTCGTGGGAGATATGAATTCCGACTACCTGCCTGCCCCCGATAGCAAGTAAAATATTCTATTGCTAGATTCAGTTAAAAAGTGGACTATGTCATTTTGCTAATATTAGCAAAGAGGCATAGTTGAGTGCAGTTTCACTGAGTGAAGGTCGAATCTCAATCACTGATTGGTTCTTAGTATCGACGAATATTTAGAGAATAAAGTAATTTACAGCTGAATCGATGTCAGAGGGGAAAAGGGTAAGCTTTGAATGGCTTACTGGTCAGAGGACGAAAGAAATAATAGGAGAAAGGCTGATGCAAGAAAATGAGAACGTCATGGATGGACTTTGATTGGACCTCACAAAAAAGGAGGACTTGGCGTAAATATTTTGAGAACCTGCGCTGCTCAGAGCTAAAGGGTAAAGTAATGAATGACTATAGATTAAAAATTAAAGTGAAAGAAGGGGAGAAAGAAATATTCAATATTCTCTGTAAATACTTATTTAGTTGTTCCTCTTCCACCCTGAGATGTAGCGATTTGCCAGAGAGAGCGCCAAGCTTTCGTATCGGCTGTCTTCTTCCAGGTCTGGTTCCAAATCTAGTCATCAATCCTTTAGAGATTGTTTAATGTTGACTTTCAGCGAACTCGGGGTCGTCCGGGAGGTCTGAATCCGTGGCTCTTAATTTCCCATATTTGTCGTGGTAGCCAATCTTCTCCTATTCTGCAGACAGGGGCAAACCATGGTAACTGAGACTGTTCTACTCGGGGCTGAGTTTTGAGGCCATAACGTGTCGTCTGGTTCCGGACCATATCTTTTCTTGTCACTCCACCTCCTTCCTCAGATAAATCATTTGTGAGGTTTGGGGCTGGCTTTTGTGGTTGTAGTCATTGTCCACGACTCGCATCCATAATTCAAGACTGGATCATTGGTATAGCCGGTATACCGTCATCTTCGTCTTCATGACAATTTCTCTTTGCTGAGGAATCCTAGATTGATGAATATTCTTTGGATATAGACAGAAAACGTCTGACAATACAAATATTCTACACTGTAATGTCACTCTAACCTGATCATCACATTTATCTATGCTAACAATATTTTTTATCTTAATTCATTCGTTATATTGATATGCAATCGTATGCTATCTAAGTTAATGTGCAAATTACATATTAAGAGACATTTCCTATCTCGAACCGGCCATGTTTTGGTAGTTTTTTGTTTGTTTTGTTTTTTGATTTAAGTTTTGGTACAGATAACAGTAATAACCCGTGGTGTTATTCATAGTATTATCTGTGATGATTGTTGGTCAAATCTCAGTAAATTAGGTAAGCTAATTTCTGTATTGTCAGATATAGTTAAGGGCGTCTCCGTAATGAAGGCTGAATACATGGGATCCCAAATACGTTTCGTCATTTGTCTAGATTGTGCTTTCTGGAGACCAGGGTTTCTTAACCTGTGGCCCACGGATCCCTGGGTGGATTCCTTCTTAGGACCAGTCCATTTCAGGACTAGCAACTGGCTAGCAACGAATAACCTAATGTGACCGTGGGTGGACTGGTTGTGATCCGAGAACTGGTCCATAGGCACCAATTAGCTTATGTGTGTAATTGAGGGTGGACTGGTTACGACACCAATTAGCATATGTGTGACTGCTGCCGTGTCTATTTAAAGACTAGTTACGGCACCAATTAGTATCGTATAACAGCGCTACCTCGTCTTAATCTTTACTAGGTGGCAGATGGCAGGCCTAGTTGTGTGACTCACACTAGTCTCCTTGT
Organism: Oreohelix idahoensis; assembly: GCA_024509875.1. NCBI lineage: Eukaryota > Metazoa > Mollusca > Gastropoda > Stylommatophora > Oreohelicidae > Oreohelix > Oreohelix idahoensis. Next base: position 257,563 of record JAMPIV010009940.1, on the reverse strand, counting down.
ATATCTTCCAAGTTTTAAGTTAGTAGTGTTTGGTACTGGCCCTCTCCGCCAGAGTTGACAATTCTTGGATGAACTACTTTCCTTCTTACTTTCAACCCTTGGCTCGTTCGTACCCTTCTTGGTTGTTATTCCGTGAATGATCGTACAGTGATTTTATTATAGATTGATGATCAGGCATTCAACAACAATCCTTCATGGATCAACTCAAGCATTTGTTTGTTCTCTTACAAAATCTTTATTTATTTACATGTAATATAAATATATTTCAAAGATGCAGGTAATTCTTCATATAGAGCACACCTGCAGTCATATCATAGTTACCTCAAGTATACATTCTATATCTCAAAAGTATGTAGGCATTTTAAATCCCTTTTGTGCTTATCTCACCTCAAAGTACTTATTTAGCTTCCTCAAGCTCTATTTTATTTTGCCCAATCTGCCTCAAAACTCCTGATCAACTTTATGCAAAGTACTTTGTACTTCTATTCCTCTGGTACATCCTGGGCATTCCATTGCTTCTCTTCTTTAAACCTCTCGCCCAGTACCATTTCATTTACTCATTTTTCTAACATATCGTCTTGTGATTTCTCTGCTGCGAGTCAGGAAAATGTTCATCAAAGTGCATAATAATTCATAAAAGGTCAATACTTACAGGTGATTCCCTGAATCTCTCCTGTGAATACACTCACTAGTGACATTATAAAACAAATTCTCTTAAGTAGCATTTTTCTCTGACTATGAAACTTCTTAGCTTACTCATACTGTTCTGACTAATCTTTATCACATCCTCCGAATTTCCAAGGACTAGCATCTCCTAACTTATCTGTATACCTTATGAGTTTACTTTGTCACTTCTAATCTATCTGTGATAACTTCTACAAATCTTATCAAACTTGTGGCAACCGCACAACATTCTTGTTTCTTCATCTCCAGAAATATACGACCGCACACTTGCGAGCCGTAAACTGTTCTGCCCTTGACTTCTAGTCAATGCTCAGCTGATCTGTCCCTGTTTATCAGCTAAAACCATTGGTCGGCCTTATTTCCACTCAATGGAAAAAATTGCTCACGCTTTTACAACGTAAGCGAATTAAGTGAACTATCGTCTGTTATTTTTAGACTTCTCTCACTCTATTCCCGTGTGTATTTTTTCTCACCTCACTAAAACCTACAAGGGACTTAATTCCACGTTATCTCCCATTGACGTTTTAACTGAACACCTTAGTCTCTTCTTTAAAGCTTACTACAAAATCGTTACATGCTCATTTTCTCAACCACAATTGAGAACCGACTAAATCTGCTTAACCCTAATTCAAGACCTTTATCCACAAACCGTAATATGCGGAGTTTCCTCTTTTTTCTCAAAGCATCCCTTCACTCATTTTATCTGCCTTCAACTAAGACAAATAGTCTGTATCCAAGTCCATTCATATTTCCAAAACCATTTTTCTACACTCTTTTACTTGACTAAAACCAACTCACCGTTCATATAAACCTTGCTTGAAGCACAAATAATGTTTTGGGCAAACCCAACGGTGACACTAACGCACAATATACCCCAATTATAACCGCTTTGGTTGAACAGGGTATAACATCTATATAGTCGACGAAAGACGAACGAAGAACGAACGTCTTTTTTGTTGAAGAAGAAAGAAGAAGAATCCATGGGGGGTCACAACATCGAAATCAACACACTTGACTCAAGAAGGAAATCTTCTGCTCACCACGATGCGCTTCAAGGCAATAGTGGACCGAAAAAAAAGCAAATTATAGTAATGGTCTACTTGTTGCAAGAAAAAGGTTGAGTTAAATCACTCTATGTTTGTGTCTTTCTTTAAAAGAAAAAAAAAACAACAACACCAACAACAAACTAAAAAATAGCACGGTTGTACCTCAAAGTACAATGACTAGGAACAGCTTAGCACGCGCATCTTGAACGCAGAAACAGACATACCAATTTCAAAATGAACGCACTTTGGAACAAAAAAACACAACCCACAAAGATAATATTAATTATAATAAGAAATTATTTAAAAAATTACTTCAAAAGACAATACGAGAATTAAGACAGCACTATCCTCCCTTTCTGTTATCTGCTGTTGTCGTCTGTGTGTACATAAAGATGACAATGTGGTCTTAACGTGGGTCTTTTCTTTGTGATTTGTCACAGAACGACTCTCCCCTCCCTCCACCTTTCATTTTTTTTTCTTTTGAACCGTTCCGCCACTTAGAATAAAAATGACAACAAATCATAACAAACTAAAAATAAGAATTTCCGGGCTCTATGACCCAGCGTAGATTGAGTATTTAGTTCCGCATTAATTTTTTTTTTCTTTTTCTTAACCAGCGGCACTTGGGCTGTCAGCCCTTCGGCCCAATGACATGTCATTGCGAGGCTGGGGAGCCTGTGGACTTTCCTTCCAACCCGGTCAGGAGCTTCGCTCCTTCCCATCCACAGAGGGTTTATCTCAGGAGCCGTCCAGGTTATTCAGTCAAAATCCCGGTCGATGACACTCTTACAAATGCCCGCGCCCGGGCTTGAACCTTGAAAACCTGGTCGCTAGCGCAACGTGTTAACTATCACACCAGCGCGGCTCCCTTCCGCATTAATTATTACATGCTTAGCATCTCCACCTCCAAGTTATCAGCTCATCTGTAATTCAAGATGAATGAAGATGACAATTACCACTCATCCGTAATTCAACATGAATGAAGAAGAAAATTACCTACCATACAATTTTCCAAAGAAATGTATTGTTGTTTTAAGTCCGATCGAAAGAGTGGTTAGAGCGATGGTTCCTTGCGGTATAAGCAAATTGGTTCCTGACTTTGCTCCTGCGTTAAGGACAAAACGGTCATTGAGGACGGGAACTGATCACCCCGCCTCTCGATGCTGGACCTAGTATAGTGAAGTCTCTAACACTTTACTCCCCCTACGTCAGAATCAGCTACGGGACTACGTTTTAAAGTAAAGATAACTTGCGGAAATTGCGGCCTGATCCAACTCAATAGCGTGAATTTTAGTCTCGTTAGAGTACATACAATACTGCAACGGGGAAAGGGTCGCCATTATGAGATCTTGCATAACCTTGAAATATATCTTTTTCTTGTTCATACACTGTCAGACGTTCACTTGAATGTTTTCAAAAAAGCAGTAGTCAGCCTTAGGCTGTTTGTAACTACATAGAGTTTTTCCAGGAATGGCACTGGTGACGACCATATGCGCTGTCTCTGTTGCTCATATGTTGGGCATCTTTGAAGCACATATTCAGCAGTCATTTTACTCGTGCCACATTTACCTTCATCGGGAGTTCCTATCTTTAGTTTGTTGAATAGATGGTATTCCGATCTGTCGTGGTCCGTGCGGAGTCAGAAAAGTTACCACTTGTTCACTTCTGCTGTGCTGTTCCGGCTCTCATGTGATGTATCAAAAATAAGTGGTTGCTACCAGAATGTTCACAAGTTTCTTGTCAATCCAATCTTATGAGCAGCTTTGACTTTAAAGGGTTATATCTTCTTCTCAACCTTCAGCTCTTCTTCTTCTTCTTTGATCCTTTGCCACAGACTGTGGCAATCAGAGGGCCATCATACCTGGTGGCGTCTTGTAGAGCAGCAACAAACTGCTTCCACGTTGCTCGGTCGGCGGCCATCATTCGTACTGCGCCCCAGCTCTGGTTCATTCTTTATATCTCGGCCTCCACAGTTCTCCACCAAGTTGTTTTTGGTCGACCTCTCTCTCGCTTTCCTTCAGGGGTCCATAGCTTAGCTGTTCTTGTAATGGCATCAGGGTCTCTTCTGAGGACGTGGCCAACCCAACTTCAGCGTCTGCCACCTATGATGCTGTGCATGTACTCTTGGCTGCTTCGAATAGGCAGTTTTTGGTTGGTGATGGTATTTGGCCAAAAGATTCTGAATCCTTCAGCTTCCCAAAGAGAAACTGCGTCCAACAAACGTGTGCTAAGTTCTCCTGTGTTGTCCAGTCAGCTCCATGTCTTCGAAGTCATTTTCATGACTTTGGTTTCTGTCTCCTATCCGCTTAACCGTTCTTTTTCGATATACAACTCTTTCTCGTACTCTGAAGATTCATGAAACAAGAACTGTCTTGTAATGCTATCATCAGGTTTCCTCATTGTGTCTTATGCAGCGTGTTCATCTCATCTTTCTTACATATATACATAAATAAACTATTCTGGTTGTTTGTTTGTTGTTGTTTTTTTGCGTTCTTTTCTTGGTCTTTCATTGTTGTGTCATTTTCTAAACCTCAACTCAAGAACGACAACCAAGAAATTACTTTCATAAATAAGTGCTTGACTATAGTAGAAGACCTGAAAGGGTATGAGAAGATCACCAATGTGGAACTGATGACAAGATCACCAATCTGGAACTGATGCCAAGATCACCAATGTGGAACTGATGACAAGATCACCAATGTGGAACTGATGACAAGAATTAAACAAGTGACAGGGGAACAAGTGAGGATAAGAAGACGTTGGCGATGAATGCGACACACAATCAGGTAACCTGTTGATAGCATCACAGTGCAGTCCTTCGTTCTGGAGTTCCCAGGGTAAGAGATGCAGAGTTAGACCAACAAGAACATGGAGAAGAGAACTGGAGATATAAATTAAAATAATGAGGAAACATAGAAAGACCTTGAACTGATGGCACGCGACAGGATGATTTGGCATCAGTTTGTTAAAGACCTATACTCCTGAGGGAGCCTGATGGTAATGAATGAATGCATCTCTGAAGCTGTTGGCTGATGTTTTCTGTTGTCTGAAACTTTAAGAAATAATCCTTAGAACAACAGCCATAGAGCTGGTGGTATATCATGATTTTATATACACTCAGCTATTGTGTCATCCGTTTAAACGTATTAATTGTGATAAGATACCTTTTCGGACTTCCGTATCTTCAGCTGAGATAACTGGTAAGTGTGACGTGTTGACCTGATAATCAATACGTGCCTTTTGACCCGACCTAACAAATGGAAGAATCAGACCAAGTAAAATTTATCTGCTTTACTTACTAACTTTTTCAATTATGGCCGTGAAACGTAGTGGGGAGCTTAAGTTTACGTTCTCGAGCCAAGAGTATTGCATTAGCTGCTGTGAGGTGTGTAGTTGTAAGATTTCAATGATTACGTCTATCTTTCTCTTGGTCTTTACCATGCCGATAGACTACGCTTGAATGCATTGGACATAAATCCAGCAGCCTAGGAGGATGAAGCTACCGATCGCACCATGTGGCGAAGCTCCCACGACGCCATCTCAGATTGGGCGAAAAAGAGCTATCACAACAAGCCGATGAGAGAAAGAACGCATCGTATGGAACACTAATGTGTATTTCCCTTAATCTAAATCTGTGAAAATTATTTGTCAGAACACATTCTAAGTAGGTATATTTTAATGTTGTATATAGTATTTTCTTCAGAAATGGTGCTTTTCCAATGAAGAAAGTCTAGATTTTCTCAGAATCTTGTTTTACGCTACTAATGTTTTAATAACTTTCTCATTTTTTTGGACAATCAATATCAGATTTGGCACAAATACTTTTCATAGGATAATAAAACTTTTGTCAGATCCAATTTAGGATATCTTATCAACATTTTGATTTATGGAACAAATGTAAAATTTTGAAAAACAGGTAATTATTTATAGATACAAACTTTAACATTATATATCTCAAAATCTACTTCTGGTATTAAAAATTCAACCTGATAAAAGTTTTAAAATATAAAGATAAACATTTTGTTTAAATTTGGTAATGAGAGAATATTAAATAAAAAAGCCTTAGGAAATTGAAATAGAACAATTATAATCCAATATGGCGGCCATTTCCATGACAACTGAAGATGTAATACCATTAAACTCCTTATTATCTATGATAGATGTAGGTTACGTCTGTGAATTTTCATTGAAATCCTGTGATTAATAACGAAAATAGTATTTCAGTGTAGCTCCTCCCCTTATAAAGAAGTGACAACAATAAATCACAAGTACAAGTTAAATCTATATTCAGTGGTATTGTGTATTTCAAGATATAAAAATTTCAAAAACATAAAGAAGTTTCTCGCGAGTGCCGTGATATTACAGTATGAGAATCGCTGCTGATAGTAATGGTTAGGTGTGTATATATCTTTGACTGCGATAGCTGATTCTGATAACTTATCGGCACTCAGGTTTATCGTGTTCTATGTTACTGTTTGCATATCATACAGAGTTGTTAGTTGCGTTGACCAAACAGCATCTGTGTTTCATTAGTCGGTAAGTTTCCTTTTGTTCTCTGCTATTAGTCGTATGAGTTACCGTAATTTTCGCCTATAAGAAGCACTTTTCCAAAAATCTATTTAACAAAATCATCCTGCATCTTATAAAGTGATGATCAGGACTACGATAAAGAAGCATATTATTATTATTATTATTATCATTTATGTTCAAACTTTCGAATGATTAAAATATTTCGAGTAGTGAATGATCTGGTATTATAAATCAACCATCGATATAAAATCAGCAAAATAGACAAAATTGGAGGGACAGACAGTGATATCAAACTAAGAATACAAAAAGCAAGAGGCACATGGAGAAGAGAGCTGGAAACAGAGGTGAAAATGATGAGGAGAACGTGGAAAGAGCATCAGATGATGGCACGTGACAGGACTTGTCATTTGTTTGTTGCAGGCCTATGCTCCTTTGGGAGTGGAGGGTTATGAATGAATCGATATAAAATGCTTTTATATAATTTTGTAAAAATCTTATTTTTGTAAAATATGCAATTGTTGTTGTTGTTGTTGTTTAACTAGGGCTGCTGAGCTTTTCGCTCTTTTGCAGCCAATACCAAGTTGAAAAGTTCTTGGTATTATCTACACTGTAGATCTTGGCTTTTCCTGTGGCTTTTCTGCTATTTCGAAACGTCTTGAGTTGAAGTTATGAGCTCCAGTTTCTCCAGCTTGGCTTGCATTTAAAGTATCATCATATCTGGTCCTCCACATGAGGAGGAAAGAAGCACGAGGCATAATGTGCATTCCCCGCCATCCAAGGGGAAATATGCAGAGATAAAATACTGTGCTCTGGTTCTGGGTTCTTCTAAGGAATTGTGACGTCCTACACAGAACCACTTCTCAGCTCCCCTATCTATCATGGGTCCATAGTGAGCTTCTGCTTCATGCACCCGACCAGGTAACAGCGAGAGTTATGTCGTGTGACTTCTCCAAATTTAGTGTGCAATCCCTGGAAGTGTGTGGATGATTTCAAGAGCCAATGAAGGTGTGATTAGCCTCACAGACAGAGCTTCACTTCCACATCTGTATACTGTAGCTTAGCTGGTAGTAATATAAGGACGATACTACGTATGCCTCCATGTATAGATATATATAATAATTACTATTATTAAATTATCTTCGGCCGAGAGGGGTACGCCCGTAAGATTAAACTCTTATTAAGGGGTATGCAATTACTGTAGGTTTGGGAAACACTGCACTATTTTTTTAAACGTAACAATTTTGCTAAATAACATGTACGTCTTATACCTGTGTTCGCCTTATACCTGTGTACGTCTTATTTCTGTGTTCGCCTAATACCTGTGTACGTCTTATTTCTGTGCATCTTATGTAAGGAAATTCAGCTGAGTATCTTCATTTTTCGTTGCTGTAACTTAATATATTTTGTTCCGTCTGGTGTATTACTCATAACTCCGGCAATACACATCGTTATACTAACTGTGGGTAGTATCATTATCAAGTCCAGTGGCGAGAGTGTCAGCGTTCATGTCTCTCCACAGATCCTGAGTTAAGATGATCTCCATTAAATTAGTTACTAGGGAGACAGTCCTAAATAAATGCATGCTGAAGACGGATACACTGAGCCACAAGGATCACAATATAAAGCAACGCAAAAGGTCTTAAGATGACCAACGAACTAAGTAGCATATTGCAACAACCTGTCAACGAAAAACTGTTTGGAGATGTCAGGAACCTTGAGCTGATTACTGTCTTTGTTAGAGTCATTAAAGTGAAAGTCTGAAGGCAATTAGTTACCGATTTTTTCTCGTGTTTTCTCACTGTCTATTATATTTTTCCTTGTGTCTTCCTCAACTTCTTACACCGCCAATATTTTCTTGTTGTTGCGACATCTGCGAGTAACTCTCTTCGCATCACGTGTCCAGTAAAGGTCAACTGTCGTCTCCTCATTTGTGTGATTTTTTTGTCCGTAAGTTCTTCTGAATGATTATTATTATTTGTTTGTTTGTTTGTTTTTTTTTTTTAAACTAACTGTTCAAACAATTCTCTCCATTCTTGAGCAACCCTTTCTCGGTTGCCTCCAATGTTTCTCTAAATTCGCTTGCTCAACGACCAGTACTTACTACTATGCAATAAAATAGATTTAATATAATACTTTCACACTTCTTTCATTACATTCATCAAGACGGATGTATTGCATTGGATATTTATTTTCAATTTTCGGAATACTGCTATAGTTTGGCCGGTCTAGATCTGCTATTAAATTCTTATCTTAACAAACCACGTAAACTAAGTAGCAGTTTATCATGTATTCTTGACTTTGCAAATGACTGGGAGATGGCAGAGGATCTCCCTGGGCGAGGGGCATGACCAGAAAGTATCAGAAGATCTTGAAGATGGTAAGACAGTGCTACATTCATCATCATCGCACCAGATTGTAATGATTGAACTGACCGTACCGTTTGAATCCAGACTGGACGAGCAACACTCGTTCAAAATGGCCAAGTATGATGATCTGGTCACGGACTTGAGACACGATCGGTTCACTGCAAAGGTTATGGCTGTTGAGGTAGGTGCAGGAGGTTTAGAGGCTGCCTCAGTGTATGATCTGCTAAAACTGTTGGGTTTGAAAGGACAGCCAAGAACATGGTCACTTAAGAGACTCAGTGAAACTGCAGAAAGCGCATCGTGCTGGCTGTGAAACAACCGCAACGGGCTATGGAATTCAGGACAATAATTTATTTTCAACAACTGGCAGAAAAAACAGGTGTCAAGTTGTAAGCTGCAGCCAAGGTGGAGTGGGTTAAATTCTTCGCACAAGACAACAGGAGGCTAACACTTGAGAGTCATGACCCAAGTGGGCCCCCTTCCCTTTAGAGTGTAAAGTAGATTGAAATGCCGAAACACTTGATCAACGGGGGCCCCCCTTCTGATGTCCAGATTGCCTCCTGTTGTACCGCTCTGTATAGAGTTTCCTATCATCTTATCTCCAGTTTTATAAACTGTTATACTGTTGATGTTCGTTGCTGCTTTAGCCACAGTGACAGTTATATATATATCCTTTGAGCTGTAGTACGCATATATGTCGGTGCTTCAGCTGTGGCAAACAGTATATCTGTCATTGCTGTAGTTATTCATTCGTTCATTCAATAGCCTTTCAACAAACACATGCCAATTCCGGTCGCGTGCCATGAGATCTATGTCTTTCAACGTCTTGACCATCATTTTCATTTGTCTCCAACATTCTTATGATCTACCTCTGTGTATCTTCTTGTTCATCATCATCATCATCTACATCATCATCTTCGTACACTCTCAGACGTCAACTTGAATATTTTGAAAGAAAGTAATGGTTAGCTAGATGTTATTTGTATCTCCAGAGAGTTTTTCCAGGAACAGTACTGGTGACGACCATATGTGCTTTCTTTATTCTTCATATTTTTGGCATCTGTCAGCGGCCATTTCATCGCTGCCACATTTACAGTCACCGTTAACTTGCTGAATAGGTGGTATCCCAATCTGTTGTGACCCATGCGAAGTGTCAAGATTACCACTTGCTATTTTCAACTGAGCTGGTAATATGCATCTATTGTTTGTGTAGCCTGGATACTCTGCATCACATTTGTTCCTGTATCTGATTCTAATAAAACTCTTTCCTTCTTCGAAAGTTATGCTCTTCTGTGTGTCTTACCCAGATGATTCCAGAACAATGACTACCTGGTAATACAATCAACAGCTGTCCTCAATGTGTGTCCTGTCCATAGCCAAAGGTACCGTATCTTGCATCAACTATATTACTTTAATTTTCTATGTAGGAAACACAATGCACAAAATGAAAAGACGCAGTCAATGGATAAGACATGGATAAGACATGGATAAGACATGAATAAGAAATGGATAAGACGTGGATAAGACATATATTAAGGACAGCTGGTCAATAGGGTTTGATAGGTAGTGGAGGCCGGAAACCACACGTAGAAGGGAGCTGGAAACATAAATGAGAAGACACAAAGAAGACATAGACAGACTTGAGCAATTGACAATTCGAAAGAAGGATGCATTTTTTCATGGCATTTTTGCTCGGGGAGATAACGCGTATTGAATGAAATTAATGAATGAAAATTCTTTGCTTCAGTCGATTTAGTCTATTTTACACCTGTCCCTGAATTAATTATGTAATGATAGGGTTATTTTTTTATACAATTGTAATGTAGTTGACATCTTTCGTTGTATTAAGAAAAGTATATTTTGCATTGCTCATTAAATACAATTTATTTGTATTTTGTTAGGTCAACATATTATATGATCTAAGACGTGGGTGTGCATTATGACAGCTCACGGTGAATTCGTTGTTTGCATTATTGCGATTGGCCTTGTCTTGGGCGTCCAAGGTATGTATGTTTTACATTAACAATAATCGCTTGTTTTCATTACGATTTCTGCATTTGGTTTCTTGAAATAATCTGTTTAACACTGACCCATACATTATGGTAGGTATACTTTTTCAGACACAATTTAATTAATCAATCAATCCCCTTTACCTCCCCAAAGACCATAGGCCTTCAACAAAACACATGCAGCGTCCTTCTGTCACGTACCATCAGCTTAAGTTGTTTCATTGACTTCCTCATTGTTAAAGAACAAAAGATAATGTCTCATGGTATATTGCCACACACAGGGATGAAGCCATTGTTATTGAGGAAATATGTCTTTTTGTGGTAACTCATGATTTTGGCACGCTTTTTAACCTGTATTGAACGCTGCAAATTTAATACATCACCGGTTGTCAATGACGTAACGCGTTTGCACTAATTTATTCTAACGGTTACTGTTCGTGGCCTTTCGTATACTTCAAGTCGTCAAAGTAAGACGTGTTTTTCAAGCTCCCAGAATCATGGAGGAATTTTCTATTTTTTGTGGCATTAATTTAACTTCGAAGGTCGCCACTTGTTTCTAAGATGGTCCCGAACTTGTGAAGAAGTTCCGCACCTGGTAGAGAAGTATACTGTTCAAAAAAAGAAACGCAACTTTTTTGGTGTTACTTTTATAAAAGATATTCGCTGATTGGACATCAGTCAACCTATCGACTGTGTCCACCTGGTCATTAACTTCTCGTGGTTACCTGAATTGTACTCACCTCATGATTCGTGAGGTTATGAAAGAGGTCAAGGTCAAAACAACATTTTTGACAATAACTCGTGACAGGTTCATGAGAACCCCGTGAAACTTACTGAACACAAAACACTCTGACCATATTATTGAATGCTTATAAAAGATTGACGCTCCTCGAATAAATTCATTTGAAAATTCAATGCGCAAGTATGGCTCATCTCACTACAGAAGAACGACTCATCATCATTGGACGTTTACAGACTGGACAGTCACAAAGTGTAGTGGCCAGACAATTTAATATGGTTAGAAGCACCATTAGTCGCCTTTGGAGGCAATTTCAAGAAACTGGCTCAGTGGTAGACCGGCCGCGCATTGGAAGACCCAGAGTCACAACTCCTGCCGAAGACCGCTTCAAACGGCTGCGTCACCTCAGGAATCGACTTGCATCTGCATCCTCCACAGTCCAGTCAATGTCAGCAGCTCGTCGAATTTCAGATCAAACGGTCAGGAACCGGCTGCACGACTCTGGTCTTTGGGCTAGAAGACCCTACAGAGGTCCTGTTCTTACGGACCGGCATCGCCAGAACCGACTGAGTAGGCGAACCAGCATCGTCAATGGACCTTTGGGAATGACTGGAGACGGGTTTGGTTTAGTGACGAATCATTTTTTGTGCTCCAGCGACACGATAGATGGAGAAGAGTTTACCGCAGAGTCCATGAGCGCTACGCCCAGAACAGCATTGATGAGGCTCCTCCACATGGTGGTGGAGGTGTACTGATGTGGGGGGCGATCAACTTCATGGGAAGAAGTGACCTGGTGCAAATTGAAGGACGCAAGAATGCCCAACGATACGTCGTTGAAATCCTTCGTCCTCACGTCCTTCCACTTCTGGCTGCACGAGAGTCGTTTTTTCAGCAGGATAACGCTCGACCTCATGTGGCACAACTCACCACCCAGTTCCTCACTGACAACAACGTCCAGACCATTCCGTGGCCAGCCATGTCATCAGACATGAACCCCATAGAACACTTACGGGATGAACTCGACAGACGACTCCGCCAGCAAGATGTGGCTCCAGCCAATCTCCGACAGTTGTCTCTTGCACTGCGGGAAGAGTGGGCAGCCATCGCACAACAACAGATCCAACGGCTAATCGGATCCATGTCAAGGAGATGTCGTTCTCTGATAGAGGCCAGAGGAGGCCATACACCTTACTGAAACGGAGGCCTCAGTCGCAAAGAATAAATGTCTAAACCAAATTTAATGAACATCATTTCATTGTTAAAGTCTGAAAGTTTCTTCATGCCAAGATTGAAACAATAATTCCGTAAAATAAAATTGTGGTACAACTTTGAAATTTGGTGTCCATTACCACTGCAATAATGTTGCGTTTCTTTTGTTTTTTGAACAGTATATTTATTCAAGAAATTTACATTTATGTTTTCGGTCCACATTACTTGGGTGTCGATGGTTGACACGCACCTATTAGTACAGCGGCCAGAACTGAATAGTTGAGACGATACATTGATGTTATACCACTATGAATACTTATGTACTTATGGACTGACCTTGATGTTTCAAGGTTCTCCAATTTTGCCACTACCTGAACTGAATAAATGTTATACGAATTGTATGAGGACCCACTACCAGACGTCTTATGTTCTTCGGCCAGTTATGTCCTGTGATGACCATACCCGTATCCATTCGTGTTGTCAGCATGATGCATGAACTTTAACAGTACCTCACACAACAAGAACATACATATATAAAAATAACAACGCTACACTCATCATTGTTACTTCTGTCTCCGATTCTCTTCTCCGTGTGGTTTTGCTATACCTCTGCCTATCTTAATCCATATTGTTTATTTAAGTTTTATTGGAGAAAAAAAATTTACTTGATGGGGTAACTAGCCCCATACTCAACCTTCCTTAGTCGCTTATCGACACGCCTGGTAGGTTACAATGTTACTATTCTTTACTCCTCTTTCGGTCCCCGGTAACACACGACTAATTAGAGGAAATTACAGGAGCCGCGCTCGTTTAATGGTGTGGTGGATTTGATGTTAAGAAATGTTGTTGTTATGTACTCTTAGTGTACTGAATGAGGTCAGCTGTGAAAGTCCCTGAATATAATAAATATTATGGTAAGTTACAGGGTACCTTTCTCCTACCACCTTTATGATCTCACTCAGACTTATTCTTTGACTAGAATGTATGATGATGATGACTACGTTTGGTGTCTAGGGTTATGTATAAGTAGTGTAATGTTGCATTAACCAACTAAACATATACACAAGTATTTTATTTTCCAACACAACACAACAGTACTACAACAATCACATACACACTACACGTTAAAAGACTATCTTAAGTAAGTCAGTGGTTGAATTTTGTGTAACGTTAATAATTTTTTTTTCAATTTATTATCCTGACTCTATTTTGTTTGAATCAGGATTGACAATCAAAAGTGAAATCAATGAAATTATTTACAATATTCAATTTATACAATGGATCTTCTGTCCATAATACAAGTATTAATAGAATCAAAGTGTGTAGGTGTAGTTTTCTAAATAGGATAATACTGGTATATGTATAATGGTAGGTTGTTTGTTATCATCATTCCCTATCGTGCATTTTCTTTTCATATGTCACAGGTGGAATTTTTTATTATTTGATAATTTCAGTCTTTGTGGTTAATAACTGAGGTTCATAGAGGTTGAGACTTTCGGTGCCGAACGGGCACTTAACTTCGAAGGAGAACCCTGGTAAGTCTTGTCCTAGGCTCGATGGACCATCTTGTTCACTTCATAAAAGGCAATGGCCTCCAGTACGTGCCCGAATTATGCAACAAAGTCAGGAATCAATCAGTTCCCACGTGCCTGGTTTTATGTAACTGTCAGGGCCACAAAACCCCTGAAATAAGAAGGTTATGCATTCTTCTTTATAATAAGTATACAATAATATTCCACAGTTAATTACAGGTACAGTACAAACAAACGCATAGGGTCAGCTCTTAATGACAACCTATTGTACCATTATATTTTGAAGTGACAATGCATACCAGTATTCCTCTCCCCTAATGGTTACAACGCCTCTGCAATTCCAACAGTAATCTTTTTCCATACAATAGGATAGGTGTTATGCTCCTTGATGACAATCATATATAATTTTGTAGTTCTACACCCCTCTGATAGGCTATCATATGATGGAGCAATCTCTAGGCTTTGCCTAAGTCTGCCATCGACTCACTTACTTACAGTCGTATATTAGTATCTCACATTCAAACTTTATTTTAAATAAAATGGTTAATAAATTCAACCTTACCACAATTTCAATGAATATTACACACAAACAACGATGATTGGCCGATCTGGCCCAAGTTATCACTGCCCTGTCCAGAAGTTTATAATATTTGTATTTAGAATTACACTTCTGTTCTCATCGTCTCGCGGAAAGCTTTTTTAAAGAAATGGCGTCCTAGCCTAACAATTTTTCCTCAATATCAACTAAGCTGGCCAATAGAAGCAGACGACTATGAATTTTAAAACGAACTTTAAAAAAAACAATTCCCAAAATACTACGGTTACTACTACACGTATATTTTTAGTGTTAGGTTAACCAATCCCCTCTCGCCTTCCTTTAAACTACAGCCAATCAAAATCTTTTTACCTTTTTGTCCTATTTGCCCAAAGCTTTTTTTTTCAAAATATGTTATGAAAAAATTAAGCAAGCGTGATCTTTTTTCTCGTCAGTCCGTCTTATCATACATAATATTATTGCCATTATTTTGGTTATTTTTTTGTACTAGTGGGTAACTGACACCATATTATTGCTCAGGACATCATAAGGTATCCGAATATATAATTTTTATGGCCCTATGTATTATGGTTCATAATTCCATATTTTTTCGTTTTTTTTGTTTTGTATCGTAATTTGAAACGTGCCCAAGGCTATGTTGCTCGAGTTGGCTTTTTTGAAATCAACGCGAGACGGCGTTCTATAGGTTCTGTCTTTCAATCCCTCCCCTCTTTTATTCTTTTATTCTTTCACTCTCGTCTTGGCAATCCGACTTGACCTTGCAAAAATGTTACATTTAATCTGAAGGACGAATTTTTTTCGAAAAGACAGTATCTTTCATTCGGCTGTTAGGTTTATCAAAATCGACATGCGGGCGGGCGTAGGAGAATACTACGCTGGACTCAATTTTTATTTTCTATCTTATTTTTGACTTTATGCTCTACAATATTATCTAATTTAGCTATTGTATTGAGAATATCGTCACATATCTCCCCACTTAGAACAGACTACCTGATGTCAGTTCAGAATTCGAAATACACATAGATAAATTTAAATCATTATGCCTGGTGACTACTCTGATTTTCGTCGTATGGGTGTCTACTTAAAAAGTCTGCACCTACATTCTCCGACCCGGGGATATATTCTATGATAAATTGGTATGGCTGTAAGAGCAAAGACCAACGTAATAATCTAGCATTTTCATGTCTTGCTTGCGACAGAAATACAAGTGGTTTATGATCTGTTTGAATCCTAAATGATCTACCATAAAGATAGATTTGGAACTTTTTTATCGCCCATATCAAAGCCAGACATTCCTTTTCACTAGTTGAATATTTTTGTTCCGCTGTGTTCAGCTTACGGCTAGCATAAGCAACTGGGGTTAATTCCCCATCAAGTGAATTGGATCTTTGTAATAGGGCTGCCCCTAATCCAACGTTACTCGCGTCCGTTCTCACAACAAACTCTTGACTCAAGTCGGGCAATTTCAATATAGGCTTGCTTGTGAGTTTTTCTTTTAACTCCTGGTAGGCCGATTCACACTGCGCGGACCAAGTAATTCTATCAGGATTTCCTTTGCGCGTTAAATCCGTCAGTGGTGCACAGATCGAGTTAAAATTTTAAATATATTTCTGGTAAAAACCACACAACGAGACAAAAGATCTCACATCTTTTTTTTGTCTGTGGCCTCGGAACTTTCTTCAATTTCTCCAAGTTCTTGCGGTCAGGGGTCATGCTTCCCTGAGATACTGTGTGTCCCAAGAATTCCAACTCTTTACATCCAATACAACATTTGGACGGCCTAGCCGTCAAGTTTGCCTCCCTGAGTCTATCCAACAACATATTCAGAGAGTTAATGTGTTCCTCAAATGTTTCTGTAGCAATGAGAATATCATCCACGAAATTCGTGATTCATGGATTATTCAGGGTGTCCAACAACTTTCGCATCATTCTAGAAAACACACTCGGAGCATTTTTCAACCCAAAAGGCAACATGTTGAATTCATAATGTCCATCCGAGGTGCTAAAGGCTAAATACGGTCTAACCTCAGGTTTTACTGGAATCTGATAATAGCCTTTGCTCAGATCCACCTTAGAGAAATATTTAGCTTTGTTCAGCCTAGCAAACAGCTGATTTGTATCAGGTAATGGATCCACCTGACCATCTGTGACAGCATTCAATTTTCTGTAATCTATACACAGTCTGTGTTCCCCAGAGGGTTTTCCCAACAAAACCACACTAGAACTGTACGGGGACTCACTGTGTGAAATAATTCCTTCTTTCAACAAATACTCTATCTCTTCCTTCAAAGCTGTCTCCTTTGCAAACGGGATCGTATAGGCTCTCATACAGATTGGTGTTGGGTCTACAAGTTTCATATCATATTCCAATAAATTCGTAAGCCCCGGTTTGTCCGTTAACACATCTGCATGATCATCCAAAACCTTTTGAACTCTCTCCCTCTGTTTTTTCGTTGTGTTTACTGATTTTTACCTGTGCGGCTGTCTCACAGGGATGGAGCGGATATTCATGAGAGGTGAGTGGTTCGTTTTTCATTCCCGTTGCGATGGACAAGGTTAGTAAGTGTGTCTCGTCCTGATTTTCTCTTTCCAGATAATTTTTCAGGAGATTCACATGATAGATTTTCTCTTTACCCTTTTTATCTATCTTAAAATTAGTTCTAGACACCTTCTCTAGAACTGTATATGGACCTAGCCATCCAATCTGCAACTTATTACTACTGCCTGGTAATAGAAGGAGGACCTTCTCTCCCACAGCTAAATCTCTATCCTTCGCCTTCTTATTACTATAGGCAGCATGTTTTTTCCTGGCTTGTCTCAAATTATCATTAGCAAGTTTCCAGCCAGTTTTAAGTCGAGTGGTCAGCTCGTTCACATATTGATATGATGAGGTGATATTTTCTTCTGCCTTATCATCAGTCCACGTCCTTAACAAGGCTACATATGGACTTTTAATTTTACATACTTATTTTTCCTGGCACTTGTCAGGTCCTTTACATTGGAAGCCTTATAGTGAGGACGTTTTTGCCTTTTATCATCACTCACAAATCGTCCACTACTTATTCTTTTCGTGGGGTTTTCTCCCCACATTAAATTCATAGTGAGAGATCTCCTCTCTCTTTTATCTTTACCCAGTTCACATAATTCCGACCGATGGATTGTCGGCTTATTCTGGGATACAACCAATTTTGGCCCTCTACACAGAGTTGCCATGTTAATACACTCAAGTGAAGACTGTGTGTGAAAATGGGGTTCCCATTCCAATTTGTCTACATTATTAAATTTATTTTTAGACCTAAGTTTTCCCGGTGGCGTTTCTAGGTCCTGATTATTATTTTTCCCACTTGTGGGTGTTCCCTCATGCAATATGCTACATGCTTCTACAAAGTTTTCAATGTCGACATTTACGTCGGGCCAATAGTATTTATGAGAAACTTTTTGGCAGATGGTACCTATTTTCTCGTGGTCCCTGTGGTGGGTTTTGATGTTATGAAATGATGTTGATATGTTTCCTTAATGTACTGAATGAGACCAGCTGTGTAGGTTCCTGATTCTATCAAATTTAGAGTGAGTTATCAGGATACCTTTCTGCTACCACCTTATGGCCTCAAGCAGACTTATTCTTGACTAGTATGAATGATAGCTACGTCTAATGTCTAGGGATATGCAAGTGTGGTGTGATGGTACTTTAACAATAATACACAGCCATACAAACAAATATTAAAGTCTATGATTAAGGAAATAACACCTCAGATAAATTTGTACAATTAATAATTTTCTGAATGATTTATTTGGTCCCGAACCTAGTATTCTTCTGGTCAGGACTTTAAAAATGAAAAGAATTCAAGGTATATACAAAATATAAAATTTAGACCCACAGGGACAAGTGTCCAAACAATTACTGTTAAATTATCCTAATAGTGTTACTAAAATCTGTCTATAATTGGTTTCTATCACTGGATGGCTTGTTTGGGATTTTTTAATCACTCCCAGTCTCTTTACAAACTAATGTCATTGTTCATTTCAGTATGGAAATATTTTTATTCTTGGATACAGGGGTATGCTGCTCTTATAGCTGATGTACTGTTGGGGTACCAGATATTTCACTTATCTGGCCAACTGGAACTGTTTGACTCCTTTCGGCCGAATGACCACTGCTCCAAAAGTAATAGGGGGGAAACTGGCGACCCCTATCACTACTGGCCTCCAAAACTTTTCAACAGCTTTCACATAGAACTCTGGCACCGGACTAGTGCCAGATAAGACCCTGTAAAAATGAAACAATGTCTCCTGGTTGATATCTTATTTAGACTGTGTTTTATATACACAAGAGCATACATAAGAAATAAAGAGCTGGGTCATATCCAATGGACCCATCCAGCACATCCATTCCACAATGTACTAGTGTTGTTCACATGTCTCTCCTACAAAGGCGGCACTGCATCTGCAATTATCTTATTAATCTTTCTTTTCTACCATACAATGGGATAGGTGAGCTGTGTCCCTCTGGTCACCTAAGAAAACATTTTATTTCACAAGACATGTGCATTTACAAAACTGGCAATGTGTTTCATCTTAATTCCCCTTCAAGCCCTGCACAAATTAGCTTGGGACCTGATTACTTAGTCGTGATGGCAGCATCTCTCACTCACATTTTTAAACAAAATATATATGAATAATGTCGGTCTTACCAGAATTCAATGAAAAAAAAACACAGGTACGTTGAGTAGCAGATTCCAGATGTACTGCTGGCTGGACTGTGATGCCTATACTTTCATATATCTTTGCTTTTATAAGGCTAATCACTTTTCACAAAATTCACAACGTCCTGATCTCGGGACTATCTTCTACAAATGGCGTCAAGCCGTTGAATTTTCTTAATAATATAAAAGGCTTTGGCCAATAAACGAACGACAATTTTGAAATTTGAAATTAAAAGCAAAACATACTTGATTTTTGGACACTACCAAGTTTTTTCCTCTCTCATTCTTAGATCTCTACTGCTAAATATATTTTGTGTTAAGCCATCCCATAATTTTTCTCCCCCTTTTCTGCCCCGTTCTACAACAGACTACTTGTAACCTTTTCCTGCCTTCCTCAAGGACGCGTCAAAAAAGTCACCATTAGTGCAAGTCCAAACGAGCATGGGTTGGTATGTCTGTACGAACAAATACAGTCTTTTGTCTATAACTTTTTTTTCTATCTGTCGGATTTTTGATTCGAAAGCATATTACCCATCAGAACAAGACCCGCTCTAAGACTAGCTAACTTTTATGATCATAAACCTAGTAATAAAGAATTCAATATATTTTCCATTTTGGTGTTCGTTGTTTTCTAAGTTTCCACTACTTGAATGTTATAAAAATCGCCCCAGATCTTCCTTTTTCCCGATAGGAAGTAATTATGCGTGTGTGTATATATATATTTTTCCAGTGTCTGTGGTTAGAAATGTATTTGGCTGGCGGGGTATTTTTAAATTTTCAAACTTGCGACATGGTTCTCGACACAAGCTAACGGCATGTCTCGCACTGTTGGCCTGAGTAGCTAATTCAAACCGCTAACATTTGACAAGCCGGCAGCAGGTGTCCGCTCTCTCAATCTTATGCGTTTGTGTGTTTAATTCTTTCTATCTTTCCTAGAACCAATACGCTAGTAATATTTTCAAATTTGTATCGTTAACCCTTGACGGGCGCGTTATAAATGCTAATACTACCAATACGTTTACTGGCGCAGGAAAGAAGACGTGTTACAACTTTATTAATGTTATTTCTACTTCTATTATTTTGTCTTTAATATATAATTAATTAATGATTTTATCGTTGCATCAATGTACTTCACCAGACATCTCCTCACTTAAGAACTTGCCTGATGCTAGTTCTAAACAGTGATACACATAGATAAAATCAACTCCCTACGCCTGCTGAATACTCTGATTTGGA
The DNA here is from genome assembly GCA_024509875.1 of Oreohelix idahoensis. NCBI lineage: Eukaryota > Metazoa > Mollusca > Gastropoda > Stylommatophora > Oreohelicidae > Oreohelix > Oreohelix idahoensis. The sequence goes on along the minus strand of JAMPIV010009940.1, from coordinate 236,953 downwards.
TCACAGGGATGCCTACTGAGGAAATCTGCACCCACGTTCAGTGACCCCGGAATATATTCGATGGTAAATTGATATGGCTGTAATAATAACGACCATCTTAATAATCTGGCATTTTCATGCTTGGCCTGTGATAAGAATACGAGAGGCTAATGATCCGTTTGGACCACGAATGTTCTACCATATAGATAGATCTGGAACTTTCGTATTGCCCAGATCAAAGCTAGACATTCTTTTTCGTTTGTTGAATAGTTTTGCTCCGCTTTATTTAACTTGCGGCTCGCATAAGCGACTGGGCTCAGCTCTCCCTCTGGTGACGATGATCTTTGCAACAACGTAACCACCAGGCCCACATTGCTTGCGTCACTTCTCACCACAAATTCCTGACTCAAATAAGGTAATTTCAAGATAGGTTTGCTTGTAAGTTTTTCCTTTAACTCTTGGTAGGCTGATTCACATTTGGCTGACTAAACAATTCTATCAGGATTTCCCTTGCGAGTTAAATCCGTCAGAGGAGCACAAATAGAGTTAAAATTTTTGATATATTTCTGATAGAATCCACATAACGACACGAAAGATCTCACGTCTTTCTTTGTTTGTGGCCTAGGTGCTCTCTGCAATTTTTCAAGGTTCTTGGGGTCAGGGGTCATACTACCCTGAAACACAGTATGTCCCAAGAACTCCAACTCTTTACAACCAATACAACATTTTGTTGGTCGAGCCGTCAAATTAGCCTCTCTTAGTCTATCGAACAGCATAGTCAAAGAGTTAATGTGTTCCTCAAATGTTTCTGTAGCAATGAGGATATCATCCATGAAGTTTGTGATGCATGGGTTATTTAGTGGATACAACAATTTTCGCATCATCCTAGAAAATACACTCGGAGCATTTTTCAACCCAAAAGGTAACATGTTGAATTCGAAATGTCCTTCCGAAGTGCTAAACGCCAAATAAGGTCTGACCTCAGGCTTCACTGGAATCTGATAATAGCCTTTTCTCAGATCCACCTTCGAAAAATATTTTGCCTTGTTTAGCCTGGCAAATAATTGATTTGTGTCAGGTAATGGATCCACCTGATTCTCTGTGACAGCATTCAGTTTCCTGTAATCTATACACAGACGATGTTCTCCAGAGGGTTTTCTCAACAAAACCACACTGGAACTATATGGAGATTCGCTATGAGAAATAATTCATTCTTTCAATAGATACTCAATCTCCTCTTTCAAAGCTTTCTCCTTGGCAAACGGGATCGTGTAGGCTCTCATACAGATCGGTGTTGGGTCTACTAGTTTCATGTCATATTCTAACAAATTCGTGTGCCCCGGTTTGTCTGTTAACACGTTCGTATGATCAGTCAGAACTTTTTGAACCTGTTCCCTCTGTTTTTTCGTCAAGTGTTTACTGACTTTTACATGTGCCGGTGTCTCACATGTTTTCAAGGGATACTCATGGGATGTGAGCGGTTCATTCTTCATCCCTGTTGCTATCGACAAGGACATTAAATGTGTTCCTTCCTGGATTTCCCTGTCCAGATATTTCTTTAGAAGGTTCACATGATATACTTTCGCTTTCCCTTTCTTGTCGATTTTATAATTTGTTCTAGACACCTTGTCTAGAACAGTATATGGACCTTGCCATCCTATTTGTAGTTTTTTTTGGCTGCCGGGCAGTAGAAGAAGCACCTTCTCTCTCACAAAAAAATATCTATCCTTATCTTTCTTATTAAAATTGGCAGCATGTTTTTTCCTGGCTTGTCTGAGATTATTATTTGCAAGTTTCCAGCCAGTTTTAAGACGAGTGGTCAGCTCGTTCACATATTGGTATGATGAGGTAACAGTCTCTTCTGCCTTCTCATCTGTCCACGTCCTTAACAAGGCTTCTAAAGGACATTTTATTGGCCTCCCAAATAACAGGGTTTCGGGTGCCATCCCGGTTGAATTATGTGGAACTTCCCAATACGCAAACAACGCAGCGGGCAGGTATTGGTCCCACGTATCAGGTTTCTCATGTGCCACCTTTTTCAGGATAGAAATGAGAGTCCCGTTGAACCTCTCTACCTGGCCGTTTCCTTGGGGGTGAAACGGACTACAATGAAAGTGCCTGGCTTGGAAGATCCTGAAAACTTCTTCCGTTAGTTTCCCCTTGAAATGTGAGCCGTTATCAGTCAAGATTTGGTGCGGAAATCCTAACCTTGTGAATATTGTAAGTAATGCCTCTGCGACATGCTTGGAATCGATTGACGACAGGGCTACCGCCTCTCCCCACATAGAACAAGTGTCTACCAGAGGAAGGATGTAACTGTTCCTCCTCTTGGTCCGAGTGAGAGGTCCCACAATATCCACTGCAACTCTCTCAAAAGGGGTTCCCACAATGGGCATTTCCCCTAGAGTTGCTGGAGCAGTCCAGTGCTTTGGAGCTACCCTTTGACATTCTGGGCAGGATTTTACATATCTCTTTATATCCTCCGTTATTCCTGGCCAGAAATAATGACAAGCTATACGCTGTCCTATTGCGATGATCCCCATGTGACCACTGAAGGGAATCACATGTCCTAATTCCAACACTCTCTCCCTATATGAAGTAGGAAGAACCAGCTGGCCGTGACCATTTGTTCCAGTTCCGGTCTTCCTATATAATAATTTGTTCTTCATGTAATAGTCCCCTTTGCTTAGAGGTATGTGGCATTAGGTAATTTTTTGTAACAAGGCTTGAGTGTCTTGTCCTCAGCCTGTGCCTTCCTCATCTCCTCTAGATGAGTATTTATAGGTTCATCTTCTTCCTTTCTGGATTGTGATCGTGTCTGGACGGCTGCCAAGACCACAGGTCTCTTGAGATTCCCCAAGAAGACATAACGACACCCCAATATCAGAGGGTAGATGGGTGCGTCGATCACTGCTGCTCTGATTACTCCTTCCATATAGCGAGTTTTCACCGTTATCCTGGCAATGGGAAGTTTCATAAGTGGTATGTCCGTGGTCGCCCTTGTATCTCCACTGTTTCTGTGGTATACTGATCTGGGTTCACCAAGTGCGCACTCACAACAGAATCAAAATCTAAGCCTGTATCATAGAGACACCTAATGGTGACCCCATTGCAGGCTACATCCTCACACACTGGGGGGTGATAAGGTTCCTGCTGTCCAGTAAGTTTGTCGTTTCCTCACTTGTTCCCCATCTTCACAGCAGCAAATCCAGAAGTTTTCTTATGACAAAATTTGATGTCATGACCTTCCCTCTTACACCATTTGCAATATAATCTACCTTGATGAAAGGTTTTCTTTCATCATATTTCCTATCATTGAATTGTGGGTTTTTGTTTCTAAAATCATTGCGTGGCCTATCAAAATTGTGCTTACCTTTGTTCCCCTGATCTTTGTTATCAAACCTAATAGAGTTTTGTGGAGCCTTAAAATTTTCAGTCTGTTTCTTTTTTAGCGCCAGCTACCTCTGCCTGGGCTGATACCTCTCAGCGACATTAAGTAACTCACCCAGCCTCTCTGCACCTTGTTCCATGAGAAACTTTCTCAAGTCTGGAGCCATGGACTCTCTCAATTGCTCAATAAGGATCATTTCTTTAAGATCTTGGGTTTTCCCCAGAGCAGTCCATTTCTCCAAGTATGTCTCTAAACGTGCACAGAACTGGTGATAGGTCTCACCCGACAGTAGTCTTGCATTCCTAAACTTTTTCCGGTAAAATTCTCCGTTCTTTTCATACCTTAGCAAAAGAGCCTGCTTTAACATGTCATAATTGTCTTGGTTGTCTTTGCTCATCTTGGCAAACACTTCATAAGATGTTCCCCTCAGCCCCTGAGATAACTTTAAACTCCACCTTTCCTTCTCCAACCCATAGGTGGTGGCTAAAACCTCAAATCTAGACAAAAATGACTCAATGTCATCGTCCCTGTCAACAAAATGGTCTAAATGGAACCCCATAACTGAAGTTGAGGCACCATGACTAGCAGTGGCATCGGAGGTAGAAGGGCTGGCACCATTTTCAGGAGCATGGCCTTGAAATTCGAACTCTTTTAGTCGTAGCTCGTGCTCCCTCTGTAATCTCTTATCTTCCTTTTCAACTTCCCTTTCTGCAGCCTGTTTTTTTTCGGCTTCCCTTTCTGCAGCCAATCTCTTGTCTTCCCTTTCAGCTTCCAATCTCCTTTCCTCAGCCTCCCTTTCAGCCCTTTTTTCTTCTATTTGCAGCCGCTTTATTTCAGCCTCTCGGTCCGCCTCCAATGCTCTAGCCTCTTTGTCAGCCTCAATCTGCAACCGTTTTATTTCTTTCTCAACTTCTAATTTTCTTTCTGCAGCTAGCCTATTCTCTTCTCGTGCAATAAATTTATCCACCTCTGCAGTGACATACTGAACCAACTCTGGTCCATCCATATTCATCTCTTTTGCAGCCAGCACAGCAGCAGATCTGAACTTTGCTAAGTCGGTCATAACATCAATCTTTAAAATGATCTAATATAATTTTCTAAACTCTTAATTAACAGAGTACTATCACTGACTAATTAATTAACCAATTAATTAACTAATTACTGGTTTTCAACAGTCAATCAGCTTTTATTTTCCCTTTTAAATACTTTTATAACTTTTGGGGACACTAGTGCTACAATATTTAAATTTCTAAACACTAACAAGTTCAAATCCCGGAATAAGAGACCCCAATTTATTGTGGTGGGTTTTGATGTTATGAAATGATGTTGATATTTTTCCTTAATGTACTGAATGAGGCCAGCTGTGAAGGTTCCTGATTCTAACAAATTTAGGGTGAGTTATCAGGATACCTTTCTGCTACCACCTTATGGCCTCAAGCAGACTTATTCTTGACTAGTATGAGTGATAGCTACGTCTAATGTCTAGGGATATGCAAGTGTGGTGTGATGGTACTTTAACAATAATACGCAGCCATACAAACAAGTATTAAAGTCTATGATTAAGGAAATAACACCTCAGATAAATTTGTACAATTAATAATTTTCTGTATGATATATTTGGTCCCGAACTTAGTATTCTTCTGACCAGGACTTTAAAACTGAAAGGAATTCAAGGTATATACAAAATATAAAATTTAGACCCACAGGGACAAGTGTCCAAACAATTACTGTTAAATTATCCTAATAGTGTTACTAAAATCTGTCTATAATTGGTTTCTATTACTGGATGGCTGTTTGGGATTTTTTAATCACTCCCAGTCTCTTTACAAACTAATGTCATTGTTCATTTCAGTATGGAAATATTTTATTTCTTGGATACAGGGGTATGCTGCTCTCATAGCTGATGTACTGTTGGGGTACCAGATATTTCACTTATCTGGCCCACTGGAACTGTTTGACTTCTTTCGGCCGAATGACCACTGCTCCAAAAGTAATAGGGGGGAAACTGGCGACCCCTATCACTACTGGCCTCCAAAACTTTTCAACAGCTTTCACATAGAACTCTGGCACCAGACTAGTGCCAGATAAGACCCTGTAAAAATGAAACAATGTCTCCTGGGTGATATCTTATTTAGACTGTGTTTTATATACACAAGAGCATACATAAGAAATAAACAGCTGGGTCACATCCAATGGACCCATCCAGCACATCCATTCCACAGTGTACTAGTGTTGTTCACATGCCTCTCCTACAAAGGCGGCACTGCATCTGCAATAATCTTATTAATCTTTCTTTTCTACCATACAATGGGATAGGTGAGCTGTGTCCCTCTGGTCACATAAGAAAACATTTTATTTCACAAGACATGTGAATTTACAAAACTGGCAATGTTTTTCATCTTAATTCCCCTTCAAGCCCTGCATAAATCAGCTTGGAACCTGATTACGTAGTCGTGATGGCAGCATCTCTCACTCACATTTTTAGACAAAATATATATGAATAATGTCGGTCTTACCAGAATTCAATGAAAAAAAAAGGTACGTTGAATAGCAGATTCCAGATGTACTGCTGGCTGGACTGTGATGCCTATACTTTCATATATTTTTGCTTTTATAAGGCTAATCACTTTTCACAAAATTCACAACGTCCTGATCTCGGGACTATCTTCTACAAATAGCGTCAAGCCGTTGAATTTTCTTAATAATATAAAAGGCTTTGGCCAATAAACGAACGACAATTTTGAAATTAAAAGCAAAACATACTTGATTTTTGGACACTACCAAGTTTTTTCCTCTCTCATTCTTAGATCTCTACTGCTAAATATATTTTGTGTTAAGCCATCCCATAATTTTTCTCCCCCTTTTCTGCCCCGTTCTACAACAGACTACTTGTAACCTTTTCCTGCCTTTCTCAAGGACTCGTCAAAAAAGTCACCGTTAGTGCAAGTCCAAACGAGCATGTGTTGGTCTGTCTGTACGAACAAAAACAGTCTTTTGTCTATAACTTTTTTTTCTATCTGTCGGATTTTTGATTCGAAAGCATATTACCCATCAGAACAAGACCCGCTCTAAGACTAGCTAACTTTTATGATCATAAACCTAGTAATAAAGAATTCAATATATTTTCCATTTTGGTGTTCGTTGTTTTCTATGTTTCCACTACTTGAATGTTATAAAAATCGCCTCAGATCTTCCTTTTTCCCGATAGGAAGTAATTATGCGTGTGTGTATATATTTTTTTTTCCACAGTGTCTGTGGTTAGAAATGTATTTGGCTGGCGGAGTATTTTTAAATTTTCAAACTTGCGACATGGTTCTCGACACAAGCTAACGGCATGTCTCGCACTGTTGGCCTGAGTAGCTAATTCAAACCGCTAACACTTGACAAGCCAGCAGCAGGTGTCCGCTCTCTCAATCTTATGCGTTTGTGTGTTATATTCTTTCTATCTTTCCTAGAACCAATACGCTAGTAGTATTTTCAAATTTGTATCGTTAACCCTTGACGGGCGCGTTATAAATGCTAATACTACCAATGCGTTTACTGGCGCAGGAAAGAAGACGCGTTACAACTTTATTAATTTTATTTCTACTTCTATTATTTTGACTTTAATATATAATTAATTAATGATTTTATCGTTGCATCAATGTACTTCATGACAGTCCCCATCTTTTCCAACATGTAATCTCCATATTATATCTGCCCTATATGTTTTTGGAAGGACCAGCTGTCCGTGACCATTGGATCCAGTTCCAGCCTTCCTATATATCATCTTGTTTTTCATATAGAAGTCTCCCTTGCCTGGAGGTGTATGACATTTGGGCAATTTCTTAAAACAAGACTTGAGGGTCTTATCCTCCGCCTGCGCCTTCCTCATCTCATCTGGATGGGTATTTATTGAATTTTCCTCCTCCTTTTTGGACTGTGATCTGGTCTGCACTGTTGCCATGATCAGAGGTCTCTTGGGATTCCCCAAGAAGACATATCTACACCCCAATATCAGAGGGTAGATTGGTTCATTTATCACTGCTGCTTTGATGATTCCTTCCACGTATCGCGTTTTTACATTTATCCTGGCGATGGGAAGTGTCATGGTCGCTACGTCCTTGGTTGCAGCTTCGATCTACACTGTTTCTGTGGTGTATTGATCTGCTTGCACCAGGTGAGAACTCACAACGGAATCATAATCCAATCCAGTATCATACAAGCACCTTATGGTGACTCCATTACATATTACTTCTTCACACACTGGGGGATGATACGGTTCCTGCTGTTCAGTAGGGTTGGCCTTTGCTCCCTTTTTCCCCGTTTTCATTGCAGCAAAGTTAGGAGGTTTCCTAGTACACTTTTCGGTGTTATGGTTGTCCATCTTACACCATCTACAATATAATCTACCTTTATGAAAGGGTTTTCTTTCCTCATATTTTCTGTCATTGAATTGTGGGTTTTTATTCCTATAATCATTTCGTGGCCTATCAAAATGTTGCTTACAATTTGTTTCCCTGATCTTTGTTGTCAAATCTGTTAAAGTTTTGTGGAGCCTTATAATTGTCGACCTGTTTCTTTTTTGTGCCAGCTACTTCTGCTTTGGCTGCCTAATACCTCTCAGCGACATTGAGTAACTCACCCAGCCTCTCTGCACCTTGTTCCATGAGAAACTTTCTCAAGTCTGGAGCCATAGACTCTCTCAATTGCTCAATAAGGATCATTTCTTTAAGATCTTGGGTTTTCCCCAGAGCAGTCCATTTCTGCAAGTAGGTCTCTAAACGTGCAGAGAACTGGTGATAGGTCTCACCCGTCAGTAGTCTTGCATTCCTAAATTTTTTCCTGTAAAATTCTCCATTCTTTTCATACCTTAACAAAAGAGCCTGCTTTAACATGTCATAATTGTCTTGATCATCCCTGCTCATTTTGGCAAAAACTTCATAAGCTGTTCCCCTAAGCCCCTGGGATAACTTTAGGCTCCACCTTTCTCTCTCTAAACCATACGTGGTAGCCAAAAGTTCAAATCTACCCAGAAAACTTTCTATGTCATCGTCTTTCTCAACAAAATGGTCTAAATGAAAACCCATAGCTGAGGTTGAGGCTCCCTGACTAGCAGTGGCATCGGAGGTAAAGGGGCTGGCACCATTTTCAGGAGCATGGCCTTGTAATTCCAACTCCCTTAGTCGTAACTCGTGCTCCCTCTGCAATCTCCTATCTTCTGCTTTCCTTTCAGCTTTTTTTTCTTCTCTTTCTCTTTCTGCAGCTAATCTCTTTTCCTCTGCTTCTAATTTCTTCTCTTCAAATTTGAGCCTTTTAATCTCCGCCTCCAATGCCCTAGCCTCTTTGTCAGTATCAATATCATCATCATCATCATCAGTTGCCATCTCCACAACGAAGGTTGGCTGTAATGCATCTCCAACGTCTTCTGTCTCTTGTCTTGATGGTGCACTCTGATAGACTCTTTCCTGTCCATCTCTTGATGTTGTCTTCCCACTTATAGCGCTGTCTTCCCCTTGCACGTTTGCCTTCAACTCTCCCTTCTGTTAGTAGCTTTGGCCATTCCTTTGGCCTCAATCTGCAACCTCTTAATTTCTTTGTCAGTCTCAATTTGTAACTGTAATTTTCTTTCTTCCGCTAACTTCCTATCTTTTCTTTCAATATACTTGTCACATTCTGAGGTTACGTACTGGACCAGCTCTGGTCCATCCATGAACATCTCTCTAGCCGTCTGCACAGCAGCAGATCAAAACTTTGCCAGATCAGCCATTCTGTACTTTGCAACCTTTTAAAATTTCTAATTAGACAAATTTGTAATATAACTAAGAATTTCTAATATGACTGAGAACAACCACAGGCACCGATTGCTCAACCACTATTTTAATTCCACAAAGAATACTTTTAATTTTATTTGGCAGGTAATTAAAATTTCCGGGACCTGAGACCCTAATATATTTTATAAGAATTTAAACATCCCGGAATCGAGCTACCCAATATATGTGGTGGATTTGATGTTAAGAAATGTTGTTGTTATGTACTCTTAGTGTACTGAATGAGGTCAGCTGTGAAGGTCCCTGAATATAATAAATATTATGGTAAGTTACAGGGTACCTTTCTGCTACCACCTTTATGATCTCACTCAGACTTATTTTTTGACTAGAATGTATGATGATGATGACTACGTTTGGTGTCTAGGGTTATGTATAAATAGTGTAATGTTGCATTAACCAACTAAACATATACACAAGTATTTTATTATCCAACACAACACAACAGTACTACAACAATCACATACACACTACACGTTAAAAGACTATCTTAAGTAAGTCAGTGGTTGAATTTTGTGTAACGTTAATAATTTTTTTTTCAATTTATTATCCTGACTCTATTTTGTTTGAATCAGGATTGACAATCAAAAGTGAAATCAATGAAATTATTTACAATATTCAATTTATACAATGGATCTTCTGTCCATAATACAAGTATTAATAGAATCAAAGTGTGTAGGTGTAGTTTTCTAAATAGGATAATACTGGTATATGTAGGCTCGATGAACCATCTGGTTCACTTCATAAAAGGCAATGGCCTCCAGTACGTGCCCGAATTATGCAACAAAGTCAGGAATCAATCAGTTCCCACGTGCCTGGTTTTATGTGACTGTCAGGGCCACAAAACCCCTGAAATAGAAGGTTATGCATTCTTCTTTATAATAAGTATACAATAATATTCCACAGTTAATTACAGGTACAGTACAAACAAACGCATAGGGTCAGCTCTTAATGACAACCTATTGTACCATTATATTTTGAAGTGACAATGTATACCAGTATTCCTCTCCCCTAATGATTACAACGCCTCTGCAATTCCAACAGTAATTTTTTTCCATACAATAGGATAGGTGTTATGCTCCTTGATGACAATCATATATAATTTTGTAGTTCTACACCCCTCTGATAGGCTATCATATGATGGAGCAATCTCTAGGCTTTGCCTAAGTCTGCCATCGACTCACTTACTTACAGTCGTATATTAGTATCTCACATTCAAACTTTATTTTAAATAAAATGGTTAATAAATTCAACCTTACCACAATTTCAATGAATATTACACACAGACAACGATGACTGGCAGATCTGGCCCAAGTTATCACTGCCCTGTCCAGAAGTTTATAATATTTGTATTTAGAATTACATTTCTGTTCTCATCGTCTCGCGGCAAGATTTTTTAAAGAAATGGCGTCCTAGCCTAATAATTTTTCCTCAATATCAACTAAGCTGGCCAATAGAAGCAGACGACTATGAATTTTAAATCGAACTTTTAAATAAACAATTCCCAAAATACTACGGTTACTACTACAAGTATGTTTTTAGTGTTAGGTTAGCCAATCCCCTCTCGCCTTCCTTTAAACTACAGCCAATCAAAATCTTGGTACCGTTTTGTCCTATTTACACAAAGCTTTTTTTCAAAATATGTTATGAGAAAATTAAGCAGGCGTGATCTTTTTTCTCGTCAGTCCGTCTTATCATACATAATATTATTGCCATTATTTTGGTTATTTTTTGTACTAGTGGGTAACTGACACCAAATTATTGCTCAGGACATCATAAGGTATCCGAATATATAATTTTTATGGCCCTATGTATTATGGTTCATAATTCCATATTTTTTTTTTTTTGTATCGTAATTTGAAACGTGCCCAAGGCTATGTTGCTCGAGTTGGCTTTTTTGAAATCAACGCGAGACGGCGTTCTCTAGGTTCTGTCTTTCCATCCCTCCCCTCTTTTATTCTTTTATTCTTTCACTCTCGTCTTGGCAATCCGACTTGACCTTGCAAAAGTGTTACATTTAATCTGAAGGACGAATTTTTTTCGAAAAAACCGTATCTTTCATTCGGCTATTAGGTGTATCAAAATCGACATGCGGGCGGGCGTAGGAGAATACTACGCTGGACTCAATTTTTATTTTCTATCTTATTTTTGACTTTATGCTCTACAATATTATCTAATTTAGCTATTGTATTGAGAATATCGTCACAAATGGTTACCACATTGTGCTGACAATCGGGTGATCCAGGTTCAAGCCCGGGCGAGGACATTTGAACAAGTGTCGTCGACCGGGACTTGGACTGGATAAATTCGAGCCCTGGTGAAGACATTTGAAGCAGTGTCCTTGACCAGGGACTGGCGGCTCCTGAGCTCTAATGGGTACCCTCCGAAGACGGCGAGTATCTGCCTGAATGGCGAGTGGACACCTGTCAGTGTACAGGGAAAAAAGGGATACTCACGTAAAAATCAGTCTCAGGTTAGATATACTAACCGGAGATTCTCGCCTCGAGTAATAGTGGACGTACGTTAAAAAAAAAAAAGAAGACATTACAAGCATAATAAATTTCAAATACGACACAGTAATTATAAACGATTTGTACATTTTCAGCGATTTCTAAGAGATATTCGGAATAATTACACCAATAACTTTAACATTCACACATATGAAAGATTTGGCTTGTTTATTGTTTTGTTTAAAATTTAAAGCACAAGAAAAAAAAATATCCAAAATGTTGCTTGCTCGCTGTTTGAAAGCTTAACCAGAAGCATGCAGAATAACCGCTTATGTTAGTTCTTCTTTTTTTCTCTGTAGGCCTGCAACTGACTGTGACCAGGACACCTGGGAGTAACTTCTGTGGACATATCCAATGCTCGAATGAATCCAATGCCAACGGAAGCATTTTTACCACTACATCCATTAGCATCTACGACGTCACTCAACCAGACAGCAGAATAAGGCTAGCCTCAGTTTCGGCCAATGAAGCAGGTGTTTTCATAAACCAGGCCAAAGGGAACGATATCAATGGGACTGGAAGCGTTTCGAGATACCATGCCGACCTGTCTTTAGACTTACGCAATGCAACGGACTGCATCTATGGAAGCTTCCAATGCGAACTAGAATTCGTGAACAAGAACGGAGAAGTTGAGACCTCACAAACACAAACTTCAGCACCGGGAAACAACAGCTGTAGCTGCGGTAAACGTTTATTTGTTTGTTGGTTTGATTTGGTCATTAATATTACAGCCAGTGTCTTACCGAGGTCCGGAACGAGAGCAAAGAATAGTAACACTATTGTCACTGAGTGGTCCAACAGTCGCCAAAACTCAAGAGTATCTAATATGGGTCTTCAAAGGTGTCTACCTTCGCACAAGATTATTCTTGGCAGAGTTGTAGATAGAAGAATAATGATGCTTCTATCTCAAGGGTTGTCCAAAAGATATTTTCAGAAGTCAAGAACAATGCTGCTTAGGGCCAAGCACTATTAACTTATATCTGATCCGTCGCCTTTTATGAAGAAAGGGTTATGCAATGTTTTATTTCAGCTCGTTCAAACTCCCACCCTGATTTACTCAGTGGAATTCTCCTTATTCTGGTATAGCTCTGTTTAGAGTGTATTTAGTAAATTGACTGAGACAAACATGCAATACATTCAAAATGATTAAATCGACGTTAAATTTGTATATTTACAAATAACAAATTTAATAATCACTTATGTTTTAACAGGGTTTTTAAAATGAATAATTATTTATCAGAAAATTGTCACTGTGTGATGTAAGGGTAGTTTGTAAAGGAGGTCACTTGGCAGCTTTCATGTGTTACTTAAATGTGAGTGACGGTTCTGCTCCTTCTAATGGTTTGGTTTTTGGTAGACAGGATCGCGGATCCCGCTCATCACTGGTCAAGGTTGTAGGGCGGACCACGTTCCCAGACGTGTTAGGGAGTGTCTACGAAGTTGGTCCCACGTCTTTAAGCCCCGTCTGATGATGGTATCTAGCTTCGAATTCACGCCACTTGTACTTTTCTTGTTCTAGAGATAGTACCCTCGTCTGGTACCACCAACTAGTATAGTAAAAGAAGAGAAACGAATACCCTCTAAGTATTCAGTTTCCCAACACATACTTATGTGTCCCCGTCTTCCTTTTCCACCATCCCATCTACCTCAGACTTTATCCTCGAGGAGAATTAAGCTTAATCCCTTGAGAAAAAAACATTCTTTACATTTAAATGAAAAGGTTAATAGTGTCGATAGAATAGATTTACATTTACATCTACACTGGTTGAAAAATGTTCACAATATATATTGAATATGTTTTCAGTTACATCTACACTGGTTGAACAATGTTCACAATATAAATTGAATATGTTTTCATTTACATCTACACCGGCTGGAAAGCTTGAATATTTTCATTAATTTTAAAGTGAATATGTTTACTTAGACATTTACACTGGTTTGTAAATGTAAATATTATAATTAGAATGTACATCTTTTCTTTCATCTTTTCCTCCCTGCTCCATATGCAACTTGGGACTACCTATGCATTTTAGTTCTCTTTAAGAAACTTGCAATAAAGTAGTCACCAGCCGTTTCAGTGGAGGTTCACGAAACCATCATTCTATATGCTGAGGTTGCCAGCCTCAGATGACTTAGACATCCACTAGCAATTTTCAAATATTAATAGTCACATGGCAATATACACTGTACATATTAGTTCCCATGTTAGTAATGAAAAATATAGAATTTAAAATGTACATCTTACGCCAATCTTGGCTCACAGACTGTTTGCTCAGAGAGGTAGGTTAAGTCACTAGCAGATGCCTTTTACACGTGTTCTTGGCGGTTGTTAATTTAACAATAAGTTCCCACTTTGACTCAGTGTTCCGAATTCCTCAGATTCCGGTTTTCCTTGTTTAAATTGTAGAGTTTTTTTTCCTGGGCTCTTAAGTCCTCAAAAATGTCTCAAACAACGGTCCGGTCCGATTTATGAATCTTGTTTCTAGTCTTAACTCTGGCAGTCTGGTTGTCGTCTTGGCAAGTGACTCTCAAAGTGGTGTTCTAATCTGGTTAAAGTGTAAGCATATGGCCCTTTGTCTCCCCCGCAGATTTTGTTACGATTTAAGCAGGGTCTAATCAGAAATTTAGTGGTTATTCTATTTCGAACCCCCGGCATTCGTTTCAAAACTGCATATTTAGGTGTGGTAATTAAAAATTATTCCGACACGGAAAATTCTGTGCGTGATGCAAAAGATCACGTCTCCCATATATGGAAGTGACAAGTTCGCACACTCTTTTGACAATGTGTTTCAGATATAACATCAAACTTTCCTCTAAAGTAATGTCTTTGAAACATGTGGACAGGAAATGATGATGTCATTCATGTCCGTCCAAAATGTGTCGCACAGACATGTAATCTCTCTATCCGTCTCTTGCGTAAACATACTGTAATTCGTCTCTTTACCATCTTAGCAAGTGCGACACGTTCGCCTCATTAATGCTTAACCAAAGACGCTGGGCGATTTTAGTGTTAATCTGTAGTCTGATGTCGGTCACACCCGAGATTAACCAGCATGATTGTTGGCTAATGTTACCTCATCTATTCCTTTTCCCAGCAGGGAGGAACGGGTAACCAAACAGACATGACGACTTATCACTGAGAAGAGTGTGAGAATGTTTGAAAATACAAAATATCTGCTACATAGCAGATAAAGAAAAGGATGCCGACCACTGAAACGCACGTAATTATTCAGTACAACTGTCACAGAATACGACCGTAGTGGGCAAAAGAGCGACACAAAATTATGTGACAAGTACCACGCATGTCGTAAGAAGCGACTAAGGATGATTGTGCATGGGAATTGCTACACCATCTAGTAGAAAGCTTAAGCCACAAAAAACTATACACACACACAAAAAGCACACACTCGGAAAATAGAACCGCACAGCATTACCAGGCATTACTTTGTTCTGGGTAATCCCCAGGGTAATTGTTATTGTAGATAAGAATCGACATCGCTGCACTCCGGGCAAGCTCATAGGTGCCTAGTCTATCTCAGCGAATGTCGAAGGGTGTGAATGCCAACTGTTCCTGTAGCTCGCTGGTTGTATACACGAGGGATGCATCCTCTCATACGTCCATCTCTGCTACTCTTACGTTTGATGAAAAATTCCAACAATCTTAGCCGTGTTGATCCATTTTTGCAGTGTCGTTCTCTAACAGGCCATCATTAATTGTCCCTAGTATATCTCGTGGTATACTACTGATACTGGGTATCAGTGTAAAAGAAATAGAAGCAGACTGACTAAAAACAAAAAAACAAAAACAAAAAAATGGAGAAGAGACCATGCGATAGAAATGACCTTGTTGATGCGGATATGGTTCGATCTGGAGCTGAGGTCACATGACAGAAGACTTTGCATACGTTTGTTGAATGTCTGCGCTTCTTGGGGAGATGAAGGGTAGTGATGATGGTAATACTGATGCTGATAATATTACTTTAAGGCTGCAATATAACTAGTTCATGAGACTGATAACACAGTCAAATGTTAGAGAACTTAGCAAAGCTGGCAGAAATCTGATGGTTTGATCCTTGGAATTAATACTCGACAGAAGCTTACGTTGAGGTACCTTTATGGCATCAACATTAGTTGTTATGTGGTTAAGACTAACGGCAGCTGTCAGACGTTACCATGCTTTCAAGATTACAGATTAGGTTTAACTAAAGATGTTACACCATTATTAGTCAGGTGTCAATGCAAATGTCACCCATGTCAGTAAATAGTTTACAGCAGACAAGGAAGAGTAAGGAGAGCTACGCGAAGTTGAGATATAGGGAAACGGAAAATAGAGAACACATGTTGTTACCAATTACACAGGTTGCAAAATAAATCTATATTTATGTATAAAAGTAAACATATACAAAATGGATAAATGCAGGGATATATATAAAGAAGCGGGCAGAAAAACAAAAAAGCTAGATAGATAGATAGATAGATAGATAGATAGATAGATAGATAGATAGATAGATAGATAGATAGATAGATAGATAGATAGATAGATAGATAGATAGATAGATAGATAGATAGATAGATAGATAGATAGATAGATAGATAGATAGATAGATAGATAGATAGATAGATAGATAGACAGGTAGACAGACAGACAGACAGACAGACAGACAGACAGACAGATAGATAGATAGATAGATAGATAGATAGATAGATAGATAGATAGATAGATAGATAGATAGATAGATAGATAGATAGATAGATAGATAGATAGATAGATAGATAGATAGATATAAAGACGGACGGACGAACGGATTAATGGATTGATGGATGAATAGATGATTGGAAGAAGTGAATGACAAATGGGTGTATTGACAAAATAATCACACCAGAACAAGTATTTCAGGATTATAATGACTGTTAAACTAGTCTATTTGTCCTATACGGTTATGTTTTTAATATTGATTACTACAAATAGAAACAAATAATTCTGACGTATCTTTTACAGCCCAACTGACAGCCCAGCTGACACAGTTAGCCGCTCGTTTTGATGCTGTTGAGAAGGAACTACCTGGCTTGAAAGCCAATCAGTCAGCCTTGGAGGCAGAATTAAATTTCTTGAGACAAGAAAATACCATCTTGGACGCAAAATACAACAATATTTCACAGCAAATTTCCAGTATTCAGAACGCCTCTAACGCGTCTCAAGGGACAACAGCAACACTTACAACATCAGCAACCACACCAACAACAACCACAACAACCACACCAACAACAACAACAACAACATCATCAACAACAACAGCAACATCGGTAAGAAACATCATCATCATTATTATCATTATTATTTGTTTCTTTTGTAGCATGGAACTACCACTGGAGCAGGCTGCCTTCAAGGAAGCATGGGCAAAACATTAACAAGCTCTTGTATTGGTGGTCTCTGAAGCAATATGTTTTATATGGTGAGGTTGCCAGCCTTATGCACAACCTCATATTAGTCACCCGAGGGAGCTGTTGTCATATTCTGACTTACAACATTCCCCCGGGATGTACACCGGGCAGGAGGGTTAGGAATATAGTAAGTAAATATTACACGTGATGTGGTACACACAGGGTCTGACTTAGGTCGATTTAACCTATTGACCCAATCCGGCCCCATCGCTCATAGGGGCTCCGCAATCTGATTCTTACCTCCGGTTTTGAAAATAAAATAAATAAAAAACGAAGATTATTTCAAATTATATATCAAGAATACATGCTTTGCACTATATTAAAAATAAAACTATATTTATATGTACTATATATATTTTGAAAGAAAATGTGTTAAGTAAAACTGATCACCCCCCCCCCACCTCTCCCCCCAACATAATGGTCTAAATCGGGCCCTGCAATTACTAAGGCCGACCCTGGATACGTAAAACACTACAGCAAGTGCACATGATTGTTTTATGCTGGTTTCCTGTAAGTGGGTCAGTTGCAGCGATGACACGTGTTTCATAAGGAAAGAACAAATAACTGAATGAATTAGTCTGGCATTTATTTATTTTACGGATCTAGACGTTACTTTTTTTGCATTAAAAAATCTTGTCATTGTACTTATCCCTTGCTTCTGTTTTCTTTTTTTAAGAACAACTTACAGGGCGGCTGTTACAAGGGTATGCCACACAACAGCGTCCGGCAAAAATTCCAGTTATGGGGAAACGTTGTGGCTCTGTGTGATGCAGAAACTGATGGCGGAGGCTGGGTTGTTATACAGGTAATATTTGTTTAGGTTTCTGTATACATCTTCGGTTCATTTTACTATATGTCCTTACACAGCATGGACCTCCATTACAGCTGGCCCAGTAACCGCTGAGAACTTGCATCGGAACCCCGTGTTCTTGTAGCGATTGTTTACGTAACAATTTTACTAACACGATGAGGTTGGCAACTTCATGCTTAAATCTTGTACTAGTCGACTCGTACGACATGCCTGAGTCAGCAGCAGTTCTAATCTGTCTTTGTTTAGTCAGGGATGCCTGAGAACTATAGGGTGATCTATCTATCTATCTATCTATCTATCTATCTATCTATCTATCTATCTATCTATCTATCTATCTATCTATCTATCTATCTATCTATCTATCTATCTATCTATCTATCTATCTACCTCTCTCTATCTATCTATCTATCTATCTATCTATCTATCTATCTATCTATCTATCTATCTATCTATCTATCTATCTATCTATCTATCTATCTATATGCATATCTGTCTGTCTGTCTATCTGTTGTCTGTCAGTAAGTTTATAAATCTATATGCATATATTCCTATCTGTCTGTCTGCTTGCCCTCTAGTGTATCTGTTTGTCCGCCCATCTTAATGTCAGTCTGTCTGCATGCTTCTTTGTCGGTCTATGTGCCTCTCTGTGTTTGCATGTCTGTCTGTCTTTGTCTCTCTGCCTGTATGCATGTACAAGTATATATTATGTGCCTCTCTGTCTGTGTGCATGTCTGTATGCCTCTCTGTCTGAATGTATGTTTTCCGATGTTTAAATACGCCTCCACCAATCAATGAATCTAACAAATTCCCAGATTCTACATTAAACATGATTAAGAACCCTACTTTAATTGATTCTTATTTTTTGTCACCCTTATTAGAGACGAACAAAGGGTGATATGGACTTCTACAAAGGGTGGCCCGAATACAAGACCGGGTTTGGAACGCCTGATACAGATTTCTGGATTGGAAATGATATTATTCATAACCTGACTGCACAAGTAAGTATTAAATTAACATTATTCGCTTCTCTCATATTGGATGTAAGAGTTACTTATGTTGTTGACTTAGCGATGCCTTTGTTTTTTTTTTTTTTTTGTCTTTATAGAGAAAAACTTCTTGACACACGGGAAAATATATATTTGTCTCACTTTAGTCAGACTACAATTTGTAGACTCTAACCGACGTAGCATCGTACAAACTGTGATGTCTGTTTTTATCTAACGCTTAGACTTGGATCTAAGACGCGTCAACAGTGAGGAATGCAGTTAGCGAACCATAGCTAGACTGCTTGCATCAGGGTCAGCGAACCAGAGCTGACCAAGACCCTACTCCACCTCCAAGTGGTGGTCCTGGAAACAGGCTGCATCACTGCAGTCTGGCTGAGTGAGTAGGGATCGAAGAGGGAAGGCTAACCCGGTCCCAAAAATGCCGTGCTGAAGTCGGATGTGTCCGCCGAAAGGCGCAAATATTGCAGCTTCGCTGTAAATGGACACAACGCAACCAATGTCCTTTTCAGGACGAACGAAGAAGAAGAAGGATCTAGTTATTTTTAATGTAGTGTGATGGGGCCGAAAAGGAGACGCCCGCCCCTACCTGTTTTTAGGCAGATTATTTTCGATGTGCGCGAAGCATTCTGGGTTGTGAAAAGTCTGAAGTAGAAGATATGTAATGAGGCCACAATAAAGCCTACATATAGTTGTGGTGTAGAGTTGTGAATCATATTTGATACTCGTGTGTTATATTAAATAGCTGTAGGTTTTATTTGTGTTTTCGCTATTCCTAAAGCGATAATCGCGTGTGATATTTAAGTAGCCAAGATTAATACGCCTAGCGCGCAGTAAAGTGAGTGATTAGCCTAGTGCCTATAAAAAGAGATAGCGAACTACCAGCGGCCCTTTTTTTTAAGTATCACTCCAGACAAGAGGGAACGAAACGAGGCTCGCTGTGTACCCACACAGAAGAACACAAAGACATGACACATTAGCATCGGGCACTGTTGGGTGTTTTGTTTGGTGTTATGTTCCTTGGTTTATTTGTTTAATGTTTGCTTTGTCACTGAATGGGTTGTAAAAATAAATATAGCCCCTGCCTCTAGAATCAAGAGTTTTATTGTTGTTCGGGTCGGTGCGAGTGTAAAAAGGAGAGTGATCACACATCACAATATCATCATCATCATCATCTCGCCCACCCTACCACAATTGGCGTCGTCGGCAGGATAAGGCAGACAGTGACACTGAGCAAACAGCAAGCGAACAAATATTGTAAACACCCAGCAGTGCAGTCGTGCAGCAAGATGGCTAATGCGCATATGAAGATATTGTACGTGGAGGAGCCAGAGATAAGGTTATTTAGTGGAGAGGGAAGACCCACTTGGCAAGAGTTTTGTGGAAGATGTGGAAGCCGCGTGGAAGGTGGCGCCTTTTTGTGCAGAAGACAAGTTAGACATGATATGGAACAACGTGACACAATGGGTATCTAGAGAACTACGGATACATGGCGGAGCCAAGGCCAGCCCTGAGCAGTTACTCAAGATAATAGAAAGGGCCTACAGCGAGCAACCACCAGTCAGTGAGATGACCAGGAATTTCCCTTGGGAATATGCTGTTTATGGTGAAAGTAAAAAGCCTAAAGCACGGGTCTAGATAGCAAGTGCAGAAGTTAAGAAGGAGGAGGCACTCAGAGCAGAATTATCCTTCCTAAAGTCCCAGATAGCACAGATGTCAGAGGCCAGTTCGCCAGCACAAGAGGAGGTGCAGAGAGAGAAAGAACCAGGCCAACTGCGAGAACAGCCAAAGCACGACGAGAAGGTGCTTGTTCTGGTATGTGAGAGTCAAGCTGTTGTTAACGAAAGCAGTGAGCTGACAGTATCGACCAGTGCAGCTGCACCGACAAGGCGAAAAGGAGTTTGCAAGTGGTACAGTGTCCGCAGGGGATGGGGATTCATCACGCCAGATGATGGAGGTATTGATGTATTTGTACATCAGACCAAGATCTTCAGAAAGAAATTCCGGAGTCTGGCGAGAAATGAGAGAGTGGAATTTGACAGCAAACCATCTGTCCAGGGCATGGAAGCAATCTATGTGTGCGGCATTGGCGGTCAAGAATGCAAAGGCAGCAGGAAGCGACCCATGGCACAGAGGAAGCCCAGAAAGATAAGATGCTACAATTGTGCAGACCTGTCAGACCACATGGCAGCCAAGTGCCCTCAAGGCCCGCTTCCGAAGAGATGTTTTCGATGCAAGTCAACTGAACATTTGATAGCCGCCTGTCCCTCAAAGAGCTCTTTCCAGAGACGTGCTACCACAACCAGGTTTCCTTCCGGGTGCAAGCCAAGAGATGACCGTGACAACTGTCACCCTAAGGGAGCCGAGAAGATTGGTAGTCGGTTAGGGGAGGAAACTCGTCTTAAGCAGAGAGGAGGGAGTGCAAGTCAAGGTTCAGAGGAGGAGACACATCAAAAGCAGATAGTGGGGAATGTTGGCCACCGTCCACGCAAAACGAGTGTCAAGCACGTCAGGAGCAATCCCCCTACAGATTCGACAGCTACAAGCACTGACAGGCAGACGTCACGGGCAGGCAGCGATGCGGCACAGGTGTGCGAGTCTTCTAGACCACAGCAACTGTCAGCCCGACAACGTACAACTGGGGACATAACGACCAAGAGGGTCCCCAGCCGAGTTGTACCGAATACAGAATCTGAGCCCAAAACATCGCCGCTGAGAAATAATCAAACGCAGCACCAACGATCTAAGAGATTTCGACAGAAGTGCCTGAGGTAGTGATGTTGTCGGGACGACAACAAAATCAGGACGGGATATGTGATGGGGCCGAAAAGGAGACGCCCGCCCCCTACCTGTTTTTAGGCAGATTATTTTCGATGTGCGCGAAGCATTCTGGGTTGTGAAAAGTCTGAAGTAGAAGATATGTAATGAGGCCACAATAAAGCCTACATATAGTTGTGGTGTAGAGTTGTGAATCATATTTGATACTCGTGTGTTATATTAAATAGCTGTAGGTTTTATTTGTGTTTTCGCTATTCCTAAAGCGATAATCGCGTGTGATATTTAAGTAGCCAAGATTAATACGCCTAGCGCGCAGTAAAGTGAGTGATTAGCCTAGTGCCTATAAAAAGAGATAGCGAACTACCAGCGGCCCTTTATTTAAGTATCAGTCCAGACAAGAGGGAACGAAACGAGGCTCGCTGTGTACCCACACAGAAGAACACAAAGACATGACACATTAGCATCGGGCACTGTTGGGTGTTTTGTTTGGTGTTATGTTCCTTGGTTTATTTGTTTAATGTTTGCTTTGTCACTGAATGGGTTGTAAAAATAAATATAGCCCCTGCCTCTAGAATCAAGAGTTTTATTATTGTTCGGGTCGGTGCGAGTGTAAAAAGGAGAGTGATCACACATCACAATATCATCATCATCATCATCTCGCCCACCCTACCACAGTAGCATATAATGCTAACTTCATTAATATAAAATAAAGTCCGTCTTCTTCTTCTTCTTTGATCCTTAGCCGCCGACCGTCAAAGCAGTCAGTGGCCATCACGCCTAGTGGCGTCTTGTAGGGCAACAACAAATTGATTCCACTTTGCTCTGTTTATATCTAACACTAGTTGTTAAACTCCTTAATGTAGTGTAAATAAATAGGGTGGATAGATCTGAAAATAAAAAATCGAAAATAGGTAATTCGCGTTACTAGGACAAAAGAATAGAAAAAAAGCCAACGCTTCGCCTTCGTCAGGGAAATGAAAGAAAGTGAAACATGCTGCAAAGGCCAGGGCGCCTTTTATATTTGGACATGTGCCCTAATATAACCGATGAATTCTGTGTCTAGGTTGAACTGAGCGTGCTTAGCCAAAATGAGGCAAAATATTGTGTAAAAAAAAAAACCCTATGCTATTTGTCGCTTTCTTGTTCCAAGAAATACCAAAGATGAAAAATGTAATGCCGTTAAACTAGTTAATGTATTATAAAGTCGTGCATTAAATATAGTATTAAATCTGTCAGCTTTTATCTAACACCATACGTCAAGTTAATTAATGTATTGTAACATTCTTTTCAGTTTCCATCTAACCCTAGATGTTAACTTTCTGTTTATTTCGCACTACCTGTGGGCCTAATTTGTCTAGACCAATGTGTCTTATGCGTTTTAATTTACCGATATGCTCAAATTTAATTCTGTTTTTTTTTACCGTGTAGCTTTTTATGCTGCAGCTGATGTTGCACGAAGTATTTCTGTGGTACTGCAGCCGTTGTTTCTGTTGCGATTAGTTTTTCATGATAAGATTGCCAGGTTCATGCACAACCTCTTGTTAACTGCTCTTACGACATGCCTGAGGCAGCAGTTTTCGTTTGTTTTTTTTTGCTTTGTTTCCTCTAGACACCTAGGAACTACACTGGACAATCTTAGTTACTAATACAAACATTTCTTGCTTTGTTTCCTCAGAGACACACAGGAACTACACTGGACAATCCTAGTTACTAATACAAACATTTTCTTGCTTTATTTCCTCTATGCACACGGGACTGCCATCACCGGTTACAATACCTTGTCGAAGTATGGCGGCTTGCGTACCCTGATTATTCCCAGAGCTATGCCAGCGGGAGTTTTACTCCTGGAAGGTTCTACCAAGCTGGACAGGTGTGCGCGGGCAGGGGTCAGGCAAAAGCAGACACCCTGGTCCTCCAGGTTGGGGGTTTTAGCATAGGGCTGACACCCCTGTCTATGTAAAAAAAAAAATTAAAGTTACGGAAACAACAAATAATAAACAAACTTTGCTACGGGACACACATCCGGAGTCTGAGGCTCGTATGACTGTCAGTGGTGAAAGCCGAAAGGAAGCCACTGACATGAGAACGGACGTCCTGACCGCAAAACGTGATACAAGAATAGGATTCTGGAAGGTCAGGACAATGAATGAGACGGGTAAACTAAAACAGGTCACTGCAGAAATGAGAAACAATAGGTTACACATTCTAGGGATAAGCGAGAGCAGATGGACAGGGGCAGGAAAAGTTAAAAAAGCAACAAGAGAAACAGTACTTTACTCTGGAAGAGAGGATGGACAGCACAATGAAGGTGTAGCCATTATTCTACAGAAAGGACATTACTGGAATGGAAACCCATCAACAACAGACTGATAAGATTAAGACTGAGAGGTAGATTCACCAATACTACAATAATACAATGCTACGCACCAACAAATGACAGCGATGAAGAGTCAAGGATGAATTCTATCAATAACTGCAGAAAGAAATGGAAGACACACCTAGATATGATCTTATTATAGTAATGGGAGACCTCAATGCGAAAGTTGGTACACACAATACTGTTAAGGGATAGAGAAATTGCCCGAATTCTCTCGTTTGGTGTCTAGGATCCATTCGTTTTAATAAAGCTGTGGAAGTTCTTTTATTTTTTTCATTTGGTTTGCATTGTCAAATATTCTGGAAGTCAATCTTATTAGATACCTCCTTCTGTCAATTCTCAATTACTGAATAAGGCTATCAACTGGTCAACTGAACCTTGAATGATTGAACGAACCTCTCGACTTAGACGATTTGGCAAACAGTTTAATACACAGTAAGTACGAATTCACAAAACGTCACAATCACGAATATGGCATGAATACTCCCTCTAACTTTCAGTCTATCACTATCTTGGTTCGCGTGTATACAATGTCACTCAACTTTTCCTTAGTTGATACTTTTATAATATCATTCCATGATTCAATTTAACATCGGGGTATTGAGCCTCCCGGCATATCAAATATTCATTATATCTTTTTCCAACAACATCGGGGGATTTGAGCGTCCCGGTATGTTTAATATTTATACATCTCAACTTCCACTCCATAAACTTCGGGGAATGAGTCCTCCCGTTATAACACTGTTCAATTATATTTTCAACACACTTCTTTGTATTGGGAACCGCCGTCCCGTACTGACTTCAACTATACTCCTGGCATATTCTCATGCCTCTCATTTAAAGCACATAACTTACCCTTTTTCCAGAAATATTTCATGAATACATACTCCAACATAATGGCTGATACACACGCCATTTTTTAAGTACACATCTTGACGCTCTGACGTCACATTCCACTCTCTGCATCATACCTAGATACTCATCTCACCGCGACCGCTTTCATATATTTCTTGCGTTCCGTTGAGGTACAACATGGTGTGACAAAACCCTGGCACTAATAATAAGTTGCCCTGATAAAAATCGCACCATGAAGCAGCCTCAACATTACCCCTCACGCTCCCGAGCGTTTACTTCAGGAAACGCGCAAGATCCTGCAGGGTATAACCTTAAGCAATCTTACGTACGGATACACCTTACAGACAAGCAATCCAAAGAGAAGTATCAGGAATTTGACATATACACATAAAAATATGAAGAGCAATTATTAAATAACCAAAATTGCAATAAAATTTGAGTCCATATATCCGAACGAAATAGCAAGTCCAGAAGACATAAGATGATGTCCAAACAGACTGGAACCATAAATCTGGATGCAAAGTTCCATGTGAACTATATCAGTCCTGGTGAGTTGCAAATCGCGACAACAAGTCAGCTAACCAATTGTCCTCACCGCGTATGCGCTTGATTTCGAAAGAAAACTGTTGCAGTAGCAGAAACCATCTGTAGATTCTTGAGTTCTTAAATGCTTTTGGTTTCATTGAGGTCAAAGGATGATGATCACCTCAACGTAAAATTTTCGTCCGAGCAAGTAGCGAGAAAGTTTTGATATGGTCCAGACGAGAGCAAGGAGCTCTCTTTCTCCCGCCGAATATTTCTTCTCTGCTGCAGACAACTTCCGGCTCACAAAGAAGCAAGGATGGAGTACGTCGTTGACAAGTTGCATCAAACTGCCACCGATTCCCATCTGAGAAGCGTCTGTGCGAATATAGAAGGGTTCATGGATATCTGGCAGAATCAAAATAGGATGATTCGCAAATAATATTTTAATCTTATCCAATGCTAACTGACAAGTCTTTGACCACAATAATTTAAGAGGAGCACCTTTGCGGGTCAAATCTGAAAGAGGACCAGAGATAGATGAAAAGTCCGGAATAAATTTATGATAATAGTTAATGAGCCCTAACAGACTACGGACCTCTTTCTTATTTTTCGGTATCTGAATGTTCAGGATTTTATTCACTAGACTATCCGAAGGATAAAGCCGATTATTACCGATTTTATGCCCCAGGAAAGATATTTCCTGAAAACCTATCTTTACTTTCGAAGGTCTAACTGTCAAATGATGCTTTCTAAGCTGTTCTAGCAAAGAAATGAAACCTACAATATGTTCTTCCCATGTGTTATGGAATAAACAAATGTTATCTATATATGTGATGACATCGGGTCTATCGCCAACTAAACGGCGCATCATGCGAACAAATGTCGCAGGTGCATTCACCAACCCGAAACACATATAATTCCATTCAAATAAACCTCTTGGTGTGGCAAATGCTGTCAAATGTCTAGAATTTTCAGACAACGGAATTTGCCAGTATCCTTTTGCCAAATCTAGTTTAGTAAAGAATGTCGCGTTAGCCAGCTGTGGAAGAAGATCTTCCAAAATTGGAATTGGCTCAGCATCTGTGACTGTAACCTGATTTAGTTTCCGAAAATCAATACAGATGCGTAGAGATCCATCTGGTTTCTTCACCAATACCATTGGAGAAGAATACGAAGACGAAGAGTGTGAAATAATACCCATTTTAAGCATATCTGAGATTTCCTTATCTACCCTATCTCTGTAGTGAAGCGGAATAGGATATGGTCTGATTTTAATCGGAGTAGAATCAGTGATCACAATCTCATGAGATATTAAGTCAGTATGACCTGGATGTTCTGAAAATACGTCTGAGAAAGAACGTAAAACATCACGGATTTGACTTTGTTCAGAATGCGAAAGTGATGAAGAAATAGAAACATCTTGCCACGTCACATGAGCAGACATAGAAGGTAAAGTAAATTCCAATGGAATATCAGATGTAGCATCCTCAGACTGAACAACAGCACATGAGGATTTATGAACCTCATCCAAGACATCCATCAATTCAGCTGGTTTTGGCGTGTATAATTTCAACATATTTAAATGATAAGTTTTAATTTTCCCTTTAATATCAATTGAGTAATCAACATCTGTGATCTTTTTCACTACTTTGTATGGCCCCTGCCATGAAATTAACAACTTATTTTCCTTAATAGGTAAGAGCAGTAAGACTTCATCCCCTGGGATAAATGATCTTAGGGTACGAGATTGTTATGTAGCAACCTCGATCTTTGAGTTGCCGTTTGTATACTCTGTGATGCGATCTGACATGCATCCACTAACCTTTGTCGTAAATCAACAACGAACTCGTAACTACTGCGAGTTGCGTCTGTTACGTACATTTATTACCTAAGGGGGTAGTCTTCGGTCCTGCCAAATGTACGCACCAGTCTTGATGTAGTTATATTATTTGTGCGGTCGAATGATTCGCGCACTGACGTGCACGAAGCAGTGAGTGTTGCTTTGGGACGCACGGGTAACCTAGTTGAGTAGTTTGTGACGTCATTTTTGAAGGGGCAACATGGAACTTGTTTATGTCCATGATTGTTATATTATATTTGTATTCAATGGCATGTTTATGGAAAGCCATTTATTCTAGTGATCTGTATTGGTCTTCAGGTCGAAACCAATAGCAGCAATGTCACGTAAGTTATCGCCCCACTTCTTATTTAAAGCTGTATTATAAGGCCGCTCTAATACTAGTCTAGCGGGAATATGTTATTCCTAGAATGGATCTACAGAGTCGTTTGCCTTTAGGATTTGTATCGTAGAAGAAGGATTCCTACGAGTGGAAGAAGTTATTGATTACCTTATGCACATGTTTTAATATGATGTTACAACAATGCCAGAAGCGTGGCATAGAAGGGGAGAGGTTAGCCAACTGGAATCTCTAACCTGTTCGTATTATCGTGTATGACTTTGTTTGAAACTATATGCTATCTAACGTTATGTTTTGGAGAACGTATGGGATTGTGAAGTATGATATGGAAGATTTTATCCTGGAGTATGAATACGTTACCATGATAGACGTCCTTGAGAGAAGGTCAACGGACTTGAATGAGAAGAATATTATACGGTAACAGTTTTGTGATCCTTAGTCACTTGAGTCAGAGGACTTTATGGTAGAGAATCTTCAGGAACTTTAAAAGTAATTACCATTATGCTGATGTATGATCTTTGCGCCTGTGACGATGTTAGTCTTGTCCACTCCGTCTGTGTCATGTTGAATAAAAATCGATGTACAGTTATCACCGACTTATGTACTGCCAGTACTTGCCCAGTTCACTACTTGTTGAAGTTCGTTGGAAGAATATTGTTGACATTCGTTCATTTTAACCATTCGCGTTTGAAGCTACCTCTTCACCAGTATAAACTGTACTCAACCATAAAACGAACTCAACAGCGTCATCTTGAGAAGTACCAAGGATTAAATCCTTCAGTAGATATAACGGGCCTCTCGGATTCGTGCCATAGACGAGTTCAAAGGGAGAGAATCCAGTACTCTCCTGAGGGATCTCTCTGTAAGCAAAGAGAACCGATGGGAGAATCTTATCCCAATCTCGAGGGTGTGCATCAGTAACCTTCCCAAGCATTAACTTAAGAGAGCCGTTAAATCTTTCACAAACCCCATTTGAACTTGGTCTATATGGACTTGTGAATGAATGTTTTATGCAATACAAGCTTTCTATCGCGCTCATAAGTTCCGACTTAAACTGTGTCCCTCTATCCGACAGTATTTCCTCAGGAAAACCTATCCTTGTAAAAATCAAGTTCAAAGCCTCCGCAACTGATATGGTATTAATGTTTTTTAACGGTATGGCCTCAGGCCATCTAGTGCACAAATCAATGCATGTTAAAATATATTGAAAACCTCGATCCGACATTACAGGCAATGGACCGATGATGTCTATAGCTAGTTTCTTAAATGCGCGCACAGGCACATCTGTGACTTGCAAGGGTGCAGTCTGGTTTTTACCCCTGCGTGCGACTTTTTGACACGTATGACAAGATCTACAATATCTTTTCACATCTGTTTTTATGCCAGGCCAATAAAAATTTGTAGTAATTCGAAACAAAGTCCGATTACGACCTAAGTGTCCTGCCATAGGTACATCATGACCTGTATTTAAAACTAAAGGTCTAAAACTTTTTGGTACCACAATCTGTTTCTTTACCTGATCATCTCCCGTTTTAAAACATCTGATCAAAACCTTGTTGCGAAACTCAAACCAATATGATGAGCTTTTAGTAATCTTAATTTGTTTTGTTTCAGCCAAAGTGAATAATTTCCTTAAAGATTCATCCTCATTTTGTTTTTGTGTAAAGATAATCGGAGAAATGTTTTGAGCATTTCTCAGTGGCGTCTCCTCCATGACAGTTGGAGATGCATCGGTCAAAATGCTTGCTTCATGCTGAGCTCTTGTAGTGACCGCATTCGCCAGCAATGGGTGCTTGTTGACCCACTCTGTAATTTCCTCAGGTGAACAGTCTTTTACACCTGGAATGTTACCAAGTATCACGTCACTTACAGGGTTCTCCAAACCACACACGAGTACAGTCCCTGAATAAAATAGTGTGTCGATCTCCGCCTTTGCCATGGGAAACCATTCAATGTTACCACCAAAAGTAACACATTTCAGTGACTTTCCTGTAAATGATGATTTATCCAGCAATGATTTCCGTATCCGGACAATCGTGCATCCTGTGTCACGAAGAATGGTGGCTGGTTTGTGATCTATAAACCCTTTGTGTAATGTAAGGCGACCAATAAAATCGCAGACAGACATCGCTGGTAAAATATGGCCACGCAAAAGTCTAGTTTTAGCACCTGGCTCATAAAGTGTATTACACTCAGTGCAATTGTTATCTTTGCTTGAGCGTACAATGCATGCATTAGCCTGTTCAACATGACTATCATGACCACAAAGTTGGGTACAGACGTTAGCAAGGTCTGCTTTCCCTTTTGCCAGTTTACAATCATTTTTGTGATCAACTTTGTGATTGCATTGTTTACCGTGCTTATTAGTTGCATCACCAAAATGACACCTACCATTTCCATTGGATCGTTCACTTGAAGTTCTTCTATCATATCTGTGATGTATATCATCACTGCTATTACCGTAGTGTTGTCCACGACCTCTGTTAGAGTAATTAGAATATCTATACCCACCGAAGTGAGATGGTGACTGACGACGAGGAAAATTGTACCGTCCCCAAAAGGAAGATCGATAATCACTCCTATATCTGCCCTCTGTACTCCTTGGGCGAGAACGGTGGTCACCTACTCCTCCGTCGTGGTACGAAACACATACAGGTAATGCATTATCAAAGGAAACCTTACGAATTTCCTTGTTTGGATGTGCAGACATGTAGTTTCTCCCCAATTCTTGACATTCATTGATAGATTTTGACTTTCTCTTCTGCAAAAAACTAACAAAATCTGCGCCACAGGTAGATAAAACTTTATCCCTGAGCATTAGGTCAAATAATTCATCAAAAGATTTATTGATACCACATAAATCTATCCAGCGACACAAGTACAATTTAATAGAAGAAATGAACTCCCCAAAATCTGCATTCTTGGACGGAACTGCAGAATGAAATCTGGATCGAAAACCCTCCTCAGTGAGCTGAAATTTTGCCATCAAAGTATTGGCAACAATATCAAAATCAGATCGACTTGTTTCATCAATTGACATGAAACAAAGCATTGCTTCCCCTGTTAAGTAGTCTGAAAAGATAATAGGCCACCTATCTTTTGGGATCTTCAAATCCATAGCCCTCATTTTAAATCTCATAATGAACGAGTCCATGCAGTCCCGTTTATCATCAAAATTTGGCAATTTAATTTTTGGATAATTAAAATTATTACCCTGAGAACCTTGTGGATTAGCACCAGTATGTTGGGCATTAATCTTTGCAATCTCAATCTCTTTTTCTTTATCAGCCTGTAATTTCAATGACTGCAATTCTACAGCATTTCTATGGGTTTGATCCAGCTGAAGTAGTTCCATTCTACGGAGTTCCATTTTATGCCGTTCTAGCTCTCTGGATGTTTCTTGTTCTCTTTCTTTTTGAACCATTTTTACCCTTTCCAACTCTCTAACAGCCTCCTGTTCAATCAATTTCTTCTCTTCCAGTTCCATTTCCTGTTTCTTTGCGACTTCCTGTTGAGCCAATTTCTTCTCTTCCAGTTCCATTTCCTGTTTCTTTAAATCTCGTTGCTCTTTCCGTTCGATACGTTCCAAATAGTCATGATAGTTTGTCTCAGCATAAGCCTCTAGCTCAGCTGCAGATTTGCCTAAACGCAAACCTATGTCAACAAACTCTGACAATGACGACATCTTGTGTTCTGATTCGACTCAACACGTGTCAAATCTCCCCTTAATATCAATTAATTAATTACAATAAATTATGTTGTTGACTGAATTTATACCTTATGAAGGAATGAACATACCGAGAATGAGAGACGAGCACAATGAAAAAGAATGGTACAAGTCAATGATTATGATAATAAGTAACATGTCGAATTACAGCACATTTCTCAACAAATATAAAGGAAATAAAATAAACAAAGACATGTTGACAAGCAGCTACAAATTTGAATAATTACTTGTAAAAAAGACAGAGAATAACGAACGAAAACAGCAAATCGTCAAATTTCACACTGAGACAAGAGTGATAGAAAAAAACCAGCTGTGTAGACAATAACCCACTTACGTAAATTAATGAATGAAAATATATAACGTGGACTTGACGGAACAATCTAAACAAATATTGATGTCTGTTATGCAGTCAAAGACTAAAATTCCACTGTTATTTTCTTTGACTGGACAACCAACAAACAATAACCTAATAGGATATCGTTATTTGCAAAATTTCCGAAGAAAATTTACAAATAGCGAGCATTTGCTTTATACAAATAGACATGCAGATGATTAAAACATGTATAGGACTGGATGTTGACTGGCAAACGTGTTCGAAATGGTCAAATACCGTCACGCATTAGACAATTTACAACTCTACTTATCTTTCTTGTATCTCAGAACCTCTCCAGATACGGAATCAGTGTTTATGTGCCACACATCAACTTTAGGACTCCATAAATTGACGAAACTATTTCTTGATTCCCATTTCTGCGAACGTCCGTTTGCAAGTTTTCCGGCTTTGATGACGTCATTGAGTAAAATTTGCCAGATTGTCATTTATCTTTCAACTTAGAAAATTGCGTGCTGCTAGTATTTAAAATCTTGAATGTAAAGTTGTAAAGTTCGAACCGAATCACTATGATGTCGAAGCGTTGAATCTTGACAGTCCTCAAGGTCAGCTCAACGATCTTTGATGCATCTACATGGAGCAACCGTTACATGTCATCT
Organism: Oreohelix idahoensis; assembly: GCA_024509875.1. Lineage (NCBI taxonomy): Eukaryota > Metazoa > Mollusca > Gastropoda > Stylommatophora > Oreohelicidae > Oreohelix > Oreohelix idahoensis. The sequence goes on along the minus strand of JAMPIV010009940.1, from coordinate 204,559 downwards.
TCAATTGTGAAATTCAGTGAATGTACTGTTTTCATCGACACTCTACAGTCGTATAGTTCTTCAAATGTTAAAAGTCCTGCGTAGAAGTTCCGTGTAGTAGTCCAGCCTCAGTTGATTTCATTTTTGAAAGAAGAAGGAAAAACGGACGACCGACCTCAGTTTATTTTTCCAGCTATCGGACGGCTTCCAATTCTTTGACAGAACGTAACCAGTTATTGTTATTTCAATTATCGGACGACAGCTCCCAGTAATTTGATAGGACCGAGCCCCCAGTTTATTTCTCTCCTGTTAAGGGATAGAGAAATTGCCCGAATTCTCTCGTTTGGGAAAAGACATTGACTGGTGATATAGACCAGAAATTCAACACCATTTCAACAATATATAAGTGTCACGTAGGTCTTTATATCATTAAATTGCCTACATCTTCTTCCTATTCTCTCACCCGCATCCTTTATTTTATTATCTTTCCTTACTTGTTTTTTTCCTGTATTTTTTCGCATCACTCGTTTGCGAAAAATATTTTCTTCAGTATTCTCAAACTTTACCTTGTGTTTTTTCTCATACTGGGATACGTAATTTTATTACATAGATGTCAGTCAGACGTGAAGTGCGATTTAGTTGCAGTCCATCTCAGACATCGAGCCGACTTGGGTCGACACCTTCAGATGACACGACACTCCTGAGTTAGATTCTCGGCGTAAACGCGTGAGAATGCTAGGAGAGAGCCGACATCCGTCTGCATTTTCACCGGTCAACACGAGTTGCATCGGCCGAACGCTTAAGTAGGAGCGAATATTTACACCTTATAGTCGCAGTTTCAGACAGGCTGTCTGGGATTTGAAACTGACACGCATACATTTCGGTCAGTAGGTGGCAGTTACGACACGCGTTAAGCTGACGTAAATGTTGGGAGTAGGGGAGATAATTTCTCTTGGCGAAATAAGTTGGGGCCCTTTATCTGATTTTAAGATATTGGCCCGAGTTTGAAACTTTATTTCATTTCACTCAGTAACTTGGCAGTTAGACTAGAACAACCTTCGTTCGATTTCTAAATAATCTCTGTTAATAGAGATAGACTTTAGTTTGGTCGAAGTGGTTTAAGTTCTTAGTATTTCTGTGTTTGAGGTAAATATTATATATAATAGATCTCTAGTATTTTGTGAAGTGATAAAGTGTTTAATCGCCTATTTCATTCTAAACTAGTTCTGTGTCCAGAGTGCTTAATTTATAGTTTGTATTATTTTTCTAGTGACGCATACAGTGGAAAGCAGAATAAATTATATCTTTGGCTTACTAAACAAGTAGCTATAAGGAATTAAATTTAACTGCTAAATACTCAGTCGAAACTGTTTTAGAACAAACTTATAAATGCTAGATGCGACATCAGTGAATAGTGACGGAATACGCATGATATTCCTAATTCATGATGATCGAAATTTTATATAACTTATTTTTCGGGAAGTTTTAAAATTATAAGTCAAGGGGTCGGCTTGCTATTTAAAATGTAAGTTATATTGAGTACATAATATGTAAATGATTTATATGTGCTTTTCCTTTTATACAGTGAAACACTGGGGTGACCCGAACTTTACCGGCGTTGAATAAGAGTTTCATATTTGTGAAGAAATAGACAGTCCTTATTTTGAACCACGTGGGTTTCTCAAGTAACACTGGCCTGACAGTGCATATGCCAACAGAGTTAGACAGAAATACTATATCCCACTAACGGGTTTCAAAGACTGTAATGATCAATACGGGCCTTTGCGCCAGATCTTAAATTCTTTCATAAACTCTAATGTAAAATTGCTGACTGGCGGCGAGAATAATTACAATCAATAACATTAACATTTTCCCGACATTTTTGTCGAAGAGTGAATAGTGAAACCAGGCTATCTGTTGAAAGAAGTTGTCCACTGGTCATTCTTTCCAAATTAAGGGAATCCTCGTGTTTCTGAACTCTGTGTGCCCGTTTAAACTTGCTTATCAAACCTGATTCAAGTGACATTAACAGTAAATCTAAAATTTAACTGGTGAAGTGAACGCTCCCCGAAAAAACAGTGGAATAAACCTGTAATTGTAGAGCTGGGATTCGCTTTATCCAAAGAATACAGATTCACTGTAGAGAAGTGTCCTACGGTTGCGCCAGACGGTGAACTACATCAAGTTTTTGATAGGTAAGAACGTGTGCCAGGGATCCCTGATGAATGAACCGAATGAAAGTGACGGAAGGATGTTCGTTATTTAATGCACTCGCTTGTTGTATTAATTGTTCCTTTAGAATAGATACTGCTGTCAAAGTCAGTCTATACCTTCTAAGGGGGACAATATTAGACCAAACAATATGTATTTGTGACTCTTTGGGCCATCATCTGTCTCATAACGGGGCTGTGGGCTAAACCTAGAGTTAATATCATCACGGGGCTATCATCCTAGTAGCATTTTTTTCTTAAATTCTATGACTTTTTGTATATGTTTTTTTCCTTGATGAAATTTTTGGTGTTGTGAGAAGATTTTTTTTTTGGATGATAATAATAAAAATCTCTCTTGAACTAAATCAGTGCGTTGGTCAGCTCGTTCAAATATATATATATATATATATATATATATATATCAATATATATATATATATATATATATATATATATATATATATATATATATATATATATATATATATATATATATAATTTGTTATAGATTCCCACGTCTGTTTTGTTTAACTGTCGTCACGTATATGTGCGTGCCCGTGAGTAGATAGAAATATAGGTAATAGATATATCTGTGTGTAGGCTGTCTGACGCTGTAAAGTTGTCGTAGAAGATAGGTGAGAGGGAGAAGATTCTTTTTTTCCGCTTTCAGAGACAGCCTCTATATCACATTCTATCATCTCACTCGTGGAATCTATTTCTGTTACTATCTCACACTGTGACGATCACCTATTCTAACCTATTCAGAAGGGACCAAACCCAAGGCCTAATTCTCCTATCCAAAATCTACGACAATAAGGAAAGCAGCAAACCATGCTTGAGATTCCAGGAAAGGAAGAAGCGAGACTGGATAACACCGGAAACATTAAACACCATAACACTGAGAAAGGAAATGAAAAGAAAGAAAACAGAAGCGAAGTCCCCCATTTTAAAGCAACTATATAGTGAACAGTACAGTCAGCTAGACAAGGATGTTAAACGCCAAACCCGAGCCAACAAAAGGAATTTCCTAGACGATCTTGCAAGACAGGCAGAAGAGGCAGCACTGAGAAATGAACAAAGCACAGTATAGAAAATACTAAATTCATCAGCGGAAAACGAGGTGCAAACAATATTACATTAGTAAGAGATAAGCAAGGAAATCTCATCACGACAGCAGAGGGACAGGAAACAAGATGGGCAGAGCACTTCAGAGAAACTCTGAACAAGGAACCACCAGAGACACAATTGAATGTTCCTGAGGCTGAAAACGATCTAGATGTAAATACAGACATTCCACGAAAAGAAGAAATCCTCACAGCAATCAAAGGGGTAAAGAACGGAAAAGCTCCTGGCCATGATAACTTTGTCGTAAGAAATTCTAATCCACATATATAAATTAAGAAGTAAATGTAAAGCTTAACAAATAACTTCAATAAAAGGAAAGAAGAATGGTAAAGAACAGTGCTGTCACAATGACTGTACTCGAAATCCCCCTTGTTTTCTAATTCGTCTGCAAATTGTAACGTTTCACGTTGATAGTAAAAGCCTACTGCTTCAATACCCGCTTTCTACGATAAAACGTGTACTGCCTTTCTAAGAAAAACCTTGAGATACGCAAGCTGACCTATATTTAATATTCCATTCATGTCATTTTATACACTAGTTACCATAAACGAAAGACAGATGGACTAAGGATAGAAAGAAAGGGAGGGGCTGAAAGCCAGAACGCTGGCAATACTACCACAGTCTCGCGATACACAATTAATGCCACCCCTAACACGCGTGTAAGGCCACAAGCACTAGCTTTTTTTCAAATCGACAGTGATAGAAAACACTACCCATACGAGTTAGGTTTTAAAAAACCTGAAAAACGCTTATTAGGAAACATGACATTATATTGGTTTACGTTTGAAAACATTACAGTACCCAGACACCACATCGTATTCGAAGCGAACAGGAGGTAGAAGAAAATGCATATTTTGAACGCAGCCCCTTAGCCCCATTAAATTTATATATTTGGGTTCCTTAGGACTTGCTGACAAAGAATATGTTAAACGTTACGCAAATAGTCTAGGAATTAACAAATTATAGCCAAAAGAAATAGTGAGGGATGTCAGACAACACCAAAATCAGAATCGCTCAGTGGCAGATTTTCACACCACCATTGTACGGGAAATAGGCTGACATGTTACCTCCTATTTGATTGGCGGAAAGTAAATGTAAGGCTAAACACGATTAGTCGGACTATAAATACTACTTCTTTGTTGCTAGGGGAAACAGTAGTAGGATATTTTTTTTTCAAACGCTTGTGTAAACATGGCACGATTGGTTAGACCCGCCAATATAGTCAATCAGAGGCGTCAGGTCAGCACCACATTTTCAAATAAACTTACTAAAGAACCAGTGCGTTGAGCGCCAGTGCATATTTTTTTAAATAAAAGCCTGGGACATCGGCAGATCGAAATTGTGCTATATTCATTGCCAGTCAACGTAACTGTGTATTATACCATGAATTGTGGGTCCGTGGTCCTAAAGTTATTGAGCAGCACCTGGTATGAGCTTTGCTGAACCTAGAGGCTGACAGCATACTCCTGGGTCCAGATAGTGACCAGTGAGGTGTCTCCAGAACACAGGGAGGCTATCGAGCAGAGGAGTCCTTCCTGCCGCCATCACGAAAGATAAGCGTCTGTGGCCAGAGGAGCTCAACATTATGCCCCCCCCCCCCCCTCAAAATCTGACTTTATAATAAAACAAAGGGAAAATACAGTGTTTAAATTGATAGGAACTGTGAACTTTTCCCCATACTATTTCCAAGATAAACAAACACTTGAAGTCATGATGACAAATAACAACATAGCTTGAAAAAACAAAACCAGTATTACCTCATATTACTACTACACAACTGACACACATAGGATAATATTAATAAAATATGTCACTACAAGGTTCATATTGATAAATTCTGTACATATAAATTGTAATTAAAATTGATTGTGATTCCTGTTCACTATGTATTTGAATCAGGACACATATATTAGTGACAGTAATTAATACATATTTATATTTGAAAATTTACCAGTGCCTCATTTAAGATAGTCTTATAGAGTGTTAAATGTGTGTGAGTGTCACGGTGTTGTCAAGTGTGGTGGAATAAATTAAATTGTTTATCTGTCTGTTGTTGTTGTGACTTACACTTCATCATATACATACCCTAGACATTTAACGTAGTCATCACAATATTCCAGAATAATTCTGACTGAGTTATAATGTGGTTGCAAGTAAGGTTATCTGTAGAACACTACACCTATTAGATACAGATACCTTCACAGCTGATCTCAGTCAGTACACTAAGTCCCCTATAAATATTTATAACATCCCACTTTACCACATATATTGGGGTCTCGCTCCAGGGATATTGAACTTCCTCCTGTTATAGATATTGGGAATAATAAAGAATTAAAAGGTATCCTTGGGTGGAAATAAATAAGGTTGAGCTCTCAGTGCCTGTAGTGTCCTTAGATAATTATTGAAAGATTGAATTGTTTACAATTGCATGTTAGACAATGGCCGACTTGGCAAAATTTCGATCTGCTGCTGTACAGACTGCGAAAGAGTTAGTAATGGACGGGCAAATTATGATTGCTTATGTCACTGCTGAATGTGACAAATATATTGAACGGGAAGAAAGAAGATTAGAAAAAGAGGCCGAAAGAAAGTTAGAGGCTGAAAAAAAAATTAAGAGGTTGCAGATTGAGGCTGAGGCTAAGAGGTTGCAGATTGAAGCTGAGGCTAAGAGGTTGCAGATTGAGGCTGACAAAGAGGCTAAAGCATTGGAAGCAGAAAGAGAAGAGAAGAAATTAGCTGCAGAAAGATAAGAGAAGAAATTAGCTGCAGAAAGGGAAGACAAGAGAGTAGCTGCAGAGAGGGAAGCAGAAAAGGAGGAGAAGAGATTACAAAGGGAACATGAGTTACGACTAAGGGAGTTTGAGTTTCAAGGCCATGCTCCTGAAAATGGGGCCAGTCCCTTTACCTCTGATGCCACTGCTAGCCAGGGAGCCTCAACCTCAGCTATGAATTTTCATTTAGATCATTTTGTTGAGAAAGACGATGATATTGAGAGCTATCTAAATAGATATGAACTATTAGCTACCACATATGGGTTAGAGAGAGAAAGGTGGAGCTTAAAGTTATCTCAAGGTCTTCGTGGGGCAGCTTATGAAGTTTTTGCCAAAATGAGCAGAGGTGATCAGGAAAATTATGACATGCTAAAGCAGGCTCTTTTGTTAAGATATGAAAAGAACGCAGAATTTTATAGGAAAAAATTTAGGAATGCTAAACTACTGTCAGGTGAAACCTATCACCAGTTCTCTGCACGGTTAGAGACATACTTGGAGAAATGGACTTCTCTGGGGAAAACCCAAGATCTTAAGGAAATGGTCCTTATAGAACAACTAAGAGAGTCCATGGCTCCAGACCTGAGAAAGTTTCTCATGGAACAAGGTGCAGAGAGGCTGGGTGAGTTGCTAAATGTTGCTGAAAGGTATCAAGCGGCTCAGGCAGAGGTATCAGGTAATAAAAAGAAACAGGAAGAAAATTTTAGGGCACCACAGAACTTTAATAAATTTGATCCTAGAGATCAAAACAAAGGTAAGCACCAGTTTGATAGGCCACGGTATGACAATAAAAATAAAACCCCACAATTCGATGAAAGGAAATATGATGAAAGAAAATCTTTCAACCAAGGGAAAAGGTGGTGTAAAAATTGTAAGATGAACAATCATGACACTGACCATTGTAGAAGGAAACCACCTCATTGTGCTGCTATGACATCTGAGAAAAAGGAAAAAAAGGTCAAACCTGCAGAACTACAGGAACCATACCACCCCCCAGTGTGTGAAGATGTCATCTGTAATGGTGTCACTATAAGGTGTTTATATGATACCGGTTTAGATTACGATTCCGTTGTGAGTTCTCACCTGGTGCAGGCAGATCAATACACCACAGAAACAGTGGAGATTCAAACTGCAACCAAGGATGTAGCTACCATGACACTTCCCGTCGCCCGGATAAAGGTGAAAACGCGATATGTGGAAGGAATCATAAAAGCAGCAGTGATAAATGAGCCAATCTACCCTCTGATATTGGGGTGTAGATATGTCTTCTTGGGGAATCCCAAGAGACCTGTGATATTGGCAACAGTGCAGACCAGATCACAGTCTAAAAAGGAGGAGGATAATCCAATAAATACTCATCCAGATGAGATGAGGAAGGCACAGGCGGAGGACAAAACACTCAAGCCGTGTTTCAAGAAGTTGCCAAAATCTCATACACCTCCAGGCAACGGAGAATTTTATATGAAGAACAAGCTGATATATAGGAAGGCTGGATCTGAATCCAATGGTCACGGACAGCTGGTCCTTCCCACTTCATATAGGACTAAAGTGTTGGAACTAGGGCATGCGATTCCCTTCAGTGGTCATATGGGGATCAGCGCAACAGGACAGCGTATAGCTTGTCACTATTTCTGGCCAGGGATAACTGAAGATATCAAACGATATGTAAAATCCTGTCCAGAGTGCCAACGAGTAGCACCTAAACATTGGACTGCACCAGCAACTCTGGGGGAAATGCCCATAGCGGGAACACCCTTTGAGAGAGTTGCCGTGGATCTTGTGGGACCTCTCACCCGAACCAAGAGAAGGAACAGCTACATTCTGACTCTGGTGGACACTTGTTCTATGTGGGGAGAGGCGGTAGCCCTGTCATCGATTGATTCTAAACATGTGGCAAAGGCATTGCTCACAATTTTCACAATGTTATGCTTTCCCAATCAAATCATGACTGATAATGGCTCTCAGTTCAAGGGGAAACTAACTGAAGAAGTTTTCAGGATCTTCCAGGCCAAACACTTCCATTGTAGTGTGTACCACCCCCAAGGGAACGGCCAAGTGGAAAGATTTAATGGCACGTTGATGTCGATCCTGAGAAAGTTGGCACACGAAAAACCAGATACGTGGGACCAGTACCTTCACGCCGCCCTCTTTGCTTATCGGGAGGTACCCCATAGTTCAACCGGTATGGCCCCGGCAACATTATTGTTTGGAAGGCCAATAAAAGGTCAACTTGAAGCTCTGTTAAGAACGTGGACTGATGAAAAGGCAGAGGAAAATATTACATCTTCATGTAGTGAAATTGACAGAGATACAACGGTAAAATACCTCCAAAGATAACATTTAAGGATAAAAACATAATGCGTAGGCTGCGAATAGTACATGATCGCCTAGACCGCGGGTCATCACCCTCCATAAAAATTGACTCGCTAGACAGGAGGGGAACGGCGGATAAAAAGGAAAAAAATATGACTGGAAAGATTGCGTGAGACTAGAAAGGCTAAGGAGACGCAATTGGGGGGGAAACGGAGAAAAGTCACGTTTCCCAAGTTGACATAAAAAGTAAGCAACTCGACAGAAGGGACCATAGATATGTTACGCCACAGTCATTTATTGGACGCTTTTGCAATACCAAGCCCTTGATTTGAATTCAGCGGCTAAAACGCAGATGTTTGGAATATTACAAAATTTAAAAGTACTTTTTCTTAATATTAATGTTAGGAATATAAAAATTAGCTGGCCGGATGGCCCATTCTGAGCAGTGAACTAATATGTTCTTAATTTTACAGACGGATAGATAATATTGAAGATAATGACAAAAGACAGTGTTGTTCACATCATCGACAGACTGTATTGAATCTAAAAGTGTCGCTAATTGCACAAAAAAACACGACCTCGAGACGCAGGTGTTCAAATCTACTTAGTATGGAAGAGAAGGGATATTTGTGGTGGCTGTGTCTAAAAATAACTTTTAACGACAAAAATTTGGAGGGGAGAGAAAGGTTGGTTCAAAAATCAAGTACATTTTTGTAGAAACGCAAGTAGAGACGGACAGACTAACAGATAACCATCCATACTTGACTGAAGCATGACTGAAATGACTTTAGTGTAGGAAATTTGAAATTCAAAAAAACCTAGGCAGTGATTGGCCACAGACAAGCATATTGTCGGCGCTTAGACGCGGATTTGGGGTCATTTCTCAATAGTTGTTCAGTGATAGACACAGATTTTAAAGTGTGGTGATTTCCATATGAAAGAAAGTGAAAGAAGTTTAGGGACGCCATACTATAGCCAGCAGCTCAGCTGAGTTTTGCTAGCAATTCTGTGTTATTTATTCATAATCTGGTAAGATTGAAATTATTTCTTTATATATTTTGAATATTGTTTCATGTTTGAGTGATTTGATACTGCCATATCGAAATCTAGCCTTACAAACAAGTAGGGATTTGCTCTAGACCCCCCGCCCAAGTCAGGGTCTAGGGACCAACAATATACATAAACTCCAGCAAGGGTTAGGCAAGACAGATCAAGTGTTGAGAATAATGAAACATATTACCTATCCTCTTTTAGGGCAGAAAACTAATAAATATTTTTCAGAATCTATAGTCTGGGAGGATCTATCTGATGTAAAACCACCATGGTAAATGTGCTGTTTGGTCAGAGAGATCTGACCTGTCTGTATGATGTGGTTGTTGTGTCAGTGTTGTGTCCAGACGTGGGTAGAGAATAGATTTTGACACATGGCCCATACTTTGATTGCAGAGCTGTGAGTTTCTGTTGTCAACAAAGCAGTGTCTATTCAGTTGGTGACTTTACTCGAGTGTATCGGTGCAGTACTTGTGACAGAGACCACCATTATTACCCGCCAGCACGGAGAGGTGGGACCACCTGATTTCAGCACCAGAGCTACAACTACAAGATGAGTGAGCCTCTGGTCTGCTGGACATTCACCAACGCTTTGTAGTTACTAATATCCCCATAAAAATTCCCACCATTTTCTGGACACTGTGTAGTCAATATAGACAGGTGTGATGAGGCCACCCCAACAGCACAAACATTAACTATCCTCCCAAGTAGATGACTACTAGAACATTTTAATAAAACTAACTAGTATAGTACATATATATGTACACTATTGCATTTATGATATAATATTCCATGCATTTCTTTCATAATCTCTAAATCCTTTTAAGTTCTGGTCAACCTAAAAAATTGATCCAGAACAAAATAAATGTAATATAATTTTATCAAAAATTTTTACACACGTGAGTTAGTTCAGTGTATTTTAACATTTATTAATATTATTAGTCTTGTTAAATATCTGTGGGTATATCTATAACCTATTACACCACACTACATATCATAACCCTAGACACTTTACGTAGCCACATTCATTAAAAAAAAAAAAATTAAGTGTGAGGTCGTAGTGGTAGCAAGAAAGGCCTTCTGACAATTCTCAACTACATTTTATCTCAGGAGCCTTCACAGCTGGCCTCATACAATTACATTTAGTAATATCACCATCATACAATACCATCAACACCACTACATAAATTGGGGTCTTGTCCAGGGATAATTAGCCCAACAGTAATATTAGGATCTCCTGGTGGGAGAAATAAAAGTAGGGAAATAAATTGTAAAATTCCCTTTAAAATTAAAAGTGTCCCTGCAGATAAAAGTTGGTGAATCTTCACAGCCAGTAATAATTAATTAGTTAACTGGTTAGTTAGAATTGGTTAGACTATAGTCATAAGAAGTACTTAGTGTATTTACTGGTTAGAGATTTATCTTGTATATTATTATATTGTCAAAAAAGTATGGCGGAGCTGGCAAAATTTAGATCAGCTGCTGTGCTCACCGCGAAGGAGATGGGAATGGATGGTCAAATTTTAATTCAATACGTAACGGCTGAATGTGATAAATATATTGAACGGGAAGAAAGGAGATTAGAAAAAGAGGCTGAAAGAAAATTGGAGTCTGACAGGTTGGTTGAAGAGAAGAAGTTAGAGGCTGAGACTAAGAGGCTGCAAATTGAGGCAGAAGAAAAACGACAGCAAAGGGAGGCAGAAGAAAAAAGGTTGACTGCCGAAAGGGAGGCAGAAGAAAAAAGGTTGACTGCCGAAAGGGAGGCAGAAGATAGAAGGTTGCAAAGGGAGCACGAATTACGACTAAGGGAGCTGGAATTACAAGGCCAGGCTCCTGAAAATGGTGCCAGCCCTTTTGCCTCAGATGCTACGCCCAGTCTGGGAGCCTCAAACTCAGCTATGGGGTTTCATTTAGACCATTTTGTTGAAAAAGACGATGACATAGAGGGGTACCTAGGACGTTTTGAGTTATTAGCTACTACCTATGGGTTAGAGAGAGAGAGGTGGAGCTTAAAGCTATCACAAGGATTGAGAGGTACTTCTTATGAAGTATTTGCCAAAATGAACAGGGAAGACCAAGACAATTATGACATGTTAAAGCAGGCTTTGTTATTAAGGTACGAGAAGAATGGTGAATTTTATCGTAAGAAATTTAGAAATGCCAAACTGTTGTCTGGGGAGACATACCACCAATTCTCTGCTAGACTAGAAACCTATTTGGAGAAATGGACGGCTCTGGGGAAGACCCAAGATCTTAAAGAAATGATCATGATTGAGCAATTGAGAGAGTCCATGGCTCCAGACATGAGAAAATTTCTCATGGAACAAGGTGCAGAGAAGTTGGGGGAAATTTTAAATGTTGCTGAGAGGTATCAGGCAGCCCAGGCAGAGGTAAGTGGTGCTAAAAAGAAGCACATAGACAATTTTAAAGCTCCACAGCAATTTAATAAATTTGATAATAGAGAGCAGGGAAATAAAGGTAGGACAAACTTTGAGCGGCCAAGAAATGACTATCGCGACAGAAACTCACAGTTCAATGACCAAAAGTTCAATGAAAGAAAACCGTTGAACCAAGGAAAAAGATGGTGTAAATGGTGCAAGAAGGATAACCATAACACCGAATTTTGTAGAAGGAAACCTTCAAACATTGCTGCAATGAAGTCGGGGACGCAAAGATTAAAGGTTAATCCTAAGGGACAACAGGAACCTTATCACCCCCCAGTTTGTGAGGATGTTATTTGTAATGGGGTCACCATAAGGTGCCTTTATGATACAGGTTTGGATTATGATTCAGTTGTGAAGTCTAGCCTAGTGGACCCAAGTCAGTATACCACAGAAACAGTGGAAATACAAGGGGCGACTAAGGACATACCACTCATGACACTTCCCATCGCAAGGATAACGGTGAAAACTCGCTATGTGGAAGGAGAAATCAGAGCAGCAGTGATAGATGAACCAATCTACCCTCTGATATTGGGGTGTAGATACGTCTTCTTGGGGAACCCCGAGAAACCTGTGATCATGGCGACAGTGCAGACCAGGTCACAGAAGAAGGAGGAAGAAGGTGAACCTATAAATGCTCATCCAGAGGAGATGAGGAAGGCGCAGGCTGAGGATAGGACACTCAAGCCATGTTTTAAAAAATTGCCCAAATGCCACACACCTCCGAGCAAGGGGGAATATTTCATGAAGAACAAACTCTTATACAGGAAGGCCGGAACTGGAACAAATGGTCATAACCAGCTGGTTCTTCCCACTTCATATAGAGATAAAGTGATGGAACTCGGGCATGCGATTCCCTTCAGTGGTCACATGGGGATCAGCGCCACAGGACAGCGTATAGCTTGTCATTACTTCTGGCCAGGGATAACGGAGGATATAAAAAGATATGTCAAATCCTGCCCAGAATGTCAAAGGGTAGCTCCAAAGCACTGGACTGCTCCTGCAACTCTAGGGGAAATGCCCATAGTGGGAACACCTTTTGAGAGGGTTGCAGTGGATATTGTAGGACCTCTCACTCGGACCAAGAGGAGGAACAGTTACATCCTTACTCTGGTGGACACTTGTTCTATGTGGGGAGAGGCGGTAGCCCTGCCATCAATTGATTCAAAACATGTAGCAGAGGCACTACTTACAATATTTACCCGATTAGGATTCCCGCATCAAATCTTGACGGATAATGGTTCTCAGTTCAAGGGGAAACTAACGGAAGAAGTTTTTAAACTATTTCAAGCCAGACACTTTCATTGTAGTCCGTACCATCCACAAGGGAACGGCCAGGTAGAGAGGTTCAACGGGACTCTCATTTCTATCCTGAGAAAGCTGGCACACGAAAAACCGGATCTGTGGGATCAATTCCTGCCCGCCGCATTGTTTGCTTACCGGGAGGTACCACACATAGTTCAACCGGGATGGCTCCCGCAACTCTGCTATTTGGGAGGCCAATAAAAGGTCCATTAGAAGCCCTATTAAGGACCTGGACAGATGAGAAGGCGGAAGAGACTGTTACCTCATCGTATCAATACGTGAACGAACTGACCACTCGTTTGAAAGCTGGATGGAAACTGGCAAATGATAATTTGAAGCAAGCCAGGAAGAAACATGCAGCATATTTTAATAGGAAGGCAAAGGACAGGGAACTGGCAGTCGGAGAGAAGGTGCTGCTTCTACTACCCGGAAGCCAGAATAAATTACAAATTGGTTGGCAAGGTCCATATACGGTTCTAGAGAAGGTGTCTAGAACAAACTATAAAATTGACAAAAAGGGGAAGGAAAAAGTTTATCATGTAAACCTGTTAAAGAAGTATCTGGACAGACCACTCCAGGAAAGCACCCCCTTATTGACCTTGGCTATTGCAACCCAGATGCAAAAAGAACCACTCACCTCACATGAATACCCATTACATCCTTGTGAAACCGCAGCACAGGTAAAAGTCAGTAAGCACCTGACTAAAAACCAGAGGGAGAGAGTTCAACAAGTTCTGGAGGAACATACAGATGTATTAACAGATAAACCAGGCCATACAAATTTGCTACAGTATGACATGAAACTGGTAGACTCAAACCCAATCTGTATGAGAGCCTATTCTATTCCGTTCGCGAAGGAGAAGGCATTGAAGGAAGAAATAGAGTATTTGTTGAAGGAGGGGATTATTTCGCACAGTGAATCATCTTTTAGTTCTAGTGTCGTTTTGTTGAGAAAACCGTCTGGGGAACACAGACTGTGCATAGATTACAGGAAACTGAATGCTGTCACAGAAGGACAAGTGGATCCATTACCAGACACAAAACAGTTATTTGCCAGACTGAACAAGGCAAAATACTTTTCAAAGGTGGATCTTAGTAAAGGCTATTACCAGATCCCAGTGAAGCCTGAAGTGAGACCTTATTTGGCTTTTAGCACTTCGGATGGACATTATGAATTCAATATGCTACCATTCGGACTGAAAAATGCTCCGAGTGTGTTTTTCAAGGATGATGCGCAAATTGTTGGATCCCCTGAATAACCCATGTATCACGAATTTCATGGATGATATTCTCGTCGCCACCGAGACATTTGAAGAACACATTGAAGCTCTGGAGATGTTGTTTGATAGACTTCGGGAGGCGAACTTAACTGCTAGGCCAACAAAATGTTGTATTGGATGCAAAGAGTTGGAATTCTTGGGACACACTGTATATCAGGGTAATATGACCCCTGATCCTAAGAACTTGGAAAAACTGCAGAGAGCACCTAGGCCACAAACAAAAAAAGACGTGCGATCATTCGTGTCGTTATGCGGATTTTATCAGAAATACATCAAAAATTTTAACGCTATATGTGCTCCTCTGGCTGATCTGACTCGCAAGGGACTTCCAGATAAAATTATTTGGACTGCACAATGTGAACTAGCGTTCCAAGAGTTAAAAGAAAAACTCACTAGCAAGCCTATTCTCAAACTGCCTGATTTGACACAGGACTTTGTCTTAAGAACCGATGCAAGTAATGTAGGACTCGGAGGGGCTTTGTTGCAAAGATCATCTTCACCTGATGGGGAACTGAAACCAGTCGCTTATGCGAGCCGCAAATTGAATAAGGCGGAACAAGGATACTCCACAAGCGAAAAAGAATGTTTAGCGTTAATCTGGGCAATAAAGAAGTTTCAAATCTATCTGTATGGTAGGACTTTTGTGGTGGAGACGGACCATCAGCCTCTCGTGTTCTTGTCTCAGGCTAAGCATGAAAACGCAAGATTGCTGAGGTGGTCTTTGTTGCTTCAACCTTATCAGTTTAGTATCCAATATATCCCAGGCAAATTGAATGTCGGTGCAGATTTCCTCAGTCGGCAAACGTGTGATCAAAATTAGAGTAGTGGCAGACGTGAGGAGTAATTTTACCTATGTGTATCGCTGGTTTTGGAACTTGCCATAGGCATGTTTTCAAGTGGGGAGATGTGTAGTGAAATTGACAGAGATACAACGGTAAAATACCTCCAAAGATAACATTTAAGGATAAAAACATAATGCGTAGGCTGCGAATAATACATGATCGCCTAGACCGCGGGTCATCACCCTCCATAAAAATTGACTCGCTAGACAGGAGGGGAACGGCGGATAAAAAGGAAAAAATATGACTGGAAAGATTGCGTGAGACTAGAAAGGCTAAGGAGACGCAATTGGGGGGGAAACGGAGAAAAGTCACGTTTCCCAAGTTGACATAAAAAGTAAGCAACTCGACAGAAGGGACCATAGATATGTTACGCCACAGTCATTTATTGGACGCTTTTGCAATACCAAGCCCTTGATTTGAATTCAGCGGCTAAAACGCAGATGTTTGGAATATTACAAAATTTAAAAAGTACTTTTTTCTTAATATTAATGTTAGGAATATAAAAATTAGCTGGCCGGATGGCCCATTCTGAGCAGTGAACTAATATGTTCTTAATTTTACAGACGGATAGATAATATTGAAGATAATGACAAAAGACAGTGTTGTTCACATCATCGACAGACTGTATTGAATCTAAAAGTGTCGCTAATTGCACAAAAAAACACGACCTCGAGACGCAGGTGTTCAAATCTACTTAGTATGGAAGAGAAGGGATATTTGTGGTGGCTGTGTCTAAAAATAACTTTTAACGACAAAAATTTGGAGGGGAGAGAAAGGTTGGTTCAAAAATCAAGTACATTTTTGTAGAAACGCAAGTAGAGACGGACAGACTAACAGATAACCATCCATACTTGACTGAAGCATGACTGAAATGACTTTAGTGTAGGAAATTTGAAATTCAAAAAAACCTAGGCAGTGATTGGCCACAGACAAGCATATTGTCGGCGCTTAGACGCGGATTTGGGGTCATTTCTCAATAGTTGTTCAGTGATAGACACAGATTTTAAAGTGTGGTGATTTCTATATGAAAGAAAGTGAAAGAAGTTTAGGGACGCCATACTATAGCCAGCAGCTCAGCTGAGTTTTGCTAGCAATTCTGTGTTATTTATTCATAATCTGGTAAGATTGAAATTATTTCTTTATATATTTTGAATATTGTTTCATGTTTGAGGGATTTGATACTGCCATATCGAAATCTAGCCTTACAAACAAGTAGGGATTTGCTCTAGACCCCCCGCCCAAGTCAGGGTCTAGGGACCAACAATATACATAAACTCCAGCAAGGGTTAGGCAAGACAGATCAAGTGTTGAGAATAATGAAACATATTACCTATCCTCTTTTAGGGCAGAAAACTAATAAATATTTTTCAGAATCTATAGTCTGGGAGGATCTATCTGATGTAAAACCACCATGGTAAATGTGCTGTTTGGTCAGAGAGATCTGACCTGTCTGTATGATGTGGTTGTTGTGTCAGTGTTGTGTCCAGACGTGGGTAGAGAATAGATTTTGACACATGGCCCATACTTCGATTGCAGAGCTGTGAGTTTCTGTTGTCAACAAAGCAGTGTCTATTCAGTTGGTGACTTTACTCGAGTGTATCGGTGCAGTACTTGTGACAGAGACCACCATTATTACCCGCCAGCACGGAGAGGTGGGACCACCTGATTTCAGCACCAGAGCTACAACTACAAGATGAGTGAGCCTCTGGTCTGCTGGACATTCACCAACGCTTTGTAGTTACTAATATCCCCATAAAAATTCCCACCATTTTCTGGACACTGTGTAGTCAATATAGACAGGTGTGATGAGGCCACCCCAACAGCACAAACATTAACTATCCTCCCAAGTAGATGACTACTAGAACATTTTAATAAAACTAACTAGTATAGTACATATATATGTACACTATTGCATTTATGATATAATATTCCATGCATTTCTTTCATAATCTCTAAATCCTTTTAAGTTCTGGTCAACCTAAAAAATTGATCCAGAACAAAATAAATGTAATATAATTTTATCAAAAAATTTTACACACGTGAGTTAGTTCAGTGTATTTTAACATTTATTAATATTATTAGTCTTGTTAAATATCTGTGGGTATATCTATAACCTATTACACCACACTACATATCATAACCCTAGACACTTTACGTAGCCACATTCATTAAAAAAAAAAAAAATTAAGTGTGAGGTCGTAGTGGTAGCAAGAAAGGCCTTCTGACAATTCTCAACTACATTTTATCTCAGGAGCCTTCACAGCTGGCCTCATACAATTACATTTAGTAATATCACCATCATACAATACCATCAACACCACTACACTTCATACCAATATGTGAATGAGCTGACCACTCGTTTAAAAACTGGCTGGAAACTTGCCAATGAAAATTTGAAACAAGCCAGGAAGAAACATGCTGCCTATTATAACACGAAAGCTAAAGACAGAGATTTGGCTGTGGGAGAGAAGGTACTGCTTCTTCTACCCGGTAGCCAGAATAAGTTACAAATTGGATGGCAAGGTCCATATACAGTTCTAGAGAAGGTGTCTAGAACAAATTATAAGGAGATGTAACACGAAATCAAATCGACTATATCATGATAAAACATAGATTTAAGAACAGTGTCACAAGTGCAAAGACACATCCTGGCGCCGACATAAATTCAGATCACAATCCAGTTGTCATCAAAGTAAATATAAAGCTGAAAAGAGCAGGAAACAGAAGACAGGAGGAACCCCAGATAGAAATATCAGCGCTGAAACAACCAGATATAAAACAGAAATATTTAATCGAAGTCAAAAATAAATACCAACAGTTATTGACAGAAAGCATGGAGCAGTATAGAAGAGAAAACCCAGAAGAAAAAGCAACCGCAAAATGGGAATGCTTAAAAACAAGCATACAATCAGCAAATGCAAATTTACCTAAAAAGGAGTCTAAGAAAAATCAAATTTGGATGACAGATGACATCTTGAATAAAATGGCAGAAAGAAAGAAAGCAAAAAATACTCCAGAATATAAAACAATAGACAATGACATACGTACTATGTGTAGAGAAGCAAAAGAACGGTGGATAGAAACAAAATGTAAGGAAATAGAAGACTTGGAAGCGAAGCACATGACAAGAGATATGCACGAAGAAATAAAGAAATTATCAAATCGGTCGCGGTTTGCACAAGGAGGAAGCTGTATCAAGAACAAAAATGGTGTAATATTACTTGATGAGAAAGACATATCAAACAGATGGGCAGAATACGTAAAAGAACTATTCGAGGACAACAGAGGTAAAAAACCATCACCAGATTCTAATGAAGGCCCACACATTCTCAGATCAGAAGTAGAGAATGCCATTCATATGATACAAAAAGGAAGATCAGCAGGCATGGATAACATAAACATTGAAATGATAGAAGCTCTGGAGAGCTTTGGTATAGATACAATCACAGAAATATGCAATGATATATACAATACAGGATATTTACCACACGACATGAAGACATCAGTTTTTATAACATTGCCCAAAAAACCAAATGCAACAGAATGTTCAGACTTCAGAACAATTAGCCTGATGAGTCATGCAATTAAGATACTGCTCAAAATCATACAGGAAAGAATAAAAAGTAAAGTAGACAGCGAAATCCAAGAAGAACAGTTTGGTTTTAGACGGAACAGTGGAACAAGAGAGGCAATATTTTGCCTAAAAAGATTAGCAGAAAAATATACAGAGGTCCAAAAAAGTATGTATATGTGCTTCATTGACTATAAGAAGGCTTTTGACAGAATCCATCATGAGAAAATAATTGAATGCCTCAAAGACATAGGTATTGATGGAAAAGATATAAGAATACTCAGTAACCTTTATTGGGAGCAAAGTGCCACAGTAAGATCGGGAAGGAATTATTCACCATACATAGACATAAAAAGAGGTGTCAGACAAGGTTGTGTGCTGTCCCCCTGCCTATTTAATTTATACACCGAAAAAATTTTCAAACAGATACAGGAAATACCAGGACTGAACATCAGTGGAAGATCAATAAACAACCTTAGATATGCAGATGATACCGTGTTGTTAGCTGAAAGCGAACAGGAGTTACAAGAACTAGTGAAGCAAGTGAACAGTATAAGTCATGAATATGGACTCGACATTAATATTGAGAAAACTAAAACTATGATAATTAGCAAAACAGACGATAAACCCACATTAAAGATAAGCGTAAATGGGAAAATCCTGGAACAAGTCAAGAGCTACGTATATCTTGGTCATATAATAACAGAAGATGGCAGATGTGAAACAGAAATCAAGAAGAGAATAGGAATGGCCAAAGCTACATTCAACAACATGAAACATATACTGACATCCAAACAGTTATCTCATAAATTAAAACTGAGAATCATAAAGTGTTATATATATATTCTGCATTTCTGTATGGTGCAGAAACATGGACGATGAATAAGCATTTGGAAGAAAGAATTGAGGCTCTTGAAATGTGGATATATAGAAGAATGGGGCGTATCTCATGGAAAGAGATGAAAACAAATAAGGAGGTCCTAGAAAATCTAGGTATGAAAAGAGAACTAATGAGAGAGGTCAAAGTTCGGCAGCTAAAATACTTTGGCCACATAAAAAGGCATAACACCTTGCAGAAGACCATAACAGAAGGGAGAGTTGAAGGTAAACGTGCAAGGGGAAGACAGCGCTATAAGTGGGAAGATAACATCAAGAGATGGACGGGAAAGAGTCTATCAGAGTGTACCACCAAGACAAGAGACAGAAGACGTTGGAGATCCATTACAGCCAACCTCCGTTGTGGAGATGGCAACTGATGATGATGATGAAGAAGGGGAAAGAAAAAATCTATCATGTGAATCTCCTGAAGAAATATTTGGAAAGAGAACATCAGGAAGAGACACACTTGTTGACCTTGTCCATTGCCATGGAGATGAAAAAGGAACCACTTTCATCATTTGAATATCCATTACACCCCTGTGAGACAGCGGCACAGGTGAAAATCAGTACACATTTAACGAAAACTCAGAAAGAGAGAGTGCAACAGGTTCTAGATACACATACAGAGGTGTTAACAGACCGACCAGGGCATACAAACTTATTGGAATATGATATGAAGCTGATAGACCCCACACCTGTATGTATGGAACCCTATTCGATTCCTTTTGCTAAGGAGAAAGCTTTGAAGGAAGAGATAGACTATTTGTTGAAGGAAGGAATTATTTCACACAGTGAATCTTCGTATAGTTCCGGTGTTGTACTCCTAAGGAAGCCCTCTGGAGAACATAGACTCTGTATAGATTACAGGAGACTGAATGCTATTACAGAAGGACAGGTGGATCCATTGCCGGATACAAATCAGCTGTTTGCCAGACTAAATAAAGCTAAATATTTCTCAAAAGTGGATCTGAGTAAAGGATACTATCAGATTCCAGTAAAGCCTGAGGTTAGACCATACCTAGCTTTTAGTACCTCAGAAGGACACTATGAGTTTAATAGATTGCCATTTGGATTGAAGAATGCGCCTAGTGTCTTCTCTAGAATGATGAGAAAATTATTGGACCCTCTGAATAATTCATGTATCACAAATTTCATGGATGATATCCTTATAGCAACAGAAACATTTGAGGAACACATTGACTCTCTGAACATGCTGTTTAATCGACTTAGGGAAGCGAATTTAACTGCCCGACCAACCAAATTTTGCGTTGGATGTAAAGAATTGGAATTCTTGGGACACACAGTTTATCAGGGAAACATGACCCCTGACCCAAAGAATTTAGAGAAACTAAAGAAAGCCCCGAGACCACAAACCAAGAAAGACGTGAGATCCTTTGTCTCATTATGTGGTTTCTACCAAAAGTATATCAAAAACTTTAATTCCATATGTGCACCGTTAACTGATTTGACACGTAAGGGAAATCCAGATCGAATTACATGGACACCACAATGTGAAATGGCTTACCAAGAATTGAAGGAAAAGCTCACAAGTAAACCTATTTTGAAATTACCTGACTTAAGTCAAGAATTCATAGTAAGGACTGATGCCAGTAATATTGGGTTAGGTGCAACTCTGCTACAGAGATCAGATGCATTGGATGGGGAATTAAGCCCAGTGGCATATGCTAGCAGAAAGTTGAATAAAGCTGAAACCAATTACTCAACTAGCGAAAAGGAATGTCTTGCAGTAATATGGGCGATAAAGAAATTCAATATTTATCTGTATGGGAAGGCATTTAAGTTGCAAACGGATCACAAACCTTTGTCGTTTCTAGCACAGGCTAGACATGAGAATTCTAGATTACTCCGTTGGTCCTTATTGATGCAGCCATTTGAGTTTAGCATAGAGTATATATAAGTGGAAAAACAAATCTGGGAGCGGATTTTTTAAGCCGCCATCCGTGTGATGAGAATCACCCTAAACCCCAGGAATAATAAGAAATTTCTCTATGTGTACATAGAATTATAGACTGACATATAACGTCTGTTTTAAGTGGGGAGGATTTGTCGTGAGAAATTCTAATCCACATATATAAATTAAGAAGTAAATGTAAAGCCTAACAAATAACTTCAATAAAAGGAAAGAAGAATGGTAAAGAACAGTGCTGTCACAATGACTGTACTCGAAATCCCCCTTGTTTTCTAATTCGTCTGCAAATTGTAACGTTTCACGTTGATAGTAAAAGCCTACTGCTTCAATACCCGCTTTCTACGATAAAACGTGTACTGCCTTTCTAAGAAAAACCTTGAGATACGCAAGCTGACCTATATTTAATATTCCATTCATGTCATTTTATACACTAGTTACCATAAACGAAAGACAGATGGACTAAGGATAGAAAGAAAGGGAGGGGCTGAAAGCCGGAACGCAGGCAATACTACCACAGTCTCGCGATACACAATTAATGCCACCCCTAACACGCGTGTAAGGCCACAAGCACTAGCTTTTTTTCAAATCGACAGTGATAAAAAACACTACCCATACGAGTTAGGTTTTAAAAAACCTGAAAAACGCTTATTAGGAAACATGACATTATATTGGTTTACGTTTGAAAACATTACAGTACCCAGACCCCACATCGTATTCGAAGCGAACAGGAGGTAGAAGAAAATGCATATTTTGAACGCAGCCCCTTAGCCCCATTAAATTTATATATTTGGGTTCCTTAGGACTTGCTGACAAAGAATATGTTAAACGTTACGCAAATAGTCTAGGAATTAACAAATTATAGCCAAAAGAAATAGTGAGGGATGTCAGACAACACCAAAATCAGAATCGCTCAGTGGCAGATTTTCACACCACCATTGTACGGGAAATAGGCTGACATGTTACCTCCTATTTTATTGGCGGAAAGTAAATGTAAGGCTAAACACGATTAGTCGGACTATAAATACTACTTTTTTGTTGCTAGGGGAAACAGTAGTAGGGTATTTTTTTTTTCAAACGCATGTGTAAACATGGCACGATTGGTTAGACCAGCCAATATAGTCAATCAGAGGCGTCAGGTCAGCACCACATTTTCAAATAAACTTACTAAAGAACCAGTGCGTTGAGCGCCAGTGCATATTTTTCTAAATAAAAGCCTGGGACATCGGCAGATCGAAATTGTGCTATATTCATTGCCAGTCAACGTAACTGTGTATTATTCCATGAATTGTGGGACCGTGGTCCTAAAGTTATTGAGCAGCACCTGGTATGAGCTTTGCTGAACCTAGAGGCTGACAGCATACTCCTGGGTCCAGATAGTGACCAGTGAGGTGTCTCCAGAACACAGGGAGGCTATCGAGCAGAGGAGTCCTTCCTGCCGCCATCACGAAAGATAAGCGTCTGTGGCCAGAGGAGCTCAACATTATGCCCCCCCCCCCCCCAAAATCTGACTTTATAATAAAACAAAGGGAAAATACAGTGTTTAAATTGATAGGAACTGTGAACCTTTCCCCATACTATTTCCAAGATAAACAAACACTTGAAGTCATGATGACAAATAACAACATAGCTTGAAAAAACAAAACCAGTATTACCTCATATTACTACTACACAACTGACACACATAGGATAATATTAATAAAATATGTCACTACAAGGTTCATATTGATAAATTCTGTACATATAAATTGTAATTAAAATTGATTGTGATTCCTGTTCACTATGTATTTGAATCAGGACACATGTATTAGTGACAGTAATTAATACATATTTATATTTGAAAATTTACCAGTGCCTCATTTAAGATAGTCTTATAGAGTGTTAAATGTGTGTGAGTGTCACGGTGTTGTCAAGTGTGGTGGAATAAATTAAATTGTTTATCTGTCTGTTGTTGTTGTGACTTACACTTCATCATATACATACCCTAGACATTTAACGTAGTCATCACAATATTCCAGAATAATTCTGACTGAGTTATAATGTGGTAGCAAGTAAGGTTATCTGTAGAACACTACACCTATTAGATACAGGTACCTTCACAGCTGATCTCAGTCAGTACACTAAGTCCCCTATAAATATTTATAACATCCCACTTTACCACAAACTTAAATGCAGAGCTATTTAAGACAGACCCTGAGCTAGCAGCAGAACTATTAGAACCACTATTTGCACAAGTCTGGAAAACAGGGACAACACAATCAGAGTGGAACAAAGGAATAATTGTCAAATTGCCCAAGAAGGGAGATCTTGCACACTGCAATAATTGGAGAGGAATCACTCTTCTCTCAGTTCCCAGCAAAATGCTAGGCAGGATAATTATACAGAGAATTTCAAAAGCAGTAGAACACAAACTGAAGAAAGAACAAGCAGGATTTAGAAAAAACAGAAGATGTGTAGATCATATATTCACTCTCAGGAACATTATAGAGCAGTGCTCAGAATGGCAAAGACAGCTGTACATTAATTTCGTTGATTTTGAAAAGGCTTTTGACAGTATACATAGGGACAGTTTATGGAAAATACTCAGGGCTTATGGAATTCCAAGCTGCATAGTGTCAATCATAAAAAGCCTTTATGCCAACTTTACGTGTAGTGTTGGGCAGAGCAACCTAACCTTTGAGGTGAAGACAGGAGTACGACAGGGATGCCTCTTATCAACCACTCTATTTTGACCGTCATAGATAGGGTGATGCGCCAGACAACAGAGGGCAGTCCAAGCCGAATAAGATGGAGTACATTTTCTACATTGGAAGATCTGGAATATGCAGATGATATTGCACTACTAGCACATTCACATCAACACATCCAGAAAAAAAAAAACGGATAGACTTAATAAGTTTAGCCAGCAGGTGGGCTTGAACATCAATTTAAAGAAGACAGAGGTCATGACGCTCAATGTGAGCAACCCTGAGCCCATATCAGTAAGGAATCAGCAACTGGTACGGACAGACACCTTCATATACCTAGGATGCATAGTAACACCGGACGGCGGGGCAGAAAAAGACATCAATATCAGAACGAATAAGGCAAGAACAGCTTTTTTTAGCCTAAACAACATCTCGAAGTCCTCTCAATACAGCACAAGCACAAAATTAAGATTATATCAGAGCTGTGTGCTTTCTGTGCTTCTCTATGGCGCGGAATGCTGGAGAGTTACAGAGAAGGAAATGTCGAAATTGTTCTCTTTTCACACAACGTGCCTAAGAAAAATTCACCGAATCTTTTGGCCGAATACCATCACCAACCAAGATCTGCTTACTCGGAGCAAGCAAGAGGACATGCACACCATCATAGCTGGCAGACGCTGGAGCTGGGTTGGCCATGTCCTCAGAAGAGACCCCGATGCCATCACAAGATTAGCTATGCTTTGGACACCTGAAGGTAAACGAAAGAGAGGCCGACCAAAAACAACCTGGCGGAGGACTGTGGAGGCTGAGATGCAAAGAATGAACCAGAGTTGGGGCACTGTACGAAGGATGGCCGCCGACCTAGCAAAGTGGAATAAGTTTGTTGTTGCCCTACAAGACGCCACTACGCGTGATGGCCACTGACTGCTTTGACGGTCGGCGGCTAAGGATTAAAGAAGAAAAAAAGAAGACACACGGGAACTACACTGGACAATCCTAGTTACTAATACAAACATTTTCTTGTTTTGTTTCCTCTAGACAACAAAGGAACTACACTGGGCAATCCTAGT
This sequence comes from Oreohelix idahoensis, assembly GCA_024509875.1. Classification (NCBI taxonomy): domain Eukaryota; kingdom Metazoa; phylum Mollusca; class Gastropoda; order Stylommatophora; family Oreohelicidae; genus Oreohelix; species Oreohelix idahoensis. Next base: position 179,112 of record JAMPIV010009940.1, on the reverse strand, counting down.
TACTAATACAAACATTTTCTTGTCTTGTTTTGCAGGGATATAATGAATTCAGGGTGGACATGGAACTGGCTGGCCGCAAATACTACGCCCACTATTCTCTGTTCAACGTCGACAGTGAGATCCTGAACTACAGACTGACAGTAAGCGGCTACAGCGGATCAGCAGGAGACAGCCTGTCGTACCACAACGGCATGATGTTTACGACGGTTCTTCGGGACAACGATAAGGATTTTGGTAACTGTGCCACACATCATACTTCCGCTTGGTGGTATAACACCTGCTACAGAGCTAACCTCAACGGTGTTTGGGGCAAAAATGGTGAAGGGGGCGTCATATGGTATACCATCTCAAGCCAGCAGTCTCTGTCTTTCACAGAGATGAAAGTCCGGCTTGTGTAAATGATTAACAATTTTAATGTTCATAAACGCATTCTTAAATTAATTAATCGTTAATGAACATATTGTTAGTAATATAGTAGTAATTACAAACTGTAACTAACATAGGATTTGGTCTTACATTTTTACAATCTGTTTAACCCCTACTAATCCTTTCACCAGAAAGCTTTTTTTTTTTTTTTCGAAATATGAATAACGCAGAAACCTTTCTAGGGGGCGTTACAATCGCAACTGCGGTAAGCATAGACAACCGTTATTATTTTTAATAGAAGACAACTCACAGCTGTGTGAAGGTAAGAATTATTTGCATTATTCTTTTAAAATTATATTTTAAAACAGGAAATTGTGTACACTCAACCGCCGATATGCGCGAGAGTTTGGTTCTTCAGAAACTCCGCGTTCATGACATTCGCGTAAATGAAGCTTAAGAAGGTATAGGAAATAATGCAAATATTGTCTTTTCTCCGCGAATATTAAGTTATATGAAGCCGTGTTATTTTATGAAATCATGTTAGAAGAAAATATGCTATAATCTCCTTATTATTTATGTAACAGTGTACTTTAAAGATATTACAAATCCACTCATTCATTTCTTTGCATTACCATGCAATATTTTTTATTTACTTAAAAAAAATCCAATTTTGCATATGATTACAGATAACAATGCTCAGCTTGCGTATAGCTGACTTTTGTTTGCGTCTAAAAAAAAAAAAAGAGTATGAAGTATAGCTTCGCAAATATTCAATTTACGCGAATTTAAATCGCATAACTTGGGGGTTGAGTGTACTTTTTATATTTTAAAGTATAAATTTCATAAAGGGTACCAAAAATGTCATATACGGCCAAAACGTTATTGATATTTATGCAGTCGGATTGCTCCTTTTTACAGCAAAAACAACGTGTGCTGAGAGGAAGGGAAATACATTATAAGTACAGACAAAAATGAATTTAAAATGAAATACTTTTTAAATATTTAAAGTAACTTCCTTCAGACTCAATAAAATGAGTCTCCAGAAAGATCCTCATCTTCTAAATAGACTGCAGATGCTGTTGGCTGTAATTTCTCCCAAAATTTTGTTTTTTGACGGCATATTTGCTCGTTGATAATTGTACTTAAATATAAAAACTAACATTAGTCGAAATATGTTTTTTTCCCTGGTATTTTGTGATAACATACTGAACGCAGAAAACTAGCTTGTTTTAAGATTATTACGTTGACTAATTTGTGTCCTAATTTCATTTCTTTGCGCACGTTAAGACGCAATGAGCAACTACAGGTTGCTTCTTGCAAAAAGCCATGTGCCAAAGTCTTTCCTACGTACTTGTAGTACTTTCTCTAACAATGTGTTTTCCGTCTTGAGGCTGCTAGCTCTATGCACACATTTCCTTACACGTTTTTTGTGACATGCTAGGTAAGATAAAGTGGTTGTATTCTTTGCACTCAATGTCTAGGCTGGGGCATAACAGCAATTAAAAACTTTTTTTTTTAATTTGAGAATTTTTTGAAGAAATAGTGTGTGCTTTGGAGATCCATAATATCAGATTCTGTGAAAACTTTGTAAAATGTTTTATTTCAATAAAATATTAGAGAAAGCCACAGCTTTTCAGTGTATTATTGTGTACCAGATTCACACGGTTCTTCTTTTATCTTTTTGTTTTGTATTTTCGGAACCGCGTCCTGATACAACATATAGACCATATGTCCATGTTGAACGGATACCGAGATCGAGCCGTGCCTGAACGAGGTAAAAATAGTTCTTTTGCGACAACAACCGTAGGCGAGTGAAGTATTATAGACTTCATAATACTAGGTATAATTTTTTTAATGAAGCTGGGAAAATTAGTAATCTTCCTCTCTGGCGATTGTTTGTAAAACTGAAGAGCAGGGTCAAGTACACATTTACAGCTGGTTAAACTGGAAACAACTCCGCCTAGGCCAGTCTCAAGCCCGGCTGAAAAAGGAGGAGGGCGGCCTGGATGGAGGCCGTAAGGAGGCAGCACCTCCATCATACAAAGGCACAACAGGCCAATCACCTATTTGTCTTAAATACCAGATTACGTGAAACATAAGAGAGAAACCCTGACTGATTCTAAAGGCGACCAGCTGGAACGGACTACGACATACAGAACATGGAACACAAGAAGTATAAATGGGAAGGAAGAGGAGCTGGTGGAAGAGATGAAGAAAGCCAAATTAGAAATCCTGGCTTTAACAGAAACAAAGAAAACAGGACAAGGAGTCATGGATCTCGATGGCAACATGCTGCTCTACAGTGATGTCCCCACATCTGAAAAAGCTAAAAGGATCGTGGGTTGTATTGTGGCCAAGAACCAAAGGGAAAATATCAAGAGATGGAACTTTGTCTCCTAACGTATTATGGTCCTAAAACTGAAAAAAGGAGAAACCATAGTCAACCTTGTCATTGTGTATGGGCCAAATGAAGATGAGCGAGCAGAGGTCAATGAGGATTTCTTCGAGCTGCTTCAAAGGACAGTGGACGACTGCCTGAATGAAGTCATCCTGCTCGTATATCTCAATGCTAGAGTTGGAAATGACCATGTTAGATGGGGTGGAGTTATCAGAAGATATGGAAAAGATACTCTTAATGACAATAGAAAGTGACTCCTTAGATTCTGCACTGAGCAGAATCTGATCATTACAAACACAAAGTTCCCCATAAGCGCATACAAGTATACACTAGGTGTGAACCAACAAAGAATGAGAAATCAGTGATCGACTATGCCATAGTTAGGAAGAGCTCATTCAAATATGTCCGGGATGCTAGAGTGTGGAGGGGGGCCAGAGATCAGAAGTGACCACTACTTGTTAACAATTAAAAGAACAACTGAAAGAGTTACTCGGCCTAGGAACTGCCTAACTTCACGCAAGAAGCTAAGTAAACGAACAGGGGAAACGAGCATTAAGACCTACAAGTGACAGAGCCAGAAGTGAAGACCAGATACCAGGAGCTTATTGCGACAGCAGTGAGAAACACAGAACAACAACCTCATAACCTGGAAATACTCTGGCTGACATTCAAGGACATCATAAAGACAGCTGCAACAGAAGCATGTGGTGAAGTTCGACTTGGGAACAAGAGAAAGAGGACACCTTGGTGGACAGATGAGGTTAAAGAGAAAATAAGAGAGAAGAAAAAGGCATGGAAACAATACTTAGGAGCTAAAATCTCTGCAAGAAAAACAGAGAAATATACAGAATATATGATACTCAGAACAGAAGCAAAGAACAAGGTGCTAGCAGAAAAACAAAAGTCCTGGGAAGAATTTGGAGAAAAGCTAGAACACGATGCGCAAGAATAACAGAAATTGTTCTATAGAGACCCTAAAGAACATGAGGAAGGAAAAACATTGCCCTCTTAAATTTATAAAGGACAAACAAGGCAAATCGCTTACTGCACCAAAAGAAGAAATGGAAAGATGGAAAGAATATTTGTCAGAACTCCTGGATAGTGAGCATGGTGAAGCATCAGAAATGATAACCACTGGCACAGAAGAGGAAACCAATGGTGATGAAGATGACATAAAGATGGAAGACTTGAAGGCAAAACTGGAGAAAATCAAGATGGGCAAAGCAGCAGGGCATGATGGTATAACACCGGAAATGGTTAAATACATGGGAGAAGCAGGCGACCTAGTACTCCTAAGAGTCCTACAGGCAGCGTGGTGCAACAAGACCATACCATAGGATTGGGAGATTGCCATAATAACACCGACTTTCAAAAAGGGTGACAACTGACAATGTGGAAACCATAGCGGCATATCACTTCTCAGTGTCCCTGGTAAAATCTACTCTAGAATCCTGGAGCAGAGACTCAGACACCTAGCTGAGCCACAAATGGATGAGGTCCAGTGTGGCTTCCGAGCAAATCGAAGTACTCAAGACCTAATCTTCACACTCAGACAGTTGAGTGAAAAGGCACTCGAGTATAAGAGTGAGTTTCATCTTTGCTTCTTAGATCTGGAAAAGGCATTTGACAAGGTCCCCTGGAACAAACTCTGGGACTGTTTGGCAAGGAAGAACATTCCATCTCCTCTGATTCAAGCTATACCGAACTTCTACAAGTCTTGCAGAAATTATGTGAAGATGGCAAACCATAAGTCAGAAGTATTAAGGACCACAACTGGTGTAAGACAAGGTGATATCCTGTCACCTTATCTTTTCATACTCCTCATGGACGATGTCATCAAGGCATGTAAGGAGAGGACAAGAAAGTATTCAGTGGGGTACTGGAAGATGAGACAGGTCTGTATTTCAGAGCTGGCATTTGCTGATGATGTTGCCCTGATTGCTAAATCAGAGGCACATCTTCAATCCAACCTGCAAGTCTGGAAAGAAGAGCTGGAGAAGAGAGGGGTGATCATAAGCAGCTCGAAAACAAAAACCATGGTGATATCAGGAGATGAAAGAAGACATCAGATTAAGCTGAGAGAACAGATCCTGGAGCAGGTCGACCACTTTAAATACCTCGGAGCTGTCATAGACCGGAAGGGAGGCATCAAAGAAGAGTTGGCTACCCGAGGAGCAGCAGCTGGGAGACTTTTTCAAGCCATAAATCCAGGATTCCTCAGCAAAAGAGAAGTTGGTAAGAAGAGAAGATGGCTGTATACCACTCCACCTATGTCCCAGTCTTGACGTATGGATGCGAGTCATGGGCAATGACTACAACACACAAAAGCCAGATCCAAACCTCAGAAATGAGGTATCTGAGGAAGGTGGTTGAAGTAACAAGAAGAGACATGGTCCGCAACCAGACGATACGTCAAGGCCTAAAAACCAAACCCCTGCAGACCCAAGTAGAACAGTCCCAACTGAGATGGTTTGGCCTTGTCTGTAGAATGGGAGAAGATCGGCTACCACGGCAAGCATGGGAAACTAAGAGCCATGGATCAAGACTTCTATGACGACCCACAGTCCGCTGGGAGGACAACATTAGACAATCTTTGAAGGACCGAGGACTAGAATGGAACCAAGCTATGAGGAAGACAGCTGATAGAATAGTATGGCGCTCTCTCTCTCTCTCACAAACCTCTACACCTCACGGTAGAAGAGGAACGACTAAGTAAGAAGTAAGTAAACTGGAAACCTGAAGCTACCAGATTTGGATCATGGAACATGAAAACTGTGCCGCGAAAGGAAAGCGCTCTAATTGCTTAACCCAGGTGTAGGCGAACTTTCTTAGAGACGGTCCGGAAAGTCAATATGTGTTGGTGTTGCGGGTCACAAGGACGTGGTTAAAACAAAGAGTATAATGTGATGTATGTTGCTTTCTTTTAGCACTGAAGTAGTCTCACTGCATTTTAGACAAAATACTTCGTTATTTGATTCATAAAAAATAGTCCACACTCTATAGCTTTTTTAACCGCATCACAATCAGAGTCAAAATGTGTCACGAGATTTGCCTCCACTTTGCTCTACAGTAGTGGTCCACCAGTGGTCAAAACTCAAGATTATCTAAAGTGGGTCTTCAAAGGTGTCTACCGTAGCACAAGATTACTCTTGGCAGAGTGGTAGATAGAAGGATAATAATGCTTCTATCCCAAGTGAGCATTCACAAGATAATTCAGAAGTCAAGTACAATGCTACCTAGGGCAGAGCACTATTAACTTATATCTGATCCGTCACCTTTTGTGAAGTTTTAAGCAATGCTGTGGCTTGTTTGAGCCCCAGCTGGTTTAATCCAGCGAAATTCCTGTTATAAGTATTTTTGGCTCTATGGCTGTAACTGTATGTATATATATTAAAGATTCTCGATCATGCATGCGCCCTCATATCTATAATAACTGAATCAACTATGAATTTGTAAAATAACATATAACAAATTTAATAATCAATAAGTCTTTATCAGTCTAAAATATATATGAAGTGATGGGGGAACTTTAGTTAAAAATTGTCTTCACTGAGACTTGTTAAAGGAGTTATAAAATGTCCTTTTGCTGATTACTTTTAATAAAAACTTTGCTTGGCCTAAGTGAGTACTGCCGCCGGGGTTTTCGTCAATTATGTTGTGATGAGGGCACTCAGTGTCGAATCCTAGCTGTTGACTCAGAAGATAATGGCGAAGACTCTTACTTCAGACTGGTCTCTTGTAAGTGTAACTTCGTACCACGAACAGTAATGTAGTCTCGTAACACGAACTTAAAGAAAAATAAAATAAAACAAATGCCTCTGCTAAGTACATTTGTTGGCTGAAGATTAACAGGCGCATTGTCTCGCTGTCCTTCCACCAGTTGGGTCTCTCTTAATTTTTATTCTCACTTAGCATATACAGCATAGCTTAGGGAATATGATTAGAAATCACCGTTATTCTTCCGGTCACTTAAATGAGAAAATTTGTCTGGACAGCGCGAGTTCAATGATTTGTGGATAAACTACAATTAACAAGGTACATATATCTCACAAAATGATACTATACACTTTATGCACACGTGATATTATCATCACTCCTCACTGATCTATTCGGGAGTCTGGGGTTGCTCCTGCTTTCGCTTTCCCGAGAAAACTGGCGTTAAGTCAACACCAGCGCTTGTTGTAGTAGTTTATGAACATACCATTTTCATATATTGAGGTTGCCAGCCTCTTATGCCTAGTATAACCACTGAGCAAGTACAGACATGTCAAATTCACATTGTAAAATAAATGTTTACACTTACCCCAAATTAACGTTTTAGGAACTCAATCTCCTGGTACAGATGAATGGACACAACAACTATGATTAGATGCTTCGAACCCTTGGTCGAGGAAATTTTAGTATTCCTCTTATGACGGGTGCTCTGATTCCTTAAGTATCCAGTCTTGATATTTAAAAATTCGGTTTTTCTTTCTTAAGTTGCAAAGGTGCTCAAAAAGTTCCATGCCTTCCTAACTCTTTAACTTTTGTCTCCAGCGCTCTTCTTCACTTTTTTTTTCGTACGCCCGCTAATACTCGAGGCGAAATCTCAGGTTATTATTAATGTCTAGCCTGACATTGATTTTACGTGAGTATCCCTTTTTTCTTGTACAGAGACAGGTGTCCCTCGCCATTCAGGCAGATACTCGCCGATTTCGGAGGTACCCATTAGAGCTTGGTCGGCTCAGGAGCCGCCAGTCCCTGGTCGACGACACTTCTTCAAATGTCCTCGCCAGGTCTCGAGTTAATCCAGTCCAAATCCCGGTCACGAAAAATCCTCAAATGCCGTCGCCCGGGTTTGATCCTGGATCACCCGGTCGCTAGAGCGGTGTTGTAACCACTACGCTAGCGCGGCTCCCTAAACTTCTTCATATGTTTTTCGATCTTTCCTCTACCGCTTTTACTCTGGTTACTCCAGAACAAGGATTGTCTTGTAACGTTTTCTACAGCTTTTTTTAATGTGTACCCTATCTACTGACAGGTAGTTCTTCTCATCTGCAGTTCCACTGGCACTTGTCCAGCTCTTTCTATCGGTTCTGTATTGGTTACTTTATCACACCATTTCAATCCTTCAAATCTGCATAAACACCCATTTATGAAAGCCTGTAACTTCTTGTTTCTTATTTAAACTTTTTTTTCGTCTTCCATATTTCACAGACTATCATACCCTATCATATATGCATGGAGGAATATCTGCAGTCGTCTTTATATGACCACTAGCTAAGCACAATGCTATAGTATATAGAAGTAAAAGTGAACCTCTGTCTGTGAGGCTTATTACACCTTCATTGACTCTTGAAATCATCCACATACTTCCAGGGATTCCCCTTGTGGTGAAACTTGTTGAGACACCCAGCATTTTACTTTATGCTTGGAGGAGTCACCTGAGCCCCAGACATGACTCTGGTTTTTACCTGACAAGATGTGATGAACCTTTAAATATAAGCCAAGCTGGAGAAACTCGAGCTCATGACATCTGCTCAACACTTTTTAGAATGACAGAAAAGCCACAGGGAAAGCTTAGATCTGCATTGTAGATAATACCAAGGAGTCTTGCACTTGGTATTGGCTGCAAAAGAGCAAGAAGCTCAACAGTCCTAGTTAAACAACAACAACAACAACCGTATCATAATATCAGTGCAATGTTATGTCTGACTTTTAAAATATAAGATATCTAAAAATTTATCAACGTCACGATCTCAACAAAAGTGTTATCCAAGACAAAGACAAACATAAATACGGGGAGACCAGAGTCAGTGAAATATAAATATAGTTATAGACAAGCCCAAACATAAACACACATCAGAGTCAGAGAAAGACATAGTCACAGCAGGACTTGGCATGATTGTGTTAAAGGTCTATACTTCATAGTGATCAGAAAAATAATGATGATAATGTATAATAGTGCGTGTATATTGCGATGTTTATGATTGTATGTGATTCTATCTGTCACTGTATCTGTAGGTGATTGTATCTGTATGTGATTTATCTGTCACTGTATCTGTAGGTGACTGTATCTGTTTGTGATTGTATCTGTTACTGTATCTGGAGGTAACTTTATCTGTATATGATTGTATCTGTCACTGTATCTGTGGGTAATTGTATCTGTTTGTGAGTGTATATGTCATTGTATCTGTATGTGATTGTATCAGTCATTGTATCTGTATGTGACTGTATCTGTATGTGATTCCATCTGTCACTGTATCTGTATGTGACTGTATCTGTATTTGATTGCATCTGTCACTGTATCTTTAGGTGACTGTATCTGTATGATTATATATGTCACTGTATCTGTATGTGACTGTATCTGTATTTGATTGTATCTGCCACTGTATCAGTATGTGATTGTATCTGTATGTGGTTGTATCTGTCACTGTATCTGTATGTAAAATTATCTGTATATGATTGTATCTGTCACTGTATCTGTATGTCAATGTATCTGTATGTGATTGTATCTGTCATTGTATCTGTAGGTGACTGTATCTGTATGTCATTGTTTCTGTAGGTGTCTGTATCTGTATGTAACTGTATATGGCACTGTATCTGTAGGTGACTGTATCTGTATGTGATTGTATCTGTCACTGTATCTGTAGGTGATTATATCTGTATATGATTGTATCAGTCACTGTAACTGTATCTGACTGTATCTGTATGTGATTATATTTGTCACTGTATCTGTAGGTGACTGTATTTGTAAGTGATTGTATCTGTCACTGTATCTGTAGGTGGCTGTATCTGTATGTGATTGTATTTGTCACTGTATCTATAGGTGACTAAATATGTATGTAATTGTATATGTCACTTTATTTGTAGGTACTGTACCTGTATGTTATTGTATCTGTCACTGCATTTTGTAGGTGACTATATCTGTATGTAATTGTATCTGTCACTGTATCTGTAGGTGACTGTACCTGTATGTGATTGTATTTGTCACTGTATCTATAGTTGACTGTATTTGTATGTGATTGCATCTGTCACTGTATTTTGTAGGTGACTGTATCTGTATGATATTTGTCACTGTATCTGAAGGTGACTGTATATGTATGTGATTGTATCTTTCACTGTATCTGTAGGTGACTGTATATGTATGTGATTGTATCTGTCACTGTATCTGTATGTGACTGTATCTGTATGTGATTATATCTGTCCATGTATCTGTAGGTGACTGTATCTGTAAGTGTTTGTATTTGTCAGTGTATCTATAGGTGACTAAATCTGTAAGTAATTGTATCTCTCACCATATCTGTATATGACTGTGTCTGTATGTGATTGTCTCTGTCACTATAACTGGATGTAACTGTATCAGTATAGTATTGTGTCTGTCACTGTATCTTATGTGGTTGCATCTGTCACTGTATCTGTTGAAGACTGTATCTATAAGTGATTGTATCTGTGTTTGTATCTGTAGTTTACTGTATCTGTATGTGATTGTATCTGTCACTGAATCTGCAGGGGACTGTATTTGTAAGTGATTGTATTTGTCACTGAATCTGTAAGTGACTGTGTCTGTAAGTAACTGTATATGTCTCTGTATCTGTATGTGATTGTATCTGTCACTGTATCTGTAAGTGACTGTATCTGTATGTGATTGTATATGTCAATATATATGTAGGTGACTTTATCTGTATGTGATTGTATCTATCACTGTATCTGTAGGTGACTGTATCTATATGTGATTGTATCTGTAACTCTATCTGTAGATGACTGTACCTGTATGTGATTGTATTTGTCACTGTATTTATAGGTGACTGTATTTCTATGTGATTGTATCTGACACAGTATATGTAGTTTACTGTATCTGTAGGTGACTGTATATGTATGTAATTATATTTGTCACTGTATCTGTAGGTGTCTCTATATGTACGTATTTGTATCTGGCCCTGTATCTGTAGGTGACTATATCTGTATATGATTGCATCTGTTACTGTATCTGTATCTGACTGTATCTGTATGTGATTATATTTGTCATTGTATCTGTAGATGACTTTATTTGTATGTGATTGTATCTGTCACTGTATCTGTAGGTGACTGTATCTGTATGTAATTGTATTTGTCACTGCATCTGTAGTTACTGTACCTGTATGTGATTGTATCTGTCACAGTATCTGTAGGTGACTGTATCTATATGTAATTGTATCTGACACAGTATCTGTAGTTTACTGTATCTGTAGGTGACTGTATATGTATGTAATTATATTTATCACTTTATCTGTAGGTGACTGTATATGTACGTATTTGTATCTATCACTGTATCTGTAAGTGACTGTATCTGTATGTGAGTGTATCTGTCACTGTATCTGTATGTGAGTGTATCTGACACTGCATCTGTAGGTGACTGTATCTGTGTGTGATTATATCTGTCACTGTATCTGTAGGTGACTGTATCTGTATGTGTTTGTATTTGTCAGTGTATCTGTAGGTGACTTTATCTGTATGTGAAAGTATCTGTCACTGTATCTGTATGTGACTGTATCTGTATGTGATTGTATCTGTCACTGTATCTGTAGGTGACTGTATCTATATGTGATTGTATCTGTCACTGTATTTGTAGGTGACTGTATCTGTATGTGATTTAATCTGTCACTGTATCTGTAGGTGACTGAATCTGTATGTGATTGTATCTGTCACTGTATCTGTAGGTGACTGTATCTGTATGTGAGTGTATCTGTCACTGTATCTGTATGTGACTGTATCTGTATATGATTATATATGTCACTGTATCTGTACGTGACTGCATCTTTATGCGTTTGTATTTGTCAGTGTATATGTAGGTGACTTAATCTGTATGTAATTATATCTGTCACTGTATCTGTAGGTGACTGTGTCTGAATGTGATTGTATCTGTCACTATAACTGGATGTAACTGTATCAGTATAGTATTGTATCTGTGTTTGTATCTGTAGTTTACTGTATCTGTATGTGGTTGTTTCTGTCTCTGTATCTGCAGGTGACTGTATCTGTAAGTAACTGTATCTGTCACTGTATCTGTATGAGATTGTATCTTTCACTGTATCTGTAGGTAACTATATCTGGATATGTATCTGTCACTGCATCTGTATGCGACTATATCTGTACGTGATTGTATTTGTCACTATATCTGTAGGTTACTGCATCTGTATGTAATTATATCCGTCCTTCTATCTGTAGGTGACTGTATCTCTATGTGATTGTATTTGTCACTGTATCTATTGGTGACTGTATTTGTTTATGATTGTATCTGTCACTGCATTTTGTAGGTGACTATATCTGTACATAATTGTATCTGTCACTGTATCTGTAGGTGACTGTATTTGTATCTGATTGCATCTGTCACTGTATTTTGTAGGTGACTGTATCTGTATGTAATTGTATCTGTCACTGTAACTGGATGTAACTGTATAAGAATGTGATTGTATCTGTCACTGTATCTGTATGTGACTGTATCTTATGTGATTGTATCTGTCACTGTATCTGTAGTTTAATGTATCTGTATATAATTGTATCTGTATATAATTGTATCTGTCACTATTTCTGTAGGTGACTGTATTTGTATGTGATTGTTTCTGTAACTGTATCTGTACGTGACTGTATCTGTATGTGACTGTATATGTGACTGTATCTGTATGTGACTGTATATGTGACTGTATCTGTATGTGACTGTATGTGTATGTGGCTGTATATGTCATTGTATTTGTAAGTGATTGTATCTGTATGTGATTGTATTTGTCACTATACATGTAGGTGACTGTATATGTCACTGTATCTTTTTGTGATTATATCTGTATGTGACTTTAGATTTCACTGTATCTGTAAGTGACTTTATATGTATGTGATTGTATCTGTCAATGTATCTGTAGGTGACTGTATCTTTATGTGGTTGTATCTGTCAATATACCTGTAGGTGACTGTATCTTTATATGATTGTATCTGTCACGGTATCTGTAGGTGACTGTATCTGTATGTGATTGTATATGTCACTGTAACTGGATGTAATTGTATAAGTATATGATTGTATCTGACAATATATCTGTAGGTGACTGTATATTTATATGATTGTATCTGTCACTGTATCTGTAGGTGACTTTATCTGCATGTGATTGTATCTGTCACTGTAACTGGATGTAACTGTATAAGTATATGATTGTATATGTCACTGTTTCTGTATATGACTGTATCTTATGTGATTGTATCTGTCCCTGTATCTGCAGGTGACTGTATTTATATGTGATTGTATCTGCCACTGTATCTGTAGTTTACTGTATCTGCAGTTTACTGTATCTGTATGTGATTGTATCTGTCACTGTTTCTGTAGTTGACTGTATTTGTATGTGATTGTATCTCTCACTGTATCTGTAGGTGACTGTATCTGTATGTGACTGTATATGTCATTGTATCTGTATGTGACTGTAAATGTCACTGTATCTGTAGGTGACTTATCTGTATAATGATTGTATCTGTCACTGTATCTGTAGGTGAATGTATCTGTATGTGACTTTATATGTCAATGTATCTGTATGTGACTATTTGTATGTGACTGCATATGTCACTATATCTGTAAGTGACTGTATATGTCACTGTATCTGTATGTCACTGTATCTGTATGTGACTTTATAAGTCACTGTATCTGTAAGTAACTGTATCTTTATGTGATTGTATCTGTCACTGTATCTGTAGACGACTGTTTCTTTATGTGATTGTATCTGTTAATATATCTGTAGGTGCATGTGTCTTTATGGGATTGTATCTGTCACTGTATCTGTAGGTGACTGTATCTGTATGTGATTGTATCTGTCACTGTATCTGTAGGTGACTGTATCTGTATGTTATCGTATCTGTCACTATATCTGTAGGTGACTTTATCTGTATGTGATTGTATCTGTCACTGTATTGGCAGCTGATTTAATCTGTATGTAATTATTAGTGCTAGTGGCCCTGATAGTTTTTGTATGTGACTACGTCTGCAGTATGTGATTGTATCTATATGTCTTTCTTCTGCATTCAGTTGTTAGTCAAGATAAGTCTGTCAGGCAGGTCTCCACCAAGGAGGAAGACCACGGCCCTTTCTAGGTCAACAAGGAAGCTCCATAGCGTTTGTCTCAGCTCCATTTCCCTTCCCTGCTGTTTTCGTATTCCCTAACTCGAAAGTCACGCTCCCAGTTTGACATCTGGATCGACTGGAACGCCTCTCAATTAGATTTCAATGACAAACCCGTGACATTGCCTTGAGAAGCACGTGATGTAGCATCATGCCAATAGAACACTCACGAAGGAATTACTATAATTTAAACTATTAGAAATGAAGAATATTATGTAAAAATGGCACGTGTTTTAAAAGCAAACCTATCGGAAATATTACATCTGAGAAACATTGTGTAACGTTGTTTTTCAACAGCAGTTTATAAAAGGTTAGAGCACGAAATTAAACATCATTATGTCCTAAGCCTCCCAACGGGCTGATCACCCGTTTGCCAGTCACTTTGATTACGGAAACAACAACAAATGGATTGATTTGTCGTTGCCCTAAAGACGCCATTAGGCATGATGGGAACAACGGCAAAGAAAATCTATTCGCTGTTGCCCTTAAGACGCCACTAGGCGTAATGGCCACTGACTGCTTTGCCGGTCGTTGGCTAAGGACGGAAGAAGAAGAAGAAGAATGTCCTAAGCGGAACAAATAAAGTCAAGCAAACAAATACCAACCAACATTTCGCAAAATGGTGCGCATTACACCGTGAAAACTAAATTCAACACACAGGTTATAATGGCATGTTTTTAAAAGATATCCGCATATTTACAAAACATGTGGTAAATGATTTGTCATTTAAAAGTCAAATTTAATTCCATTGGTTAAATTTCACTTCACCGCCATTTCATTTTTGAATGGTAACTCCTTAGTTTCATAGAAAATGCAAACATAAGTATAACTATAAAGATCCAATGAAGGAGAAATGGAATGTAAAGGAATAAACGACTGAAAGAGAAATAATGTCGTCATCAAGAGATGCAACAGAAAGAGCACACTATAATTCAAACCCGTCATTTTTTTTGGCGGGATACTTGATCGTCATGAAGAACACGCACAGGTATACAATTATTTGTAATACAATAAAATGGCACTAACCGACTAATAAAGATAACGCACTCATCAGGACCAAGGTAACAAAAAATGTGGGAACTGTGACAGGCAGTTGTACAATCTACCACAAAGACCCAAGAAATAAAAAAAATAAAAAAATACTAGATGACATATACAACAAAATAGAGAAAGAATGAAAGAAAGAAAGAGAAATTATCTTTAGAGTAAAGATTTTTATTTTATAACAGTCTTATCGGTGACGTCGTGAACGTAATTAAGTTGCACTAGTTATCACTATCGATAATTATGAACTGGCAGTGGTGCACCACTTCACATACCTGGGGTCTACCATCAATGACAAACTCTCTTGACACAGAAATTGACAGCCGCATTGGCAAAGCTTCAGCCATCTTTGACCGCCTCACATCGCGTGTTTGGGGAAACTACCGATTAACAACGAAGACCAAAGCTGCGGTATATAACGCCTGCGTCGCCATCACACTCCTATATGGCAGAAAGACCTGAACAACGTATGATAAGCAAGAAAGAAGGCTCAATATCTTCCATCTACGGTGTCTACCCCACATCCTGGGTATTTCGTGGAAGGACAAATTGACAAATGTTGAGGTGTTGTCACGTGCTGGGCTTCAAAGCATGTATGCACTGCATAGAAAGCGCAAGCTAGACTGGCTTGGCTATGTCCGTCGCATGGACGATGGTCGCATCCCGAAAGATGTCTTCTTCGGACAACTGGCAGATGGCAAAAGAACAGTTGTGCGACCGTAGTTGAGGTTCAAAGATGTGTGCAAGAGAGATATGAGGAAACTGGACACAAATACAGCAGCCTGGGAGGACGAAGCTGCCGTTCGCACCATTTGGCGATGCTCTCTACGGCGCCAAGAACACGTCAAAATGAACACGAAAAAAAAGACATGCTAAGAGGACTGTCACCTCAGGGGCGAATGCCTACAATTAGTTATGACTGAAGGGGCTATTATATATATATATATATATATATATATATATATATATATATATATATATATATATATATATATATATATATATATATGAATAAGATGGACTACATTTTCTACATTAGAAGATCTGGAATATGCAGATGACATTGCACTACTAGCACATTCACATCAACACATGCAGGAAAAAACGGATAGACTTAATAAGCATAGCCAGCAGGTGGGCTTGAACATCAATCTAAATAAGTCAGAGGTCATGACGCTCAATGTGAGCAACCCCGAGCCCATATCAGTAAGGAATCAGCAACTGGAACAGACAGACACCTTCACATACCTAGGATGCATAGTAACACCAGACGGCGGAGCAAACAAAGACATCAACAACAGAATGAACAAAGCAAGAACATCCTTTTTTAGTCTAAACAACATCTGGAAGTCCTCTCAGTACAGCACAAGGACAAAATTAAGATTATATCAGAGCTGTGTGCTTTCTGTGCTTCTCTATGGTGCGGAATGCTGGAGAGTTATAGAGAAGGAAATGTCGAAATTGTCATCTTTTCACACAATATGCCTAAGAAAAATTCTCCGAATCTTTTGGCTGAATACCATCACCAACCAAGATCTGCTTACTCTGAGCAAGCAAGAGGACATGCACACCATCATAGCTGGCAGACGCTGGAGCTGGGTTGGCAGTGTCCTCAGAAGAGACCCCGATGCCATCACAAGAACAGCTATGCTATGAACCCCTGAAGGAAAACGAAAGAGAGGCCGACCAAAAACAACTTGGCGGAGGACTGTGGAGGCTGATATGCAAAGAATGAACCAGAGTTGGGGCACTGTACGAAGGATGGCCACCGACCGAGCAAAGTGGAATCAATTTGTTGTTGTCCTACAAGACGCCACCACGCGTGATGGCCACTGACTGGTTTGACGATCGGTGGCTAAGGATCAAAAAAGAAGAAGCAGAATATATATATATATATATATATATATATATATATATATATATATATATATATATATATATATATATATATATATATATATATATATATATATATATATATACACAGAGGGTCTGTGATATACGTCGCACTGATATACGTCGTTTCGCAGAAATGTCATTGATTAGTTAGAGACAGTAAACTCGATATGCATCGTATATATTCGCACTTTATTCGTTTGACCGGGAGATTCTATCGAATCTTTTCTTTCTCGTTTCGTATTTAAATTCATAATTACACACTTTATTTAAAATGAAAAATATATATAAAGTATGTATCAAAACATAAGTACACTAATATTAATGTATTAAATATTTTCATGTAATAGAACAAATACATTTTACAAAACTGTATAGCCATTGCTGTATATTGTACGGTACTGTAAATCATAATTTTAGAGATTATGTAATGAAATAATAATGTAAATAATAAATAAATTCTAAATTGTAGAAAAGAAACAATCTAACATGAGATTTATGACGCGAACATTTGTGGTGGCAAGCAGATGAAGTCAGACTACTTCTTGTAGAAAAAAGTCAGAACCTTAACCTCAACAGCTAGCCACAGAAGCAGCGGGACATTGAGCTACAGTTGCAGCAATTTCAATTGCTGAGGAGGAACAATTGTAATAGGAAGAATAATTTTAAAAAAACATTTTTGTTTTATTAATAAAAGTGTATTTTCTAATTATTATTCGGCAATTACAATACAGTATTACAGTTTAGTGTACAATAAAATAAATAGTTCCTTTTCGAATGCCTATACACTTGCATATCAATTCGAATTTTTTAGTTGGCCTGGAAAGTTTCTCCCACATAATTCAATAGACTGCTGCTCAACGTAATGCAACGTTTTCCGGCGTTTCCATGGCTCGCTTCGATGGAAGGCGACGTCTTTGTCTTTCTGCATCTGCAGCTCGACGTATGCAGCATCTTCCAATGTTTCGGTGGTTCGCTTCGATTGAGGCCAGTCTTTCTCTTTCTGCATCTACAGCACGGCTTGCATCAGCGTCTTGTGACGTCCCGCTTGCTTGATTTGAAGCATAACATATTCGATCGATTTTAATCTTCAGTTCTAGCTCGTAGTGTTGCAACTTTTTCATATATCATAGTAACTATATCCTTCACAATAATGACGGGGATAGAACTAAAGCTAACGTCTTAACCTTTCAGTATTTGCAGAACATTTAGAAGACCGGGGAACTTATTTTATTGATTCTCAAGTTATTTTACACATTTTTGTAAAGTTGGAAACAAGTTAGCTTTTTTCAAAGATGTGATTTTTCATGTTTGCCGTCAAAGGGACACAACAAACAAATACAAACAATAAAATAATAACACTAAAATATATGTAGATTTGTTATACTTTAGTTTAGTGTTTGATATTTAATATTGAAAATATAACGGTAACTATGTTTAGTGTCGTGCAATTTAGTGCAAATTATAGCAGAGCACGACTTTTACATTTTCGCATTGCAAATTGGGTTGGAAAACATTTATGTTGTTTTTTTTTTTTCTTTCAAGGGATGTCATTGATCCTCTGTCAAAGGGAAACTATCAAACGGCAAAATAAAAAAAATATATATAATGTATATTTTTTTGACACTTTACTATATGTTTTCTATTTATTATTTAAAATACAACTGCAAATTTGGTTGGAAAAAAGATGTGCCATATTAAGCTTTGTGTAATTTAGTGCTAAGGCCAGAAGCACACGCCTTTTATACAATTTCCAGACTGCAACAAAGTGTTTTGGGACGGAACGGAAGTTCTAAGATAACTATCTAAATATAATAATTCCCACAGTAAGGTTCTTCAGTCTGTCGGTCTGTCACATTTTGTGCACCGTCATTTGCGCACTCTTTTTCTTTTTTCGAGAGAGTACGTTAACTTTCGAGCACAGCTAAGGGAGTGCAACTGTGTTTGAAAGTTAGACAATAATTGTTTTGTTTCCCCTTACATGTACCCACGCGAAAATAGCAAAGTGTGACTGTGCATTAAATCAACAATCAAGATACTCTTCTGTCTGTTCCACACTCGTGATCTTGTCGTCTGTTCCACACTCGTGATCTTGTCTTCAGTTCCACACTGGTAATCTTGTCGTCTGTTCCACACTCGTGATCTTGTCGTCTGTTCCACACTCGTGATCTTGTCATCAGTTCCACATTGGTGACCTTGTCATCTGTTCCACACTGGTCTGGTTTGTTTTGGTTTTGGTTTTAAGGACTATTTTCATTGCACACGGACTACTCTATCATTGCTCCGATCTCATCCCTTAGATCACATAAGGAGGATCTCAGCGCAGTGCACGAACTCCGTAGCACCGGCAAGAATCTCAATGCGTGTATATAGAAATCACACATTCTATAAATATTTTTGTGGTGTGTAGGTTTCTAATTTTTAAACTGGTGATCTTGTCATTGGTTCCACACTGGTGATCTTGTCATCAGTTCCACACTGGAGATCTTGTTATCAAGTCTATACTGGTGATCGTGTTATCAGTTCTACACTGGTGACCTAGTCATCAGTTTCACACTCGTGTTCTTCTTGTCATCAGTTCCTCCATGGTGATCTTATCATCAGATCTACACTGGTGTTCTTGTCATCAGGTCCACATTAGTGACCATGTCCTACCATTTCACTCCTTTTATTCTACACAAGCACCCATTTATGAAAGTCTGTGACTTCTTGATTGTTGGTTTAGTTGGTTTCTCCTATTTTACAGACATACAATAGCACTGTCCTGACATTTGAGTTGAGGGTTCTTATTTTTGTGTTGTAATTGATTCGGCTTCCTTTAGAGATGCGGTAGCACAGTAGTTAGTGCACTGGCTTCCGAGCTCAGTGGTCCAAGGTTTGATCCCCAGTTAATGTGGGATTTTTAAGACCACAAGCGGCTCTGGGATCGACCCAGCCTCATGAATTGGGTACCAGAGGAACTCTGGGAAGGATAAAGGCGGCTGGTGTGGTGCTGACCACATGACCCCTAGTGTACCGTATTGTCAAGAAAACATGGGCTTGACACCATATTCACAATATGCCTCAATGGGCATGTGACGGGATCCTTTCTTTGGGTTGCGTCTTGTGCCACCCTACTAGAGGGCCTTACTTAGTTTTGGATGGCTGAATTTTAATTTGTTTATTGACCTGTTCATATGATTTGTGGAAGTTTTTGTTTTATTTTGTGTGTGGCTTAAAGCTTCTACACGACTGAATTGCCGGTACCATATCCAATCCTTCTTTGTCGCTTACTAGGTTAAAGTTCCACTATTGTTTGCTTCTCTTTCGGGTCACAGTCGTCGTAAAATGCACCTGAACGAAAATCTATACCAGAAGTAGGAAAAGCTCTGCTGTAATCATTGGTCAAAGGAATACAGGTCTTGTAATAACATTGTAACTAAAATCTTCTTCTTCTTTCTTTGATCTTTAGCCGCCGACCGTCAAAGCAGTCAGTGGTCATCACGCCTAGTGGCGTCTTGTAGGGCAACAACAAATTGATTCCACTTTGCTCGGTCGGTGGCCATCCTTCGTACAGTGCCCCAACTCTGGTTCATTATTTGCATTTCAGCCTCCACAGTCCTCCGCCAGGTTTTTTTGTGGTCGGCCTCTCTTTCGTTTCCCTTCAGGTGTCCAAAGCATAGCTGTTCTTGTGATGGCATCGGGGTCTCTTCTGATGACATGGCCAACCCAGCTCTATAAAGTGTGAAGAGCGGGAAATACAGTGTGCGGCTGTCAAATGATGTCACTGGAATAATCGTTCTAGAATTGTGTGTAAATTCCACGTATATTTTTTAAGTTGATATTTTTCTTAATAAAAGGAAAAAGCAAGAATGTTTACGTGAATGAAAGGCTGAAAGAAAGAAAAACAAAAAACGGAGGAAGCATTAAAAAAGTATGCTGAAAAGAAAGAAAGTAAGAAAGAACAACAGATAGACAGGCAGGCAGGCAGACATACAGACAGACAGTCAGGCAGACAAAGAGACGCAGACTGGCATGTAGACAGACATATCGACAGACATATATAAAGACAGACCTACAAAAAGACAGACATACAGAATGGCA
The DNA here is from genome assembly GCA_024509875.1 of Oreohelix idahoensis. Lineage (NCBI taxonomy): Eukaryota > Metazoa > Mollusca > Gastropoda > Stylommatophora > Oreohelicidae > Oreohelix > Oreohelix idahoensis. The sequence continues at coordinate 158,212 of JAMPIV010009940.1, read as the reverse complement.
CACAGACATAGAGATAGTTAGACAGATAGACCGACTAACTGACATAATTTTACCCCTAGGAACTTATAAGCACAAGGTAATAACGAAGTGTTACACCGCCATTGTACGTGCTTTCAAATGTATCAGTAACTATTTTATCTAGAACACGATTCACAAAAAACACTTCTGCTGTCACCGCCAAGTCAAGGTCTGAAGTCTGTAGAAAACATCAGGTCTGTATTAAATTAATCTGTACTGTTTTTTCGCCACGTTTCAAATAGAAAATATTGCAAGTTCACTAATAATATTTCTATACTTTCTGTGTGCTATTTAAACACCCAAAAAAAAAAAAAATCACCCCAGTCACTCGGATTCGAAAGAAGAGCCGGCAATAGTAATATTGTAGTTACTAGGGCTGCGCCGAATATTCAATTCGTAATCGATTCGGTGCCGAAAAGTGCATTCAATCAACTATTCGTATTCGGCCGAATAATACGCTGCCACCAAATACGAATAGTAAATTTCTGTTCAGCACTTGCCGACAACAAGTTTTCAGATAACACTGGCTAACAAAAAAAATTTTTTTTTCTTTCTCTAACATTTCTATGTTTTTCTGGTTAATTTTAATGCGCTGTTTTTAAATCTGCAAACCGTTTTTCTCTATCAGGTCGGGATCTCTAGAAATATGCATTTGAAGTTTTTTAACAACGCATACAGTATTACAGCATCATTCGTACAAGAAGTATAACAGTTATGTAGGCTTGAATTTCTTTGCAGTCGACTTTCGTCGGTGAATGGCATGTGGTACATCGCAATGAAGCATCCAACAATAATCGGCAAGCATGGTCACACTCCACCGTCCTTGATAACGTGACTCCATTACGGCGATATCTTGATGGAATCGTTCTCCATGTTCATCGCTGACTTCGCCAAGGTTGTCAGGGAAAAAGTCAAGATACGAATCGAGCAAATGGATTTTGAGGGACATGTTACAGCCCATAATTCTGTATGCATCTATGCACTGCTTAACAATATGCACATAGTCGACAGATTTGTGATTTCCCAGAAAGTTATCGACGATCGATTTGAATGCCATCCATGCGCGAAGTTCACTACCATGTAACAAGTTCTCAAATTGTTTGTCTGCAATAACTTTCCTAATTTGAGGTCCTACAAAGATACCTTCCTTTATCTTTGCATCGCTAACTTGCGGAAACTTTTCTCGAAGATAAGTGAAAGCTTTGCTCGTTTTATCTAACGCTTTTACGAAATTCTTCATGAGCCCCAACTTTATATGTAACGTTAGTAAAATGATGCTGTCTTTGTTAACTAATGGCTCGTGTATTACATTTTTATGCCCGAGCTGCATACGATCCCTCATAGGCCACACCTTTCTTGCATAATGTTCCTGTCTGTTGCGGCTGTCCCATTCACATAGGAAGCAACAAAATTTAGTATACCCAGTCTGCATGCCCGTGAGAATTGCAATGACCTTTAGGTCTCCACAAATCCGCCATTGGTAGTCATTGTACTTTATTCTTGCCAAAAGTATAGCCATATTGTCATAAGTTTCTTTCATATGAACAGGTAGGCGACTAGAATTGATGAAAATAAATTTCCGTTATGCAATAACACGGCTTTTAGACTAGTCTTGGAAGAGTCAATGAAAAGTCACCATTCGTTGATCGTTGACTATGTGCTCATGACCGAGGTGCACTATTAGACCGTTTACATCTTTGCAATAGCAAATGTCATCATCCATCTCAAAGTATTGAACAAGTTCTCTGTGTCTATGACGAAATTTAGATATCGGAGTATTGGACGCTAAAAGATTCCATTCTTTGAGTCGCGAACCGAGTAATTCTGCTTGTCCTTTGGTAAGAGCGAGATCACGTATCAGATCTGAAAGTTCTGAATGGTTAATTAAGTGAACACCATCATTCACCGGTATATAATCCGAGTCAGAATTAGTTTCTAAAGTAGGTAAACTATCACTTTCTGATGGTTCATTCACGTCCAACGGATATTTTTTCTGGTGGAACTGGGATCGGACACGTGATTGGATCATGAGGCACTGGTTTCAAAACCGATTCAATATTTGGATAAACCACAGACTTTCTAGTTTTAAAAGTGAAACCATGGATATATGTCAAGCAGAAGTAACAATCAGTAGCGTGATTTGTCGGGTCATGCCATATTACTGGCACTCCAAAAGGCATCGACTTATGCTTCGGCGATTTTCGTAACCAACCTGCCAATGTATTTGCACAAGTCGAACAAACTGCATTTGGCTTCCAAGATTTATTTGCATCATCAACTTTCGAATCGAAATAAAGTTCATATGCTTTCTTTAGTAATGGTGTAAAGTTTTTCTGGTGAACACGATCGGTAAAATATCCGCACACGTAACAGAACAGATCAGCCGAATTTCTACAACTTCTAGAAGCCATATTTCGCTCAGAATTATTTCAAAATACAGTAACTATTTGAAAAATAGCGTAACATATGTCATGCATCTTTTAGCAGTATAAAAAGTAGAATTATTTTGCATTTTATTAATTTTAATAAGTTATATAGTAAAAATGAAACGGAGCAAATAACGGTTTCCCAAAAATATATTTATTCACAAATATCTTAAAAACTCGACGTGATAGAGATAAATGGATTTCAAATTTGAAATCAGCGCAAGAAACTGACCTAAGAACACTTATTCTTATATAAGAAAGAAAAATGTTTGTCAGTGTAATAGATGTCTTTTGGAAGAGAAAGTTGAGAGATTTTTTTTTTAAAACTAGTGCATGTTTCATGCAGCAATTAAAAAAAAAACTGATTAATAGCTAGTTAGTAGCACTAAATACTTCCAAGATATTTGTGGTATTTTCTGTAACGCTGCATAATTCATAAATATGTCCGTAGACTTATTGAACACAACTTTGTATGCCCAACATTCACTCTCTATTCGTATTCGTATTCCGCCGAATAGTTAAAGGCCTCCATTCGCATTCGGCCGAATATTAAAAACCATAAGTGGGTGCAGTACTTACCACTCATTGCCATAGGCGGAGACTAAAATAAATGGGCAGGAGTATCTACGCAGAAACGTTGTGACCAAGAAAAAAAAAACACAAAACAACAACAACAATATGGAAAAGAATACGAAAGGCAAAAGAAGCCTTCTTCTTATTGGGAGGTATATGGAAATGAAAATAAATCAAGTCCAAATAAATTAAAACGAAGAAAAAAGAATCTTCACGTCAAATGTTGGATCACTGGCTCTTAGGCTCCCATACCTGCCGTTGCAGCCAATCTTCTCCCATTCTGCAGACATGACCAAACCATCTTAGTTGAGACTGTTCTACTTGAGTCTGCTTGCTTTTATGCCTTGACGTATCGTCTAGTTGCGGGCCATTGTGGTAAGTTGGGATTATATAAATAGTTATAGGGGACTTAGTGTTCTGACTGAGATCAGCTGTGAAGGTATCTGTATCTAATAAGTGTGGTGTGTTACAGATGACCTTACTTTGCTACCACATTTAGACCTCAATCAGACTTATTCTGGAATATGGTGATGACTACGTTGAATGTCTAGGGTTATGATAGTGATGAAGTGTAAGTTCACAACAACCAACAGACAGATAAACACTTTTATTAAGATCCACAACACTTTACAACACTATGACAAGCACATACATATAACACTCTAGAAGACTAGCTTAAGTAAGTCAAGTGTTAACTTTTAAATTATGTATTAGTTTCTTTCAATAATAGATATCCTGATCCAACTACAGAGTGAATCAGGAATCACAATCAAATGTAAACTCAATGTTTATGTACAAAATTTATACAAAGGATCTTTGTCCTGACATATAATATTATTACAATATGTATGTAGGGTTGTGATGTAGTATTATGAGGTAATACTGGCTTTTGAAGCTAGGTTGTTGTTTGTCATCACGACTTCATGTGTTTGTTACTGGTGGAAATAATATTGAAGGGTTCACAATTTCTTTTTATTTGTAAAACAATAACTGTCCATCTTGATTTAGTATTACAGTCAATTTTAGAGTGGGTTATACAAGGGTGAGCTGCTCTGGCTGACGAATTCTTAGCTTATATGTCGGCGGCAGGAAAACTGTCTCCTCTGCTCGCTTGCTTCTCAGTTATCTTGAAATACACCGCTGGTCGATATCTTGGACAAGGAGTCTGCTGCCAGCCCTCTGGATGCAGCAAAACTCAGACCAGATGCTGCTCTAATACTTCAGTACCACGGTCCCTGAAATAAGAAGGTTGTACCTCCTTCTTCAGAACTAATATATATATATATAATCTATTTCCACACTGAAGTACAGGACATTACAAACACAGAGTTCAGCGCTGTAGGCCAACTGCTAGCTTCTCATGTGACAATATACACCAGTATTCCTCTCCCTAATGGTTACAACGCCTCTGCAATTCCAGCGTTAATTCCTTCTATACAATAGGATAGGTGTCATGTTACTATTTGGCAATCCCATATATGTCTATGCAGTTATACTCCTCTCTGACAAGCTTTTACATGGTGGAGCAATATCTAGGCTTTGCCTTCTGTTTGCTACTGAACCACACACATACAGACACAATTTGTCATTTCATATTCAATTTTCATATAATATATATATATATATATATATATATATATATATATATATATATATATATATATATATATATATATATATATATATATATATATATATATATATATATATATATATATATATATATATATATATATATAGGAAATATGTCTAGCTTACCACAATTCAAGGAAATATACACAAGTAACGTTGACTGGCGATGAATTCTGGCACAATTTTGATCTGCCTTATCCCAGGCTTTTATTAGAAAAATATTAGCTTGATCTCAACGCACTTGCTTCTCACAAAATTTATTTTCAAAACTGGCCCTGAACTGACGCTTCTATTTGACTATATCGAACGTTCTAACCAAGGAGACCATGTTTACAAGAGCCTTTGATAAAATTTTACCCATCCTACACATTGCCATTAACAACAGTAATAGTATTTGCAGTTCGACTAATAAGGTTTGGCCTTACATATTACTACAGCCAATCAAATCGTATCTAACTTGTTGGCCTCATTTCCCCTAAAGCAGTGTTTTTCAAACATGCCATTATGAGCAAATATGATCTTGTGCTGTCAGACAACCCCACTATAGTATTTTGGCTATAATTTGTTAATTACTAGACTATTTGCGTAACACATAACATATTCTTTGTCAGCAAGTCCTAAGGCACAAGAATATATAAGTTTAATGGGACCAAGAGGCTTCGTTCAAAATATGTATTATTCTATGATAGTCGTGCTGTTACCACCTGTTCACTTCCATACTATGGGATGTCTTCTGTACTGTCAGACTAATGTCAGGAGCTTAGACATAAATCAGTAGAATGTCAGGTTTCCCAATAAGATTTTAAACCTGTTTTCAAAACCTAACCTCGTATCGTTAGTGTTTTTTTATTACTGTTTATTTGAAAAGAATCAGGTCTTCATGCCTTTCGCGTGTGATTGGCGTCACTTTTTAAGCGCGAGACGACGTGGTACAATTGCATGCGTTCCTCCGTGCATCTCTCTCTCTCTTTTCTAAGCCCGTCTGTCTTTTAGGTTAACGTAGTGTGTATAATGACATTAATGTAGTATTATATCTAGGTCATTATGCAGTTTGCGTATCTCAAGGTTTTCTAAGAAAGACAGTACCAGATTTATTTTTAGAAACGCGTGTAGCTTATGCAGACGGAGCAGAAAAAGGGGGTTTCTTGTTCAGCCCTTATGGCGTTCTACAACACAGGCGTACGCTATTGCGAAAGCACTGGTCTGTCACCATTCTTCTTTCTTTCTATTGAATTACTTCGTTAGGCTTTACATTTATTTTCTAATTTATATATGTGGATTAGAATTTTTCACCACAGCCTTGTCTCTTCTTGTTACTTCAACAATCTTTCTCAGATACCTCATTTCTGAGGTTTGAATCTGACTTTTCTGGGTTGTAGTCATTGCCCATGATTCGCATCTATGGGTCAAGACTGGGACATTGGCGGAGCGGTATACAGCCATCTTGGCAACTTCTCTTTTAATGGCAAACTCTGATAAACTCTTACTTAGCGGTCTCTGAATCATGGAGAACAACAAAAACATCAAGACATAAATTACAGACTTTCATAAATTTGTGCTTGTGGGGATCACCATTGTGAAACAGTTGAGAAGAACCAGACAAATGCTTGTGGGGATCACCAATGTGGAACAGTTGAGAAGAACCAGACAAGTGCTTGTGGGGATCACCAATGTGGAACAGTTGAAAAGAACCAGACAGGTACTTGTGGGGATCACCAATGTGGAACAGTTGAGAAGAACCAGACAAGTGCTTGTGGGGATCACCAATGTGGAACAGTTGAGAAGAACCAGACAAGTGCTTGTGGGGATCACCAATGTGGAACAGTTGAGAAGAACCAGACAAGTGCTTGTGGGGATCACCAATGTGGAACAGTTGAGAAGAACCAGACAAGTGCTTGTGGGGATCACTGTAGTGGTGTTTGATGGTATTGTATGATGGTGATATTACTAAATGTAATGTATGAGGCCAGCTGTGAAGGCTCCTGAGATAAGATGTAGTTGTGAATTGTCAGAAGGCCTTTCTTGCTACCACTACGACCTCACACTATTTTTTTTTAATGAATGTAGCTACGTAAAGTGTCTAGGGTTATGATATGTAGTGTGGTGTAATAGGTTATAGATATACCCACAGATATTTAACAAGACTAATAATATTAATAAATGTTAAAATACACTGAACTAACTCACGTGTGCAAAATTTTTTGATAGAATTATATTACATTTATTTTGTTCTGGATCAATTTTTTAGATTGACCAGAACTTAAAAGGGTTTAGAGATTATGAAAGAAATGCATGGAATATTATATCATAAATGCAATAGTGTACATATATATGTACTATACTAGTTAGTTTTATTAAAATGGTCTAGTAGTCATCTACTTGGGAGGATAGTTAATGTTTGTGCTGTTGGGGTGGCCTCATCACACCTGTCTATATTGACTACACAGTGTCCAGAAAATGGTGGGAATTTTTATGGGGGTATTAGTAACTACAAAGCGTTGGTGAATGTCCAGCAGACCAGAGGCTCACTCATCTTGTAGTTGTAGCTCTGGTGCTGAAATCTGGTGGTCCCACCTCTCCGTGCTGGCGGGCAATAATGGTGGTCTCTGTCACAAGTACTGCACAGATACACTCGAGTAAAGTCACCAACTGAATAGACACTGCTTTGTTGACAACAGAAACTCACAGCTCTGCAATCAAAGTATGGGCCATGTGTCAAAATCTATTCTCTACCCACGTCTGGACACAACACTGACACAACAACCACATCATACAGACAGGTCAGATCTCTCTGACCAAACAGCACATTTACCATGGTGGTTTTACATCAGATAGATCCTCCCAGACTATAGGTTCTGAAAAATATTTATTAGTTTTCTGCCCTAAAAGAGGATAGGTAATATGTTTCATTATTCTCAACACTTGATCTGTCTTGCCTAACCCTTGCTGGAGTTTATGTATATTGTTGGTCCCTAGACCCTGACTAGGGCGGGGGGTCTAGAGCAAATCCCTACTTGTTTGTAAGGCTAGATTATGATATGGCAGTATCAAATCACTCGAACATGAAACAATATTCAAAATATATAAGGAAATAATTTCAATCTTACCAGATTATGAATAAATAACACAGAATTGCTAGCAAAACTCAGCTGAGCTGCTGGCTATAGTATGGCGTCCCTAAACTTCTTTCACTTTCTTTCATATGGAAATCACCACACTTTAAAATCTGTGTCTATCACTGAACAACTATTGAAGAATGGCCCCACTTTCGCGTCTGAGCGCTAATAATATGATTGTCTGTGGCCAATCACTGCCTAGGTTTATTTTAAATTCAAATTTCCTACCCTAAAGTCATTTCAGTCATGCTTCAGTCAAGTATGGATGGTTATCTGTTAGTCTGTCCGTCTCTACTTGTGTTTCTACAAAAAATGTACTTGATTTTTGAACCAACCTTTCTCTCCCCTCCAAAATTTTGTCGTTAAAAGTTATATTTAGACACAGCCACCACAAAATCCCTTCTCTTCCATACTAAGTAGATTTGAACACCTGCGTCTCAAAGTCGTGTTTTTTTTTTTTGCAAATAGCGACACTTTTAGATTCAATACAGTCTGTCGATGATGTGAACAACACTGTCTTTTGTCATTATCTTCAATATTATCTATCCGTCTGTAAAATTAAGAACATATTAGTTCACTGCTCAGAATGGGCCATCCGGCCAGCTAATTTTTATATTCCTAACATTAATATTAAGAAAAAAGTACTTTTTAAATTTTTGTAATATTTCAAACATCTGCGTTTTAGCCGCTGAATTCAAATCAAGGGCTTGGTATTGCAAAAGCGTCCATTCCGTACCTCGTGTCAATTTGGGGGACGTGAATTTTTACTTTCCTCCATCCCTCCCAATTGCGTCTCCTTAGCCTTGCCAGTCTCACGCAATCTTTCCAGTCATATTTTTTCCTTTTTATCCGCCGTTCCCCTCCTGTCTAGCGAGTCAATTTTTATGGAGGGTGATGACCCGCGGTCTGGGCGATCATGTACATCAGCAGCCTACGCATTATGTTTTTTATCCTTACATGTTATCTTTGGAGGTATTTTACCGTTGTATCTCTGTCAATTTCACTACACATCTTTCCACTTGAAAACATGCCTATGGCAAGTTCCAACACCAGCGATACACATAGGTAAAATTACTCCTCACGTCTGCCACTACTCTAATTTTGATCACAGGGGTGCCGACTGAGGAAATCTGCACCGACATTCAATTTGCCTGGGATATATTGGATACTAAACTGATAAGGTTGAAGCAACAAAGACCACCTCAGCAATCTTGCGTTTTCATGCTTAGCCTGAGACAAGAACACGAGAGGCTGATGGTCCGTCTCCACCACAAAAGTCCTACCATACAGATAGATTTGAAACTTCTTTATTGCCCAGATTAATGCTAAACATTCTTTTTCGCTTGTGGAGTATCCTTGTTCCGCCTTATTCAATTTGCGGCTTGCATAAGCGACTGGTTTCAGTTCCCCATCAGGTGAAGATGATCTTTGCAACAAAGCCCCTCCGAGTCCTACATTACTTGCATCGGTTCTTAAGACAAAGTCCTGTGTCAAATCAGGCAGTTTGAGAATAGGCTTGCTAGTGAGTTTTTCCTTTAACTCTTGGAACGCTAGTTCACATTGTGCAGTCCAAATAATTTTATCTGGAAGTCCCTTGCGAGTGAGATCAGTCAGAGGAGCACATATAGCGTTAAAATTTTTGATGTATTTCTGATAAAATCCGCATAACGACACGAATGATCGCACGTCTTTTTTTGTTTGTGGCCTAGGTGCTCTCTGCAGTTTTTCCAAGTTCTTAGGATCAGGGGTCATATTACCCTGATATACAGTGTGTCCCAAGAATTCCAACTCTTTGCATCCAATACAACATTTTGTTGGCCTAGCAGTTAAGTTCGCCTCCCGAAGTCTATCAAACAACATCTCCAGAGCTTCAATGTGTTCTTCAAATGTCTCTGTGGCGACGAGAATATCATCCATGAAATTCGTGATACATGGGTTATTCAGGGGATCCAACAATTTTCGCATCATCCTTGAAAACACACTCGGAGCATTTTTCAGTCCGAATGGTAGCATATTGAATTCATAATGTCCATCCGAAGTGCTAAAAGCCAAATAAGGTCTCACTTCAGGCTTCACTGGGATCTGGTAATAGCCTTTACTAAGATCCACCTTTGAAAAGTATTTTGCCTTGTTCAGTCTGGCAAATAACTGTTTTGTGTCTGGTAATGGATCCACTTGTCCTTCTGTGACAGCATTCAGTTTCCTGTAATCTATGCACAGTCTGTGTTCCCCAGACGGTTTCCTCAACAAAACGACACTAGAACTAAAAGATGATTCACTGTGCGAAATAATCCCCTCCTTCAACAAATACTCTATTTCTTCCTTCAATGCCTTCTCCTTCGCGAACGGAATAGAATAGGCTCTCATACAGATTGGGTTTGAGTCTACCAGTTTCATGTCATACTGTAGCAAATTTGTATGGCCTGGTTTATCTGTTAATACATCTGTATGTTCCTCCAGAACTTGTTGAACTCTCTCCCTCTGGTTTTTAGTCAGGTGCTTACTGACTTTTACCTGTGCTGCGGTTTCACAAGGATGTAATGGGTATTCATGTGAGGTGAGTGGTTCTTTTTGCATCTGGGTTGCAATAGCTAAGGTCAATAAGGGGGTGCTTTCCTGGAGTGGTCTGTCCAGATACTTCTTTAACAGGTTTACATGATAAACTTTCTCCTTCCCCTTTTTGTCAATTTTATAGTTTGTTCTAGACACCTTCTCTAGAACCGTATATGGACCTTGCCAACCAATTTGTAATTTATTCTGGCTTCCGGGTAGTAGAAGCAGCACCTTCTCTCCGACTGCCAGTTCCCTGTCCTTTGCCTTCCTATTAAAATATGCTGCATGTTTCTTCCTGGCTTGTTTCAAATTATCATTTGCCAGTTTCCATCCAGCTTTCAAACGAGTGGTCAGTTCGTTCACATATTGATACGATGAGGTAACAGTCTCTTCCGCCTTCTCATCTGTCCAGGTCCTTAATAAAGCTACATCTGGATCTTTAATTTATCATACGTATTTTTCATGGAACCCGTCTGGTCCCGTCCCTTAGAAGCTTTATAATGAGGACTTTTCTTCCTAGAATCATCACTCACAAATCGACCACTACCAATTTTTTTCTGGGGTTTGTCTCCCCACTTTAGATTGCTTATGAGAGATCTTCGCTCTCTTGTCTGTTCCTCCAGTTTATATAAGTCTGACCGAGGGATTGTCATCTTATCCTGGGTAAAATTTCTTCTTTGTACTCTTCGCATAGTGGCCATGTTAATCCATTCAAGTGAAGACTGGGTGTGAAAAGGGGGCTCCCATTCCACTTTGCCTACCCCAGTATAATTAGTTTTCCTTTCAGGCCTAAAGTTGCCCCGTGGCGTTTCTAGGTCCTGCACATATTTTCCCTTTGTGGGTGTTCCCTCATGAAATACGCCACATGCTTCTACAAAGTTTTCAACATCGACATTTACGTCGGGCCAATAGTATTTTCGAGCAATCTTTTGGCAGATGGTACCGACTTTCTCATGGTCACCATCTTTTCCAACATGTAAGCTCCTTATTAAGTTTGCCCTATATATCTTGGGAAGAACTAACTGTCCGTGACCAGGGGATCTAGTTCCGTCTTCCTGTATAATAGTTTGTTCTTCATGAAATATTCCCCCTTTCTCGGAGGTGTGTGGCATTTGGGCAATTTTTTAAAACAGGGCTTGAGTGTCCTATCCTCAGCCTGCGCCTTCCTCATCTCCTCTGGATGAGCATTTATAGGTTCACCTTCTTCCTCCTTCTTCTGTGACCTGGTCTGCACTGTCGCCATGATCACAGGTTTCTCGGGATTCCCCAAGAAGACGTATCTACACCCCAATATCAGAGGGTAGATTGGTTCATCTATCACTGCTGCTCTGATTTCTCCTTCCATATAGCGAGTTTTCACCGTTATCCTTGCGATGGGAAGTGTCATGAGTGGTATGTCCTTAGTCGCCCCTTGTATTTCCACTGTTTCTGTGGTATACTGACTTGGGTCCACTAGGCTAGACTTCACAACTGAATCATAATCCAAACCTGTATCATAAAGGCACCTTATGGTGACCCCATTACAAATAACATCCTCACAAACTGGGGGGTGATAAGGTTCCTGTTGTCCATTAGGATTAACCTTTAATCTTTGCGTCCCCGACTTCATTGCAGCAATGTTTGAAGGTTTCCTTCTACAAAATTCGGTGTTATGGTTATCCTTCTTGCACCATTTACACCATCTTTTTCCTTGGTTCAACGGTTTTCTTTCATTGAACTTTTGGTCATTGAACTGTGAGTTTCTGTCGCGATAGTCATTTCTTGGCCGCTCAAAGTTTGTCCTACCTTTATTTCCCTGCTCTCTATTATCAAATTTATTAAATTGCTGTGGAGCTTTAAAATTGTCTATGTGCTTCTTCTTAGCACCACTTACCTCTGCCTGGGCTGCCTGATACCTCTCAGCAACATTTAAAATTTCCCCCAACTTCTCTGCACCTTGTTCCATGAGAAATTTTCTCATGTCTGGAGCCATGGACTCTCTCAATTGCTCAATCATGATCATTTCTTTAAGATCTTGGGTCTTCCCCAGAGCCGTCCATTTCTCCAAATAGGTTTCTAGTCTGGCAGAGAATTGGTGGTATGTCTCCCCAGACAACAGTTTGGCATTTCTAAATTTCTTACGATAAAATTCACCATTCTTCTCGTACCTTAATAACAAAGCCTGCTTTAACATGTCATAATTGTCTTGGTCTTCCCTGTTCATTTTGGCAAATACTTCATAAGAAGTACCTCTCAATCCCTGTGATAGCTTTAAGCTCCACCTCTCTCTCTCTAACCCATATGTAGTAGCTAATAACTCAAAACGTCCTAGGTACCCCTCTATGTCATCGTCTTTTTCAACAAAATGGTCTAAATGAAACCCCATAGCTGAGTTTGAGACTCCCAGACTGGGCGTAGCATCCGAGGCAAAAGGGCTGGCACCATTTTCAGGGGCCGGGCCTTGTAATTCCAGCTCCCTTAGTCGTAATTCGTGCTCCCTTTGCAACCTTCTATCTTCTGCTTCCCTTTGCTGTCGTTTTTCTTCTGCCTCAATCTGCAGCCTCTTAATGTCTCTATCAGCCTCAATTTGTAACCTCTTCTCTTCAGCTAACCTTTCAGCCTCTAATTTTCTTTCAGCCTCTTTTTCTAATCTCCTTTCTTCCCGTTCAATATATTTATCACATTCAGCCGTTACACATTGAATTAAAATTTGACATTCCATTCCCATCTCCTTCGCGGTGAGCACAGCAGCTGATCTAAATTTTGCTAACTCCGCCATACTTTTTAGACAATATAATAATATACAAGCTAAATCTCTAACCAGTAAATACACTAAGTACTTCTTATGACTATAGTCTAACTAATTCTAACTAACCAGTTAACTAATTAATTATTACTGGCTGTGAAGATTCACCAACTTTTATCTGTAGGGACACTTTTAATGTTAAAGGGAATTTTACAATTTATTTCCCTACTTTTATTTCTCCCACCAGGAGATCCTAATATTACTGTTGGGCTAATTATCCCGGACGAGCCCCCAATCTATGTAGTGGTGTTTGATGGTATTGTATGATGGTGATATTACTAAATGTAATGTATGAGGCCAGCTGTGAAGGCTCCTGAGATAAGATGTAGTTGTGAATTGTCAGAAGGCCTTTCTTGCTACCACTACGACCTCACACTATTTTTTTTTTTTAATGAATGTAGCTACGTAAAGTGTCTAGGGTTATGATATGTAGTGTGGTGTAATAGGTTATAGATATACCCACAGATATTTAACAAGACTAATAATATTAATAAATGTTAAAATACACTGAACTAACTCACGTGTGCAAAATTTTTTGATAGAATTATATTACATTTATTTTATTCTGGATCAATTTTTTAGATTGACCAGAACTTAAAAGGGTTTAGAGATTATGAAAGAAATGCATGGAATATTATATCATAAATGCAATAGTGTACATATATATGTACTATACTAGTTAGTTTTATTAAAATGGTCTAGTAGTCATCTACTTGGGAGGATAGTTAATGTTTGTGCTGTTGGGGTGGCCTCATCACACCTGTCTATATTGACTACACAGTGTCCAGAAAATGGTGGGAATTTTTATGGGGTATTAGTAACTACAAAGCGTTGGTGAATGTCCAGCAGACCAGAGGCTCACTCATCTTGTAGTTGTAGCTCTGGTGCTGAAATCTGGTGGTCCCACCTCTCCGTGCTGGCGGGCAATAATGGTGGTCTCTGTCACAAGTACTGCACAGATACACTCGAGTAAAGTCACTAACTGAATAGACACTGCTTTGTTGACAACAGAAACTCACAGCTCTGCAATCAAAGTATGGGCCATGTGTCAAAATCTATTCTCTACCCACGTCTGGACACAACACTGACACAACAACCACATCATACAGACAGGTCAGATCTCTCTGACCAAACAGCACATTTACCATGGTGGTTTTACATCAGATAGATCCTCCCAGACTATAGATTCTGAAAAATATTTATTAGTTTTCTGCCCTAAAAGAGGATAGGTAATATGATTCATTATTCTCAACACTTGATCTGTCTTGCCTAACCCTTGCTGGAGTTTATGTATATTGTTGGTCCCTAGACCCTGACTAGGGCGGGGGGTCTAGAGCAAATCCCTACTTGTTTGTAAGGCTAGATTATGATATGGCAGTATCAAATCACTCGAACATGAAACAATATTCAAAATATATAAGGAAATAATTTCAATCTTACCAGATTATGAATAAATAACACAGAATTGCTAGCAAAACTCAGCTGAGCTGCTGGCTATAGTATGGCGTCCCTAAACTTCTTTCACTTTCTTTCATATGGAAATCACCACACTTTAAAATCTGTGTCTATCACTGAACAACTATTGAAGAATGGCCCCACTTTCGCGTCTGAGCGCTAATAATATGATTGTCTGTGGCCAATCACTGCCTAGGTTTATTTTAAATTCAAATTTCCTACCCTAAAGTCATTTCAGTCATGCTTCAGTCAAGTATGGATGGTTATCTGTTAGTCTGTCCGTCTCTACTTGTGTTTCTACAAAAATGTACTTGATTTTTGAACCAACCTTTCTCTCCCCTCCAAAATTTTGTCGTTAAAAGTTATATTTAGACACAGCCACCACAAAATCCCTTCTCTTCCATACTAAGTAGATTTGAACACCTGCGTCTCAAAGTCGTGTTTTTTTTTTTTTGCAAATAGCGACACTTTTAGATTCAATACAGTCTGTCGATGATGTGAACAACACTGTCTTTTGTCATTATCTTCAATATTATCTATCCGTCTGTAAAATTAAGAACATATTAGTTCACTGCTCAGAATGGGCCATCCGGCCAGCTAATTTTTATATTCCTAACATTAATATTAAGAAAAAAGTACTTTTTAAATTTTTGTAATATTTCAAACATCTGCGTTTTAGCCGCTGAATTCAAATCAAGGGCTTGGTATTGCAAAAGCGTCCATTCCGTACCTCGTGTCAATTTGGGGGACGTGAATTTTTACTTTCCTCCATCCCTCCCAATTGCGTCTCCTTAGCCTTGCCAGTCTCACGCAATCTTTCCAGTCATATTTTTTCCTTTTTATCCGCCGTTCCCCTCCTGTCTAGCGAGTCAATTTTTATGGAGGGTGATGACCCGCGGTCTGGGCGATCATGTACATCAGCAGCCTACGCATTATGTTTTTTATCCTTACATGTTATCTTTGGAGGTATTTTACCGTTGTATCTCTGTCAATTTCACTACAATCACCAATGATGAACAGTTGAGAAGAACCAGACAAGTGCTTGTGGGGATCACCAATGTGGAACAGTTGAGAAGAACCTGACAAGTGCTTGTGGAGATCACCAATGTGGAACAGTTGAGAAGAACCAGACAAGTGCTTGTGGGGATCACCAATGTGGAACAGTTGAGAAGAACCAGACAAGTGCTTGTGGGGATCACCAATGATGAACAGTTGAGAAGAACCAGACAAGTGCTTGTGGGGATCACCAATGTGGAACAGTTGAGAAGAACCAAACAAGTGCTTGTGGAGATCACCAATGTGGAACAGTTGAGAAGAACCAAACAAGTGCTTGTGGAGATCACCAATGTGGAACAGTTGAGAAGAACCAAACAAGTGCTTGTGGAGATCACCAATGTGGAACAGTTGAGAAGAACCAGACAAGTGCTTGTGGGGATCACCAATGTGGAACAGTTGAGAAGAACCAAACAAGTGCTTGTGGGGATCACCAATGTGAAACAGTTGAGAAGAACCAAACAAGTGCTTGTGTAACAACAAGTAAAAAAAAAAAGAAAACAAGAAAGATGAGACAAAAACAGAATATGACTACTGCTTAGTCAGTCATGTCGTAAAAGACGACTGATATGGGTTGTGCATTAAGCTTGCAACCTCATCACAAAAAGTCAAATAGCTACAGACAACCACCACTGCAAATGCTAATGAATGCTTAAAGCAGGCTTCCTTGACTGGGACCAGCTCCTGACCTGGTACAGATCGGCACGAGGAGAGTATGGCAAGAATGACAACGATAATAAAAGAAACCAGGAGCCAAGCAATAATAAGACGACCAGACCATTAGCCGTATGACCGACGACGTATTGTCACGAGCAGAATAAGAACTGAGACAAAAATGTGCATTACGGATAAGTAGGAAGATAGCACCAAGAGTCCGATAAGTAAGAGTTTATCAGAGTGTGTCATCAAAAGATAAGTTGCCAAGATGGCTGTATACCGCTCCACCAATGTCTCAGTCTTGACCCATGGATGCGAATCATGGATGGGTGTGGTAAAGTGGGATGTTATAAATATTTATAGGGGACTTAGTGTACTGACTGAGATCAGCTGTGAAGGTATCTATATCTAATAAGGGTAGTGTATTATAGATAACCTTACTTGCTACCACATATTTCTACCTCAGTCAGAATTATTCTGGAATATTGTGATGACTACGTTGAATGTCTAGGGTATGTATATGATGAAGTGTAAGTCACAACAACAACAGACAGATAAACAATTTAATTTATTCCACCACACATGACAACACTGTGACACTCACATACATATAACACTCTATGAGAATATCTTAAAGGAGTCACTGATAACTTTTCAAATATCAATATGTATTCAGTGCTGTCATTAATGTATATGTGTCCTGATTCAAATACAAAGTGAACCAGGAGTCACAATCAATTTTAATTACAAGTTATATGTACAGAATTTATCAATATGAATCTTGTAGTGACATATTTTATTAATATTATCCTATGTGTGTCAGTTGTGTAGTAGTAATATGAGGAATACTGGTTTTGTTTTGTTTTTTCAAGCTCTGTTGGTATTTGTCATCATGACTTCAATAGTTTGTTTCTGTTGGAACTAGTATTGGATACATAACAAACCTGAGTTCAGAGCGTTAGGCCAACTGTCAGCTTCATCTGAAATACTTTACACCAGTATATTCCTCCTTAATTGTCACTACGCCTCTGCAATTCCAGCATTATTTCTTTCTAGTCAATAATCTAGGTGTCAGTGTACTGTTTGGCAATTCCATGTAGTTTCACTTTCCTCCGACACCTTCTGTTCAGGCTGGAGCACTATAGGCTTTACTTCATGTTCGCTACTGAACCACACATATATACAGACATAATTATCAATTTACATTCAATTTTCATTTAAAAAGATATCAAATAGTTCAAACCTACCACAATTCATGGAAATAATACACAGTGACGTTGAATGGCAATGAATATAGCACAACTTCGATCTGCCGATGTCCCAGGCTTTTATTTAGAAAAATATGCACTGGTGCTCAACGCACTGATTCTGTAGTAAGTTTATTACAAGATGTGGCATGGAACAGACGCTCTGAATTGAGTATATTCGCAGCTCTAACCAATCATGCCATGTTTACCCAATCGTTTGAAAAAAAGTACTCCAACTCCCGTTTCCCCTGACAACGAAAGATAGTATTTATAGTCCGACTAATCGTGTTTAGCCTTACATTTGTTGCGCTCCAATCAAATAGAAGTTAACATGGAGACTCATTTCCCGTACAATGGTGGGGTGAAATTCTGCCACTGAGCGATTCTGATTCTAGTGTTGTCTGACACCCTCACGATTTTATTTTGGCTATAATTTGGTAATTCCTAGACTATTTGCGTAACGTTTTACATATACTTTGTCAGCAAGTCCTAAGGAACCCAAATATACAAATTTAAAAGAGCTAAGTGGCTGCGTTCAAAATATGCAATTTCTTCTACCTCCTGTTTACTTCGAAGATGTGCTGTCTGGGTACTGTAATGTTTTCAAACGTAAACCAGTATAAGGTCATATATTCTAATAAGCGTTTTTCAGGATTTTAAAACCTAACTCTGGTATGGGAGTGTTTTTTATCACTGACGATTTGAAAAAAAGCCAGTGCTTGTGGCCTTACACGCGTGATGGCAGCAATTGTGTATCGCGCGACTCGTGTTAGTATTGCCTGTGTCCCTGCTTTCTGCCTCTCCCTTTCGTTATATCTTTTAGTCCATCTGTCTTTTGTTTTTGGCAACATAGTGTAGAAAAAGACATGAATGGAATTTTAAATCTAGGTCAACTTGCGTATTTCAAGGTTTTTCTTAGAAATGGAGTACACTTTTTAGTGTGTTTGGGAAACGCGTGTATGTTGCAGAAGGCTTTTACTATCAACGTGAAACGTTACAATTTGCAGACGCAGGAGAACACAAGGGGGATTTCGCGTACAGTCCTTGTGACAGCACTGTTCTTTACCATTCTTCTTTCCTTTTATTAAATTATTTGTTAGGCTTTACATTTACCTGATAATTTATATATGTGGATTAGAATATTTCACGACAATGGGCAATGACTACAACCCAGAAAAGTAGGATTAAAACCTCAGAAATGAGGTATCTGAGAAAGATTGTTGAAGTAACAAGAAGAGACATGGTCCGCAACCAGACGATACGTCAAGGCCTAGAAGCCCAACCCCTGCAGACCCAAGTAGAACAGTCCCAACTAAGATGGTTTGGTCGTGTCTGCAGAATGGGAGAAAATTGGCTGCAAAGACAGGTATGGGGGCCTAAGATCCAGGGATCCAGACCTCCATGGCGACCCAGAGTCCGCTGGGAGAACAATATTAGACAATCTTTGAAGGACCGACGGCTAGAATGGAACCAGACCAGGAGGAGAACAGCCGATAGGATAGTATGGCGCTCTCTCTTCCAAATCTCTACACCTCACGGTAGAAGAAAAACGACTAAATAAGTAAGTAAGTGTCATCAAGACAAGGACAGAAGACTAGAGATCAATTGGAGCGGCTGTGAAGATGGAAGCTGGTAGAGATTTAGACCACAAACAGGAATTTTGGAAATATTTGTCTCTATTTCATAATTAAAGCACAGTTATCAATAATATTTTCTCCACTCGTTTCAACAGTCTCTTTGACAATATGGCGGCTTTGCTTAATGTTATCCTGCTCGTCCTTCCGGTCGTGATCTTGGGTCAGTCAACTATTCGGCCTCCAAATGAGCTGTCCTTAGAACTATTTCGTGACGTCGACAGAAACTCTGATGGACAAGTTACCAGGGTAGAAGTTGACTTGTACTTCAAGGTAGGCGTGCGCACACGTATTACTTGTAATGTCTCCATTGCTGCGACTGTAACTCTCCACTAGGCCGGCACTCTCCGTCACCGTGGAACCATTTTACATATACATATATTTTGTTTGTTTATTGATTAATAAAATTTAATGACATACATTCCAGATATCTAATTTGAAATAATCTTTTTTTTTAAAGTTTTTTTTTTAAAGCAGGAGGTGACAACCCGAGCGAGGCCCCCCCCCCCTCCCCAAGAGTGATACCCGATAGGGTCAAACAGCTTCAATCAGCCTGAGGCCGACATTCCCTGTCCATTCTAGACAATTTAGCATGTGCTGCTCATATCCCCGGGACTCGTCACAGGATGATGAAAGCTGTATCCGGGCTCCCCAACAATCACAGACACTCTATACACCACCACTCAACTGCTACAGAACACATACAGAGTTTTCAACTTGATGTTGACTGTGAAAGATCGACGAACTCAGCAGCCCTAGTTAAACAACAACAACAACTTGTGATGTCTTTACAATTATACTATAACTTCATCTCCAACGCACGCTTATATGCACAGACAGTACAAAAATATACGAATACAAACATACATACAGATCTGTACACATCTTGCATAAATACATACATATCAGAATCTTTATTCTCCAGAAAATACATTGATATGTACTGACATGATATAATAAAATACAACATGGCATATAGGAGAATCATTAGAATCTACATAAAGTAAATTTACATAAATTCATACAGCGTTAACGAGGGCTGTTACCACAACATACCTATATTCTTCATACATACATACATACATACTTCTACTCTTTGTATTATTACCTCTTAACGCAGGAATATGATGTTAACGGTGATGGGCGAATAACCCAGCAAGAATTTTCTCAGTACATCTACACCCACCACGCAGACCTGTCGCAGTACGACGTACAACTATACAGCTTCTTCGACTTCAACAACGACCGCTTTCTGGATCATTCCGACTTTGACAACGTTTTTGCACAGACTGACAGCAACGGAAATGGTCTTGTCAGCCAGGGCGAGTTTGTCAGGTGAGTTAAGGGAAGGAGCTATAGTCATCGTCCCTTACATAACTCCAAGAAGCATAGGCCGTAAACAAACTAATGTACCGTCTTTCAATCTCGTGCCATCAGCTCAGAAGCGTACTTAAAGTATTTGGCATCTGCCTTTGGTACTCCCCTCCTATAAAGAATCCCACTTGCAAGTGTACTTTGAATAGTAAGTACTACCATAAAAGTATTCAGATGCACACCTTTCCTAGCTGTCAAAGAGTCGGTCCGCCTCCCTCGTACTCCCCTTAGTACGCCCCTTAGTACGCCCCTTAGTACGCCCCTGTACCAGATTAAGGTGTTTCCATATCTTCTTCATCGCCTTCAAGTCTGTCTCCCGTTCTCTTCTTCACACGTTACTTGGAAGTCCTCTATCTCTCTTACTCTGGGGATTCTGGAACCTCTATCTCTCTTACTCTGGGGATTCTGGAACCTCTATCTCTCTTACTCTGTGAATTCTGGAACCTCTATCTCTCTTACTCTGTGAATTCTGGAACCTCAATTTCTCTTACTCGGGGAATTCTGGAACCTCTATCTCTGTTACTCTGAGGATTCTGGAACCTCTATTTCTCTTACTCTGAGGATTCTGGAACCTCTATCTCTGTTACTCTGGGGATTCTGGAACTTCTATCTCTATTACACTGGGGATTCTGGAACCTCTATCTCTCTTACTCTGAGGATTCTGGAACCTCTATCTCTGTTACTCTGAGGATTCTGGAAACTCTATCTCTCTTACTCTGTGGATTCTGGAATCTCTGTCTCTCTTACTCTGTGGATTCTGGAATCTCTGTCTCTCTTACTCTGGGGATTCTGGAACCTCTATCTCTGTTACTCTGGGGATTCTGGAACCTCTATCTCTATTACACTGGGGATTCTGGAATCTCTGTCTCTCTTACTCTGGGGATTCTGGAACCTCTATCTCTGTTACTGTTACTCTGAGGATTCTGGAACCTCTATCTCCAGTACTCTGGGCATTCTGGAACCTCTATCTCTCTTACTCTGGGAATTCTGGAACCTCTATCTCTGTTACTCTGGGGATTATGGAACAAGGATAGCCTTGTAATACAATAAACAGTTGTCCTCACTGTGTATCATATCCGTCTTCAACGTCTTATCCTCATCTCTTGTTCCACTTAGCTACAGTTTATTATTTTATTATTAATAAATAATTCACGGTTTCCTTTAACACAAGTTGCCTAAACTTACATAATAATTACCCATAAAAAAGCATCCCCCCTCACCCCGATGTGAAAATGAAAGAATATGACAACTTCACCGGCACGAATGTTACAAAGGTGCATGTAGTCTCACAGCGGGTACTGTCGTAGGGAAGTGAAGGGTTAGAGACTTAATATACTATGCCAAACATCAAGAGGTGAGGTAATCCGTTGTTCCTCGCTGCTTTTTCCTTCCCTAGCTCAAGAGCAGGGTATCAGGTTCCTATTTACAGCTGGTTAGACTTGGGCATGACGAATATAAGTCAGAAGAGTTCAGGACCACCACTGGTGTAAGACAAGGTGATATCCTGTAACCTTACCTTTTCATACTCCTCATAGACGATGTCATTAAGGCATGTAAGGAGAGAACAAGAAAGTACTCAGTGGGGTACTGGAAGATGAGACAGGTCTGTATTTCGGAGCTGGCATTTGCTGATGATGTTGCCCTGATTGCTAAATCAGAGGCATATCTCCAATTCAACCTGCAAGTCTGGAAGGAAGAGCTGGAGAAGAGAGGGATGGTCATAAGCAGCTCTAGAACAAAATCCATGGTGATATCACGAGAAGAAAGAAGACATCAGATTAAGCTGGGAGAACAGGTCCTGGAGCAGGTAGACCACTTTAAATACCTCGGAGCTATTATTGACCGAAAGGGAGGCATCAAAGAAGAGTTGGCCACTCGAAAAGCAGCAGCTGGGAGACTTTTTCAGGCCATAAATCGAGGATTCCTCAGCAAGAGAGAGGTTGATAATAAAACGAAGATGGCTGTATACCGCTCCACCTATGTCCCAGTCTTGACATATGGATGCGAGTCATGGGCAATGACTACAACCCACAAAAGCCAGATCCAAACCTCAGAAATGAGGTATCTGAGGAAGGTGGTTGAAGTAACAAGAAGAGACATGATACGCAACCAGACGATACGTCAAGGCCTTAAATCCCACCCCCTGCAGACCCAAGTAGAACAATCCCAACTAAGATGGTTTGGCCATGTCTGCAGAATGGGAGAAGATCGGCTACCACGGCAAGCATGGGAAACAAAGAGCCAGGGATCCAGACCCCCAGGACGACCCAGAGTCCGCTGGGAGGACAACATTAGACAATCTTTGAAGGACCGAGGACTAGAATGGAACCAGGCCAGGAGGAAGACAGCCGATAGGATGGTCTGGCGCTCTCTCTTCCAAACCTCTACACCTCATGGTAGAAGAGGAACGACTAAGTAAGTAAGTAAGTAAGTTTAGCTTGTTGAATAGATGATATTCCAATCTGTTGTGGCCTATGCGATGTCTGAAAATTACTACTTGTTGACTTCTGATGGATATTGTTTGGAAATTTCAATTCCCCGCGGGAACAGTATATCTTAGGTTATCCAGGTCGGTATTATTTTTGATTCGTCAGCGTTGCAATCACTGACAGTCTTTGAGTTATCAAAGCCAAGCGTGAGCTACAAGCTCATCATTGTATGTAAAACATGTGTCGCTTGGTAGATCTTTGTTGGCAGCGCTTGGCAGATCTTTGTTGGCAGCCCTTGGCAGATCTTTAGTGGCAGCGTTTGGAAGATCTTTGGTGGCAGCGCTTGGCAGATCTTTGGTGGCAATGCTTGGCAGATCCATGGTGGCAGCACTTGGCAAATCTTCGGTGGCAGTGCTTGGCAGATCTTTAGTGACAGCGCTTGGCAGATCTTTGGTGACAGTGCATGGCAGATCTTTGGTGACAGCGCTTGGCAAATCTTTGGTGACTGTGCTTGGCAGATCTTTGGTGGCAGCAGTTGACACATCTTTGGTGACAGCACTTGGCAGATCTTTGGTGACAGCGCTTGGCAGATCTTTGGTGACAGCGCTTGGCAGAACTTTGGTGGCAGCGCTTGGCAGATCTTTGGTGACAGCGCTTGGCAGATCTTTGGTGACAGCGCTTGGCAGATCTTTGGTGGCAGCACTTGGCAGATCTTTGGTGGCAGTGCTTGGCAGATCTTTGGTGACAGTGCTTGGCAGATCTTTGGTGACAGCGCTTGGCAGATCTTTGGTGACAGTGCTTGGCAGATCTTTGGTAACAGTGCTTGGCAGATCTTTGGTGGCAGTGCTTGGCACATCTTTAGTGACAGCGCTTGGCAGATCTTTGGTGACAGCGCTTGGCAGATCTTTGGTGACAGCGCTTGGCAGATCTTTGGTGACAGCGCTTGGCAGATCTTTGGTGACAGCGCTTTGCAGATCTTTCGTTGCAGTGCTTGACAGATCTTTAGTGACAGTGCTTGGCAGATCTTTGGTGACAGCACTTGGCAGATCTTTGGTGGCAGCACGTGGCAGATCTTTGGTGACAGTGCTTGGCAGATCTTTGGTGACAGCACTTGGCAGATCTTTGGTGGCAGCGCTTGGCAGATCTTTGGTGGCAGCGCTTGGCAGATCTTTGGTGACAGTGCTTGGCAGATCTTTGGGGACAGCGCTTGGCAGATCTTTGGTGACAGAGCGTGGCAGATCTTTGGTGACAGTGCTTGGTAGGGCTTTGGTGACAGCGCTTAGCAGATCTTTGGTGATAGCGCTTACTTGGCAGATCTTTGGTGACATCGCTTGGCAGATCTTTGGTGGCAGCGCTTGTCAGATCTTTGGTACAGCGCTTGGCAGATCTTTGGTGACAGCACTTGGCAGATCTTTAGTGACAGCGCTTGGCAGATCTTTGGTGACAGCGCTTGCTTGGCATATCTTTGGTGACAGCACTTGGCAGATCTTTGGTGACAGCGCTTGGCAGATCTTTGGTGACAGCGCTTGGCAGATCTTTGGTCACAGCGCTTCGCAGATCTTTCGTTGCAGTGCTTGGCAGATCTTTAGTGACAGTGCTTGGCAGATCTTTGGTGACAGCACTTGGCAGATCTTTGGTGGCAGCACGTGGCAGATCTTTGGTGACAGTGCTTGGCAGATCTTTGGTGACAGCACTTGGCAGATCTTTGGTGGCAGCGCTTGGCAGATCTTTGGTGGCAGCGCTTGGCAGATCTTTGGTGACAGTGCTTGGCAGATCTTTGGGGACAGCGCTTGGCAAATCTTTGGTGACAGAGCGTGGCAGATCTTTGGTGACAGCGCTTTGTAGGTCTTTGGTGACAGCGCTTAGCAGATCTTTCGTGATAGCGCTTACTTGGCAGATCTTAAGTGACATCGCTTGGCAGATCTTTGGTGGCAGCACTTGTCAGATCTTTGGTGACAGCACTTGGCAGATCTTTGGTGACAGCGCTTGGCAGATCTTTAGTGACAGCGCTTGGCAGATCTTTGGTGACAGCGCTTGCTTGGCATATCTTTGGTGACAGCACTTGGCAGATCTTTGGTGACAGCGCTTGGCAGATCTTTGGTGACAGCGCTTGGCAAAACTTTGGTGACAGCACTTGGCAGATCTTTGGTGACAGCGCTTGGCAGATCTTTGGTGACAGCGCTTGACAGATCTTTGGTGACAATGCTTGGCAGATCTTTGGTGACAGCACTTGGCAGATCTTTAATGACAGCACTTGGCAGATCTTTGGTAACAGCGCTTGGCATACCTTTGGTGACAGCACTTTGCAGATCTTTGGTGACAGCGCTTCGCAGATCTTTGGTGACAGCGCTTGGCAGATCTTTGGTGACAGCACTTGGCAGATCTTTGGTGATCGCGCTTGGCAGATCTTTGGTAACAGCGCTTGGCAGATCTTTGGTGACAGCGCTTGGCAGATCTTTGGTGACTGCGCTTGGCAGATCTTTGGTGACAGCGCTTGGCTGATCTTTGGTGACAGCGCTTGGCAGATCTTTGGTGACAGCGCTTGGCAGATCTTTGGTGACAGCGCGTGGCAGATCTTTGGTGAATTAATATGAAACAAATATAAAGGTATGTTATCAGGCACTCGCAGGAAATAAAGAAGCAGAACACCAGACAACAGAAAAACAACAGACATGAGTGGCTTACCCAGGATTTGAACACTGGACCTTCCGTGCGACAACCCCGCCTAGCCATGCAAGCGAATCACACTATCCGCTCTGCCATCTACGCATCATCACAAAATGATGGTTCAATGGCAGGTCAATAGTGCGAACCACAATACACGACACCAGAAGTCCTCCATGGGCAGTTCAGCCTATTAATGACGCAATCACTTCTGTTGTATTTCTATCAAGCAGTATAGGCCGAATCCAACAAGACCCTTAGGACCTTAATACTGTGTCCAGTAAATGATAGTAGACTAGAACAGTGAGAA
Organism: Oreohelix idahoensis; assembly: GCA_024509875.1. Taxonomy (NCBI): domain Eukaryota; kingdom Metazoa; phylum Mollusca; class Gastropoda; order Stylommatophora; family Oreohelicidae; genus Oreohelix; species Oreohelix idahoensis. Next base: position 132,286 of record JAMPIV010009940.1, on the reverse strand, counting down.
CAGGATAGTGGGTAGGTTTGGTATTGTACAAACATTTATTACAAATAAGGGAGGGAAACCTGAGGCCTGTAAACAGTAAATTAATATGAAACAAATATAAAGGTATGTTATCAGGCACTCGCAGGAAATAAAGAAGCAGAACACCAGACAACAGAAAAACAACAGACATGAGTGGGTTACCCAGGATTTGAACACTGGACCTTCCGTGCGACAACCCCGCCTAGCCATGCAAGCGAATCACACTATCCGCTCTGCCATCTACGCATCATCAAAAAATGATGTTTCAATGGCAGGTCAATAGTGCGAACCACAATACACGACACCAGAAGTCCTCCATGGGCAGTTCAGCCTATTAATGACGCAATCACTTCTGTTGTATTTCTATCAAGCAGTATAGGCCGAATCCAACAAGACCCTTAGGACCTTAATACTGTGTCCAGTAAATGATAGTAGACTAGAACAGTGAGAACAGGATAGTGGGTAGGTTTGGTATTGTACAAACATTTATTACAAATAAGGGAGGGAAACCTGAGGCCTGTAAACAGTAAATTAATATGTAACAAATATAAAGGTATGTTATCAGGCACTCGCAGGAAATAAAGAAGTAGAACACCAGACAACAGAAAAACAACAGACATGAGTGGCTTACCCAGGATTTGAACACTGGACCTTCCGTGCGACAACCCCGCCTAGCCATGCAAGCGAATCACACTATCCGCTCTGCCATCTACGCATCATCAAAAAATGATGTTTCAATGGCAGGTCAATAGTGCGAACCACAATACACGACACCAGAAGTCCTCCATGGGCAGTTCAGCCTATTAATGACGCAATCACTTCTGTTGTATTTCTATCAAGCAGTATAGGCCGAATCCAACAAGACCCTTAGGACCTTAATACTGTGTCCAGTAAATGATAGTAGACTAGAACAGTGAGAACAGGATAGTGGGTAGGTTTGGTATTGTACAAACATTTATTACAAATAAGGGAGGGAAACCTGAGGCCTGTAAACAGTAAATTAATATGAAACAAATATAAAGGTATGTTATCAGGCACTCGCAGGAAATAAAGAAGCAGAACACCAGACAACAGAAAAACAACAGACATGAGTGGCTTACCCAGGATTTGAACACTGGACCTTCCGTGCGACAACCCCGCCTAGCCATGCAAGCGAATCACACTATCCGCTCTGCCATCTACGCATCATCAAAAAATGATGTTTCAATGGCAGGTCAATAGTGCGAACCACAATACACGATACCAGAAGTCCTCCATGGGCAGTTCAGCCTATTAATGACGCAATCACTTCTGTTGTATTTCTATCAAGCAGTATAGGCCGAATCCAACAAGACCCTTGGGACCTTAATACTGTGTCCAGTAAATGATAGTAGACTAGAACAGTGAGAACAGGATAGTGGGTAGGTTTGGTATTGTACAAACATTTATTACAAATAAGGAAGGGAAACCCGAGGCCTGTAAACAGTAAATTAATATTAGACAAACATAAAGGTATGTTTTCAGGCACTCGTAAGAAATAAAGAAGCGGAACACCAGACAACAGAAAAACAACAGACGTGAGTGGCTTACCCAGGGTTCGAACCCCGTACCTTCCGTTCGACAACACCGCCTAGCCATGCAAGCGAATCACACTATCCGCTCTGCCATCTACGCATCATCAAAAAATGATGTTTCAATGGCAGGTCAATAGTGCGAACCACAATACACGACACCAGAAGTCCTCCATGGGCAGTTCAGCCTATTAATGACGCAATCACTTCTGTTGTATTTCTATCAAGCAGTATAGGCCGAATCCAACAAGACCCTTAGGATCTTAATACTGTGTCCAGTAAATGATAGTAGACTAGAACAGTGAGAACAGGATAGTGGGTAGGTTTGGTATTGTACAAACATTTATTACAAATAAGGGAGGGAAACCTGAGGCCTGTAAACAGTAAATTAATATGAAATTAATATGTAACAAATATAAAGGTATGTTATCAGGCACTCGCAGGAAATAAAGAAGTAGAACACCAGACAACAGAAAAACAACAGACATGAGTGGCTTACCCAGGATTTGAACACTGGACCTTCCGTGCGACAACCCCGCCTAGCCATGCAAGCGAATCACACTATCCGCTCTGCCATCTACGCATCATCAAAAAAATGATGTTTCAATGGCAGGTCAATAGTGCGAACCACAATACACGACACCAGAAGTTTTTCTTCTTTATTTCCTGCGAGTGCCTGATAACATACCTTTATATTTGTTTCATATTAATTTACTGTTTACAGGCCTCAGGTTTCCCTCCCTTATTTGTAATAGATCTTTGGTGACAGCGCTTGGCAGATCTTTGGTGACAGCGCTTGGCAGATCGTTGGTGACAGCACTTGGCAGATCTTTAGTGACAGCGCTTGGTAGATCTTTGGTGACAGCGCTTGGCAGATCTTTAGTGACAGCGCGTGGCAGATCTTTGGTGACAGCGCTTTGCAGATCTTTGGTGACAGCGCTTGGCAGATCTTTGGTGACAGCGCTTGGCAGATCTTTGGTGACAGCGCTTGGCAGATCTTTGGTGACAGCGCTTGGCAGATCTTTGGTGACAGCGCTTGGCAGATCTTTGGTGACAGCGCTTGGCAGATCTTTGGTGACAGCGCTTGGCAGATCTTTGGTGACAGCGCTTGAAAGATGTTTGGTGACAGCGCTTGGCAGATCTTTGGTGACAGCGCTTGGCAGATCTTTGGTGGCAGCGCTTGGCAGAATATGCAATTGGGAACTGATGAGTGAGGAAATGGAAGACAATAAGAAAACAAAAGACAAGAAGAGCTTTCACTGAATTGAAAAACATATGGAAATGAAAAGAAATAAAGTACAACACATAAGTAAGAATTTTCAACTCAGAGGTCAAGCCTTTTCTATTTTGTGGCTCTGAAACATGGACAAACAACATAAACGACAACAAAAAAAAGCTACATACTTTTATTAATGGGTGCTTGCTTAGAATAATTGGAATAGAATAGTGTGAAAATACCATCAAAATGGAATTGGTGGGATTAGCCACACATATGCCAGGGCAGAGAGATGTACTCCGTGTTGAGAAATCAGGATGGGGCTTCTCGGCTAGAGTAAAGAGCAGGATTGTAGCTGAATAAAGAGGAGCTTTACACGACAGCAACCTCCAGCTTAAGAATGGAGATAGAGGCAGCTGCTGCAGCCTTGAGATGGATGTCTGAAAGTCCATTAACCAGGACAGTTATGGAATCTTATTCTCAGTCCATGCTTCGGAAGATCAAACATGGATGGCTCCGGCATGAAATGAAAACATCCATAAGTGCCTCAATCTTCTGGAACTTCATGACGTGGTCATGCAGGGTGCGCGGCAATGAGAGAGAGCTGACAAAATAGCTTTGAGAGCACCCATATTGGGGACATTGGATATGGATAAGGGAGAAATACTTAAAACAACTAAGGATTGCCTGTTAGAGAACGACATTACAATCGATGAATCAACAAGGCCAAGATTTCTGGAATTTGGCATCAAACGTAAGACTAGCACAGATAGACGAATGAGAGGATGCATCTGTTAAGTACACAACCAGCACGCTGCAGTAACAATTAGCATTCATACACTTCGACAATTGTTGAAGGAGAATGAGCCCTTGTGGGTTTTCCCGGAGAGCAGTGAAGTCGATTCTAATCACCGAGAGACCGCAGTCAGCGACTCATAGCTTAACTGCCTGCGTCAGGACCAGCGAACGAACCAAGAGATAACAAGGATATGGAGAGATCTTGAGCGAATGGCACAGGATAAGAAAGTGAAAGTAGAACTAGTCTCAAAGCAGATACTGCCATAGAGGAATGAAGAGTTAACAAATATATAAATTAAAAAATAAAATGGTATGACATCAGTTTTACAAGTTAACGGTACACAGGAAACACAAGACGTTTCGGGTTTCACCCTTCGTCAGCCACAGTTACAAACAGGTGACAAGGACAAGAATTACATATAGGTTAAAGACAGATAGACAACCCATTTGAAAAATCAGACGATTCTTCAAGGAAAACAGATTTCTGTCATCCCCGACGCAAGAACGGAGTGCAGTAATATTAATATCAGAATTACCTGAATGGTCAGGTCTTTTAAAATGAAGAGCCACCAGTGTAGGTTTGCTATGATAAATGTCATTTAAGTGCTCACGAAACCTATCTGCCAAACGTCTGCCAGTTTCACCAATATAGCTAACGCCACACCTCTTGCAGATGATAGCATACATCAGGTTTATGTATTCGTCTGATTTTTCAAATCAGTTGTCTGTCTCCCAATGGCCTCAATGTCCAGCACCACTTTGCATGAATTCTAGTGGCTCTTCTTTATTTCTTCCGTCGTGGATTTTGCGATCTATCTTTTTATATTTTTTATAGTATTGTTTCGTATCCTTTTGTGTCTTTTTAATTGCCGCTATCTTATACGTCACTTCCATAGATGTTATCAGACCAGCGCTCTTCTGTTTTATTCCAGGGATATAACTACTTTGATCAGGACTGGTTTTAGCAATTTTGTTAATTCCTTTTGCGTTTCGTTGATTATTTACTTTCTTGTTTTGATTTTTACTTCTGGTTTTGCGATTTTCTTTCGTTATTATTGTTCTTTTTTCGCTCATCACCTGTGTTGTTTACTTTTTCATCTGCTTGTATTACTCTATTTTGTATATGTTTCTCATCCTCATATGTGTTTGAAGTATATTTCTTTGACCTGTATGTACTTCTTGTCCTTGTCACCTATTTGTAATTGTGGCTGACGAAGGGTAAAACCCGAAACGTCCTGTGTTTCCTGTGTACCGTTAACTTGTAAAACTGATTTCATACCATTTTATTTGTTTACTTAATAAATTTGTTTCCTTACCAGTTTTACAGCAGCCTTCTCATTTATTCTTATGTACTATAGTGACAAGTTAAGAGGCTTCATTATTCTAGGTATTAGCTTTATATAGCTGTAATGCCGGTTCATTTACTCGTTGCCTTTGCTTTTCCTAACCTATGAGAAGAGTTAAGTACCTATTTACAGCTAGGCAGAATCGAATTTAGTGCTACCTGGTTTAATTCTCAAAATATTTGACTCGGAAAGCAAACGATATATATATATATATATATATATATATATATATATATATATATATATATATATATATATATATATATATATATATATATATATATATATATATATATATATATATATATATATATATATATATATATATATAACTTTTTTATTATTTTAATTTTATTTTTTCCTTTGCAGGTACTTTAATGTAATATTCGGATCACTAGGATAAACTGGTGCAAACAGCTGCCGCACCAACTGACTGAGTCTGCAAACAGCTACCATATCATATATAATCCTTTCTTCCATGCCAAGACCAACAACTCAATAACGGGCGTTTGTTGTCCCTCGATAGCAGAATTTGGTTGCTTCCCTTCCTAGTTCGTCACCAGTACCAACAAAATTAACACTGGCATTCTCAGTTTTTCTTCTTTTTTTTTGTTAATAACTACTCTGCTAAACATATGTAAATTAACTAGGTCATTTCTTTATTCTTAATAAAAACTCTAGTATTCACAACTGGCAATATATTTGTGTTGTTTGACATTTCGTTGTCTTCCCTTTCTTGGATCCTTAGACCATGACTGATAAAGCATTCAGTGGTCCTCACGCCTAGGGGCGTCTTGTAGGGCAGCAACAATCTTTGCCCGGTACGTCACCTTAACGCTGCATTATTCCATCTCCACTTCTGCTTTTTTTTGAAGAAAAACGTGTTCACATCTTTTCGGTTATTAGTTGATGGGAAGAATATATCACATTAACATGAAATTTCGTATGATGATCCACACTGGTAACTGTAAGATAACTACCCCTTTCCGGCCTGCACTTAAAAGCGTGGTTGTCTCAAGTTTCAAAGGTATATTCCCCCAATTCACCCGTAAGCTAGCTTCATAGATTCACATTACTCGTTAACTACATAACACAGAACGGGGTCTTTTCTTTGAGGTGACTATAAATTTGGTGAACAAGATAATTTTCTACTACGCTGTCGATTAGATTACAGGAAACAGATCGTGCGGCTGAGATAAAAACTGCATATATTCTTCACTTTTTCCAGATTTTAGATACTCTGACACATGACTTTTATCAAGGTATATTTTTAGACTGCTCAGTGTCTCTAAAGTAGATGTCTACACTTCCTGTGCTGCCTACCCCTACTCATACTGACTTTTAATTTTTAGGATATTTCTTCGTCTGCTTCTTCCTTCACCATCAGACGTCAACTTAAAAATGTTTATAGAAAACAGTGGTCAGCTTGCTGCTGCTGCTGTCTCCGCAGAGTTTTTTCAGCAATGGTACAGGTGACGGCCATATGTGCTTTCTATGTTCCTCATATGTTAGGCATCTTTGAAGTAGATGTTCAGCAGTTATTTTATCAGTGCCACAGTTACACTCATCAGTAGTTCCTCTATTTAACTTGTTGAATAGATGGTATCCCAATCTGCTGTGGCACGTGCGGAGTCTGAAGATTACAACTTGTTCACTTCTGCTGGAAATTGTTAGGGTATTGTTAGAATATTTCAGTTCACCGCGGGAACGGTTTATCGGTGTTTCTCAGACTTTTGTTCACGGATCACTTATTCACTTGAAATGAATTGACGACACTGTGGTCCTAAAATTGGGATTAAGGTAGCATTTTACAAGTTTATATTACATTTTATGGTTGTGGCAAGGTGGATGTTAGATTGACAATTAGAAAATAAAGTTCCCTCAGAATGGAGAAGAGCGCTGATGAATTAGCGGTAGGGATGGAACATGACAAGTGAGGTAGTTAACTGCACAGTTATAGATGGTAATTGTAGGAGAGGGCTATGAAGTAAGTCATCTTCTCGCTAGAGCTGTCATATGCTCCAAGGGTGTCGTTATAAATATGTGAGTGCAGCTCGTAGTTATTCCCAACCAATTTTAAATGTTTAATATTTCTTTGTCCGCACAACAAATATATAACTGGAAATTTAAATACTTCAGTAACTGCAGCAATAAAACAATCAATATGCGTTATTCCTTAATGATGTATAGTAAAAAAATTAGTACCTTTGTACGTAAATATCTTACAAGATTACACACTGTTACGGGATTTACTCCCCTTGCTCTGCAGTGATGGTCTAACAGTGGCCAAAATTCAAAGTAACTACTAAGGGTTTTCAATGATGTCTACCTTTAGCTCAAGATTACTCTTGTCAGAGATGTGAATTGAAGAATGGTGCTTCAATTCTAGGGAGCCTCATAGGAATTTAAGAAATCAAGTACTACGGCTGATAGGATATAGGCCGTGTAAACGTTATATCTTCCCAGACCTTCTATGAGTAAGGATTTTGCTCGTTCTGATGAACCCCCAACTGATTTAAGTCAGTAAAATATTACTTTAATAGCTCTGTTATAAGCATTCAAAATGACTGAGACATACGGGTGCAGTTCACTCAAAATGGCCAATTGAACTATAAATTTGTATATTTACAGGTAAGAAAATGTAATAGTCAATTATCGTTAGCAATTGTAAAATAAATAAGGATGGAATGAATTCGATAGAGTCTTTAAAATTTCATCACGGGGAATGATCTGGATAGTATACGGAATTCTTTTGATTAGAGTTCACTTGGCAGCTTTAAGTGGGTACTTAGCTGCCAGTAAGATGTCGATTGGTTTCTGCTCCAGCCGATACTTGTTCTTTGCAGGTTATGTACTGGTTCACTTTCGTCACTGGTCAAGTCTAGTGGCCTCAACACGTCCCTCGTAGTATTGTGGGGTAAGTGCAAAGATGGCCCAGCATCTGTTAAGACCCGTCTGCTGTTGATGTCTACTTTGACCGAAGGCCACTTATACCTCACACTTGTTCCACAGATAGCACCACCAATTGGCACCACCGACTAGTATCATGAAATAAGAGTGAAACAAATACTCTCCTGAGTATTGGGTTTCCTGACACAAAATCAGGTGTCCCTCCCCTCCACTCCCCTTTCATTCCACCAGCTCATCTGCTTCAGAACTTTACCCTCTCTTAGTGTTAATGTTAATCACTTCTGTAATCATCCACTCCCTGCTCCATATAGAACGTGGGACTACATCTGTTTTTGGTTCTCTACGAAAACCTCGCATGAAGTAGTCACCAGCTCTTGCAGTGGTGGTTCATGAATCCATCATTCTAAATGCTGAAGTTGCCAGCCTCGTCTGACTTGGACATCCAGTAGCAATTTTCACATGTTAATAATGCAAAATATAGAATTATAAAATGTACAACTCACCACAAATATCTTTGGGAATCTAGACTTCTGGCTCAGAGAAATAGTTTCGGCAACTTGATTAAGATTCTTCTGACATGTGGTCTGGGGTATTACTTTGCAAATAGAATCCCACTATGACTTAGTGTTCGGGCTCCAAGGCTTCGGGTTTTCCGTAGTAATAAATGTAGAGCTGTCGTTAAATCCACTAGATGCTCAAATACGTTGTCTGGTCCTTTAAAATGGAATCCTGATCATATTCCTTATTCTGGCTTGTCTGGCTGTGTTCTTGACGAAATGAATTGCACAGTGCAGTAAACTCAAAAGGAGCTACATTATATGGCAACATTCGGCACGCATCCAGATTACTACTATGTGACATGGCTCCAATCAGAAATGAAGTATTTTTACATCTTAAATGCCTAGCCAATAGCATGCGATTTGCTTATATCTTGGTGGGGTATATTCCCCTAGCTCTCAAGGAAAATTCCTGCGTGACACCCCCAAAAGAAAATGTGTTGTTTACAAGTAAATTCCCCATATAAGGTCTGCCAGCTTCCGTTTTTATCGATCATGTTTACAGTCACGACTTCATGATCTATCACATGTAGTCTCTGTCAAGATGGATAATTATTCTCGGACAATTCTTGCCAGGAAATGGTTATGTTATTTACCTGGTCTAGCCAACAATCAACAAACTAGCCAGACAGAACTTTTATCAAGTGATAATTATCGACTGTGGTCATCCCAAGGTTGTTTGCTTCTTAATCGGGCGCGCCCATTCACTGTTTGATAGGAAAAGTGTTACACGTTAGTAAACCACACTTCTCTCTAAAGATACCAGGTGTCAATACGGGCTCAAAAGAAAGTCTTCGATTACCCTAATCAGCAAAAGATGGTTGCTGAAGTTCCGACATGACAACAATTAAACGAAGGGAGTGTAAACAATAATATATATATATATATATATATATATATATATATATATATATATATATATATATATATATATATATATATATAAATATATATATATTCACAAAGATATTTTATAAGCTTAACTATCTATACAGACATATCCTTAGAACAGTGGTACTTCCAAGTCTTCGGCTGTTAGAAGCTTCGATCTACAGATCTCTCACAATAGAGGTCAGTTGTGGCTTCTTCTCGGTTATCTTGTTGTGTTATGGATTAAGACTACTAATGTATAATAGTCAGATCTCTTGATATATTCTCAACTATATTAGATCTTGAAGTAATGTCAAGAACTAAGGTACTGTGGGTGAGCTGGGCTTATATACCCAATCAAGATCTAATCCTTGCTTTCTCGGTCCGCACCTGAGTTTACTTTTCTTATTGTAAACTTTCGTGGGATTTCAATACTGTTGTGCGAATTTACCAACACAATAATAATTTCCTTGTCAAATACCAAACATAATGATTTCCTACCGCCATAATTACATGTATTTATAGTTGCTGTTCAAATCCCAAAAGAATTATCCAGAACAGGTCATTAACCATAAAGCTATAACAGAATTTATGTTGTGCAATTCATAATTTATCATGAAGACACTAGTTTAAATGGCAGATGCAGAGTGTTTGTGCTCGTGTTATTACAAAGATTAATTAAAATTTAGTTTAATCTGTGTAAATAAAGAAAGTACAGTAATCAATACTGCTAAAATAATCATAATTAGAATCTTCAGTAGTTTTATCATGTTTTTTTTTGTTTGTTGGTAATAGTAAAAGTAAAGTCCATGCACAAATAATTGAATATTTTACGTCAGTGAGAAGAATGCTTTTGTTTTTTACCATCACATATTCGCTTAATATTTGGTACAATGTTTAAAAGTTGAATTCTTATGTCTGCGGCAGTGTCAAGTCTGTTCCTATATTTTGTATTTGTAGCTGCATAATAAGAGAATCCTGTTTCACACAGGTATGTCGTGGCATATAGAAGAACCACTCAAAATAACCGTTTTGCAATGTTGCGACATTCTTGCAAAACACTGCTTCAAAAATCATTTATAGTAAGTTAATTAAATCTTTATTTTATTCCTGAGTCTAAAGTCAAATCAATCAAACTCTCATAATCAGGGGCAGATAAGCATGCTCGTTTGGCTGCAAATGAAAATTGATTTCGTATTCAATCATTGTCATTGTTGTTAGCAGGAACATATTTTAAAATATTGCAATGAAAATCGCGCAGATGCTGTGCAATATCATTGCACATATCTGGGTCAGCTTCAGCATTAACATGGAGAACAAGCTGAATACATTCGAGAACAAATGTCTTAGAAAACTCACGAACATCAGTTGGAAAGAATTCAAGACTAATCGACAAATAAGAGAAGACTCTAAGCAGAAATATGTCTCCGACTATATAAGATAAAGATGATGGTCATATATCGGTCATGTCCTACGAATGCAAAACAACAGAATACCATTGCAGGCGCTCACTTGGGTTCCTGAGGGTAAGAGGAAAAAAGGAAGACCAAAAGAAACACTTAGAAGAACAATAATAAGAGAAGGAAGAACGTTGGGATTAAACAATGTGCAAGAGTTAAGAGGAGTGGCGTCACAACGAACAACCTGGAGAGCACTGGTTTCTGCCTTATGCGCCGTGTTTGGTGCTTAAAGAATTTATTATTTATTATTATTATTATTATTCAGCTTTAAGTTCAAAAAGACAGTCACTGAGTGTCGGAAAGCAGTCGAAGTTATTTTTTTTTTTTTGCAGATGAAGCCCAAAAATCAAGTTTTCTTATCAATGATGACATTTAATCCATTGCATTAAAAATTGTTGTATTCTTGCCCTGTAGGGATAGATTTGTTTCATTTGGTTTTGTAAATATTTCAGCAAGATACGCAAGTCTTAGCATTCACAAAGGATTTGTCAAAGAACCAGCCAATGGAAATCTGGAACCAATAAGTCGCTTCTTCACAGCGCAGCTCAAAACGTCTTACCAGGACTTTACCCCGTGAACGAACGAACGAACGAAATCTTTATTTCGTCAGGGTAAAGAAATAGGCATAATTGCCTTTTTACACTTCTGCCCTGCAATACAATTTTCAGGGTTTTACAAATTAAAATTAAAATATTAACAACTTCAGACAGGATTAATTAATATTATCATCACAATCAGAAACTGAGCAGACACAAGTACATTTACTCATAGTCATTCACGCACATAGAGAGAGGGATAGAGAGAGAGAGAGAGAGAGAGAGAGAGAGAGAGAGAGAGAGAGAGAGAAAGAGAGAGAGGTCAAGCAATAAAGCTACTTAATATTAAAAATTCAATTGAAAATTGAAAATATTACAATGACAGTTAAATGCTCGTGGAAACGTTGAAACAACTGAAACAGAATTGTCGTTAAATGTGTGTACAAGATGTCATGACATGTGAATGCAGATGTCTTTTGAATGAGATGTAATTATCAGTTTTGACAGACTTGGGTAGGGAATTCCATGCTAAAGCACCTGCATAACTAAAACAACTTCGGAAGAGGTCAGTTCGAGGTTTTGCAAGGTCCAAAAGTAGGTCGCCACGTATAAAATATGAGCAGTATTTATAGCGAAAGAACATTTGCAAGTATGAAGGCGTTCTGCCATGTAAAATTTGATGCACAAACAGGAGATCTTGGAAGAAGAAGAATTTTTTTAAGAGGAAGAACATTCAGCTGTTAAAATAGCTGAGCACTGGGAATGTTATCATTCAATCAAACAAGTCGTAGCGCCCTTTTATGTAGGGATTATAAGCGTTTCAAAAACGACAAGCCACAGCGACTCCCAGATATTTGAGCAATAAGAAAGGTGACTTTGAATATGTGCATACTATAATATAAGTAATATAGAAAAAAGCAAGATATTGGTGAATAGCCATAAGAAACATGTTCCGACCAACATTACGTTAAATGGGCAAACGTTAGAAGAAGTTAACACCTTTAAATATCTCGGGTCCACTATATGCAGTGATGGAAGATCAATTAAAGAAATCAAGACAAGACTTGAGATGGCCTCAGCTGCCATGACAAGGTTGAATGTGATCTGGAAAAGTAACATCAGTTTTCCTGTGAAGATCAAATTATACAAATCACTTGTATTATCTATTCTCTTGTATGGGTGTGAGAGCTGGACACTCACTGCAGATACGGAGCGAAGGATTCAGGCTTTCGAGCATAAATGTTATAGAAGAATTTTGCGCATTTGCTATAAAGAGCACAAAACAAATGTCTATGTTAGGGAGAAGATAAACACCTATGCAGGCCACCAAGAACCACTTTTGTCAACAGTGAAACGTCGAAAGCTTGCCTGGTTTGGGCATGTAACTCGTCATGACTCCCTTTCGAAAACGATCCTTCAGGGAACAGTCGAAGGTAAACGGAGAAGAGGAAGGCAGAGAAAATCCTGGGCTGATAACATCAAAGAATGGGCAGGACACGGTTTTTTCCACACTTGTACGCATTGCTGAGGATAGAGAGCAGTGGAGGACCCTGTCTGCTGATGCTTCCACCATGGCACCCCTACGACCCATGACAAAAAGGGTTACGGGCTGAGATGAGATGATGATAATATAAGTCTAGAGTGCAGACATAAAAAATGTTTGATTTTTGAGAGTTGAAACAATTTTTGTGAGATCTTGTTTGCGATGAAATAGACATGTGACTTCCTGCTTAGAGACTGGTCGATGACCACACCCAACAGCCACCTCAGCTCTATGTGATAAGCAGGGCTTTGTGATAAGCACCCATTTCTTGACATACCATTGTAAAACGTCTAGATTGAAGTGGCCGGGCTTTAATATGGTTTATTTTTGGCACTGCCTCATCAAGTACATTTTTCAGCGATGTGGAAAATTCTTTAACAGCCAATGCATGTCAATCCAAACACTCAGTGGCTGATTGTGCAGTTGGGTGCCATACTTTTGATTCGTGTTAAAGCTCCTGATATTTTTCCAACCATTGCTATGGCATCATCAGTACACACATTCACAACATTTTTCCATCTAATAACGTGCTTTTCAAAGTAATTGTTGATGCAGTTGAATTTGTCTTCACCCGTAGTGTTACTCTGTAAAGATTCGCATAAGAGCAAGTCCTCTTCTATGGATTCTTTAGACCTATACGTGACAAACACAATTAGCACAGCAAGTCCAGAAACATATGTGGATTTATCTAGTTTCAGGGAAAATTCCTCACAAGATTTCAGTTGGCTAACCAGTTCTTAATCTATGTCAGTTGCATGGTTCCAAATTGTACGAGAAACAGTGCAAACTGAGAGCTGAATGGCGTCAATTTTAGCACTAGACTGCTCGTTAATCATGCGCATTACTATACCTTTTGTGCAAGGTTTAACGAGTGATTTTCCTATAATGTGGGCTTCTCTTGCACGAGCTATACGGTAACTTACTTTGTATGATGCCTCTGTTGCATTTTCATTATCCGATTTCGCAGTTTTAAACATTGAAAGTTTATACTTTTCAAGGTACTGAAGATGTCGCTTGAAAAAATTTACATCTTTGTCTTTTTGTTCAGCATGATTCGACTCTAAATGCTTTCGAAGCTTGGCAGGTGCTAAAGAACTATTCATCAGTAATGTGTTGCACAGCACAGACTGTGCGTCACGAGATTCTTCCGATTTCACTCATAGCTGTCCGTCATGTGATATCCCTTAAAGGTATTTCCGTGTCCTCTTTAAACCTTTCACACGTGTCTTAAACTTCCTTCTTCCAGTGTTTATTTGCGTTTCCCTCTATTTCTCGTTCCTTGGGGAATTCCACAACACGAATTTCTCGTGATGATATCTGCTGGCTGTATTAGTATGTGTCCTGTCCAAAGCAAGCGTCTTTTTATCAACTGTTATTCCACTGGTGTTTGTCAGGTACATTTTGTATGTACTACACCATGTTTGTGTAACCGTAAAGATTGCATCATTAAGCGATCACAAATCGAGACATGTCATTGTGATGTGGCACTGTAATTCTGACTTTCAACCGGCCCGATCCTGTTCTTTTATTTTGAATTTTCACCAGTTTTATTTTCTTCTGATCACGCGATTTTCCGTTGTTTACGGAAATCGCTATTTTCGGGCCCGCTTTTCCACCATTTTATTTCTTCTCATGTGAATATATCGTGTTCGGTACTTTTGGGAAGGTAATTTAAATGGGTTCGTTTTAGGTCGGTAGGTTTATTTTTCACTCGGCCAGTTTTACTTTCTTCTGATTTTTCGCGATTCCCGTAAAGTTCGTTGTTTACGGAAATAATCGCCATTTCCGGCACGCGATATGACGAGGCCGGAAGCACGCGGCCGGAAGCACGCGGGGTTTGCGTGGGTTGATAGTATTAATTTTTCTAGCGCTCCCATTGGTCCGCGATTTGCGTAGGAAGGGAAATCCGCGTGGGCGGTTTCTCTTGTATATATTGAGACAGAAAACGGGGATTCGGTCTCTATGAAAAATTATTGCCTGGCCGTAGGACGTCGTAATTATCGTTCTCCACCGTGGGAAAAACAAACGATAATCGGTATGTAACTATTTTATTCATCGTTTTACTTATTAGTGGGTTTTTCAGAAATTCGCCCTTAGGTAAAGATTAACTTTTCAGTTTTTAAATAAACGATAGCGCCATTAATTACTATTTTTGAAGAACGACGTAATGCAACAGTGTGCTTATTCTTTCTATGATTTTGGCAATAGATAGGAGTGTGTGAAGTTGTGAGAAACACGTGTGCCATATTTGTAGGATGTTATGTAAAACCACCATTTATTCCTGTATATTTTCTAATGTAAATTTATGGGGAAATCCCTGGTGTGTTCGTTAATTTTTCTGAGCCTTAAAAATGTGAGAAATATTGTCAGAGGGTTCAGATTTACGTTGTAAATGAATTATACTGCTTAGGGGAGGAAACTATTCCTATAGCGAGATTTAATTTAATAAGAGTAAGCCGGGGAAACTCCTGTGTTAATGGGTAAAAGGATTTCCCTAATTTTGTCAAGTTTGAACACGTGATCGGCCATGCGTAACGGCCATGTAACATGTCAGACGGGTCTGGGCTATTGTTTGTTTTACCTGGCAGATTTTAGTAGAAGGAGGGGGGATGAAGAGGCCACGTGGGATAGTGGTATTTTATGTATTGTGAGAAGAACGAGAGAAGGAGTGTGATTTTAGTGCCACGTGGGATAGTATTATGTATTGTTGTGAAGAACGAGAGAAAGGGGAGAAGAAGTGAGAATGAAGAGACACGTGTATAGAATTATTTTATGTATCGTATATGTTAGAGATAAGCGATTTTAGAGTGGGTGTACATGAGTCGCTGGTTCTTTTAATTTCAGCGAGTCTCGGCGAAACAGTGGGGAGCATAATTTTGTCAAATAAAATTATCCACGGCAAAAGACATATCTCAGGGTCAGTGTACTCGAGTATCGTCAGGAGCAAAAGAAAATTACCCTATGGTCTCTGGCAGTGAAGTCCCTATGCTTCAGCTGGACCGAGGTTTATTTAACATACAGCCGAGAGCATCGCTATTATAGTCTCTAGCAACGGCAGGTGGCCGGGAGACTAGTTTCATTTTGTACAGCCTGAAATCAAGGCTGTGTTTTTTTCTTCTAACTCCGGAGCGGGTTAAAAGAGGGAAGCTATTCAGCAGCAGAGAAGTTTTGTCTACAGTTAATCAAGTCCCTCATGCTTGATATCCGAACATCGTCATCACCAAAATCAGGAACAGGTGACAGGGTTACCATACCTAGGTCCTGATAGAAATCAAGAGAAGAGCGTAACGGAGATGCCGCATCATCAGCCCTCGAGTGTTAGAGAGACACTGAGATCAAGAGAGAAAGATAGAGAAGGAGGGAGAAAATAGACAGGACCAGTAGGGTCTGTTCAGTATCCATTGGACGGATAGACACTGAGTCTGCGTTCGAAAAACCAAGTCTATTATTTTTGGCATTTCTTGTGGTGTAGTTATCGGCGCCTATCGCCTGACTAGTAAAAAGCTGTGTAGCCGTTCGTTGAGGAAGAGTCACCAGGACTAAGACAGAAATTTATTAGTGTTAGAGAGTGGAGGCTAAAAGTTGACAGCCCCACCAAAGTAGATTTGGTTTAAATCACTAACCATTTTTATTCTTCCTCAGCAGGGTGACAGGAAGAGTGAATGTGATTTGGGGTTTTTTTGGTTGAGTGTCTCTCAATTTAATTGTTACTTGTTTTCCAGGCCGTGCAACAGTGCACGCTATCGACTGACTTGATGACGTATGATGCCATTTGATGTTTTTTTTCTTGTATGTAAATAAATATATACATATATTATTTACTGGATCAGCTTCTATTCTTTACTATACTTACTCTATGTTGTCTGTATAGTGGTGTTTGTGGGCGTAATTATACACCTTATCTCCTTGTGTTTCAAGGCAGTCAGAGGTGGGGAGACTATAGCCATTTTTTTAGTCACGAAGCGGCAGGGGGAGATTCAAATCCTGGGTCTATCTCTTGAGCCAATAGTCTCACCTGTCCACAGGCATGTTATTTTCCATCTAAATTCTATCTTCTCAGACTTTCTCATACTAGGGTCTTGCTTTCATTCAGGCACACTCTATAAACTTAAAACCACTTCGTGACAGTCATAAACATCGACAGCAATTGGTCAACATTTTTCAGGTCTTAACATTTTAGCAGACAACATTATTTTTTTTCGACTACTTTTTCATCATCGTCTGCTTCTTCTTCATCTTTATCTTTACCTTATTCTTCGTCCTGTTCTTCGTCGTGGTCTTCTTTCTTCTTCTTCTTCTTCTTCTTCTTCTTCTTCTTCTTCTTCTTCTTCTTCTTCTTCTTCTTCTTCTTCTTCTTCTTCTTCTTCTTCTCTCAAAGAGCTGCGTCTATCTCTCATAAAGTTGCCAGTCCGTCCCACGATTCTCTCGTCACCTTGCAATTTCTTCCTCGACTGTGTTGGAGACAACCACGCTTCCACTCTGCTCCTTTACATTCTCCTGGCACAAGCAACACATATTGTTTGCCTGAACTGTGTCTCAGTTATCTAAATAATTACCAAAAATTCAAGTGCAAACATTCAAATTCCAAAAATTGAAGACATCTCCATTTGCAATTCTATAACCAACCAATCCAGTGCAAACATTTGAAGAACAGTCGTTTCTCCTATAACGCGGTATAAGTGTTACTAAAAATCACCCCATTGTGGAATTTCGCGCAATAAAAGTATCAGAGCTTATAGGAACAATAGGGTCAAGGGCAGAGCATTCAAAACCATTAAAGTTACGTATGTGTTACATTAAATACAAAACAAGTAGGTACCCATAAAAAATAATCTCATGTTCACGCGTTTCTTTCAAAAGGCTTTTAATTTTTGAAACTTGTCATCAATACTTAAGGCTTTCCTTTTGTGTTCACTACTTAACCTTAATTAACATCATGTTTCAACTTACTTACTTAGTCGTTCCCCTTCTACCGTGAAGTGTAGAGGTTTGGAAGAGAGAGCGCCAGACCATTCTATCAGCTGTCTTCTTCCTGGCCTGGTTCCATTCTAGTCCTCGGTCCTTCAAAGATTGTCTAATGTTGTCCTCCCAGCGAACTCTGGGTCGTCCTGGAGGTCTGGATCCCTGGCTCTTTGTTTCCCATGCTTGTCGTGGTAGCCGATCTTCTCCCATTCTGCAGACATGGCCAAACCATCTTAGTTGGGACTGTTCTATTTGGGTCTGCAGCGGATGGGATTTCAGGCCTTGACGTATCGTCTGGTTGCGGACCATGTCTCTTCTTGTTACTTCAACCACTTTCCTCAGATACCTCATTTCTGAGGTTTGGATCTGGCTTTTGTGGGTTGTAGTCATTGCCCACGACTCGCATCCATATGTCAAAACTGGGACATAGGTGGAGCGGTATACAGCCATCTTCGTTTTCTTACCAACCTCTTTCTTGCTGAGGAATCCACGATTTATGGCCTGAAAAAGTCTCCCAGCCGCTGCTTTTCGAGTGGCCAACTTTTCTTTGATGCCTCCCTTTCGGTCTATAATAGCTCCGAGATATTTAAAGTGGTCGACCTGCTCCAGGACCTGTTCTCCCAACTTAATCTGATGTTTTCTTTCTTCTCGTGATATCACCATGGATTTTGTTTTAGAGCTGCTTATGACCATCCCTCTCTTCTCCAGCTCTTCCTTCCAGACTTGCAGGTTGGATTGGAGATGTGCCTCTGATTTAGCAATCAGGGCAACATCATCAGCAAATGCCAGCTCCGAAATATAGACCTGTCTCATCTTCCAGTACCCCACTGAATACTTTCTTGTTCTCTCCTTACATGCCTTGATGACATCGTCCATGAGGAGTATGAAAAGATAAGGTGACAGGATATCACCTTGTCTTACACCAGTGGTGGTCCTGAACTCTTCTGACTTATGGTTTGCTGTCCTCACATAATTTCTGCAAGACTTGTAGAAGCTCTGTATAGCATGAATCAGAGGTGCTGGAATATTCTTCCTTGCCAAACAGTCCCAAAGTTTGCTCCAGGGGACTCTGTCAAACGCCTTTTCCAGATCTATGAAACAAAGATGGATCTCACTCTTATACTCAAGGGCCTTTTCACTCACATCATGTTTCAAGATTTTTCAAATTACCAATGTAAATCGGAGGGGGAATTGGAGTGACTAAGAGGTATGGCGTCCGACTCTGATTTTAAAGGTACCGAGTTCGCTCCCAGTACAGGGAATGTAATCGGTGGACATTTTTTTCTTCAGAAAAAGTGGTTTCCAATGTCATACTCTCCACTGATCTCCTGTGTAGTGAGATCAGATGCATAGCCTTCTCGGATATGGGCGAAAAAGATAAGAAGTCCCGTGTGCAAGTTGCGTGCGCTAAAAATCTCTCAGCAGTTGGAACTCGTAAAGTGTTGGCCATACTGCCGCTGCGCTGGCAACAATTTAAAGATTTGGAAACCTAGCCATCACAAAAGTAGTTAAATAATATGTGATTCTTGCACACACGTGCTGGTACCCTCGTCGGTGCTACGGAGTTCGTGCACTGCGCTAAGATCCTCCTTGTGTGATCTAAGGGAGTAGATCAAAGCACTACCAGTACTGGATTTGTCCGTGTGCAATGAAGATGGTATTTAAAACTAAACCGAACCAAACAAATTAACAAATAGTCTCTACCACTAACTTTAACCCTAACCCAAACCTCGTTTTGAGATTTTTTCAAAAATGATGACCTCCGACAAATATGGAAGACTTTTCGTTAGCCATGTGGGCAACATGGCGGCGCGTGTTTCTAGTAAGATCAAGGTAGTCGCATTCCAGATACTGCTGTATGAGAGTGAAGGGTTTGAACCTTCACTATTCTAGGTCTAGCATCGAGAGGTGGGGTGGCCAGTTCCTGTCCTCGATGCCTTTTCCTTCCCTAACTCACGAGCAGAGTCATGTAGACCTACCCATTTACGGTACTTTCTTCCACGTTCGTCAAATTTGTTTTCCATAGAAAACAAAATGCAATTTAAGAGTGTATACTACTCTAGTTTAAAAAATAAATGACATAAAATGCCAAACTTACATCAGCATTATTTCTAACAATTAGGTTGGGTTTAAAAAAAAAATATCTGTAATTCGTCAGTGGTCAAAACACGTTGTTAATAAATATTTTGCTGAGTAATTGTAACCATTTTACAACATTGAACGATGGATACAATATACGCTGGTCATTGACCTCTATCAGGCTATCTACAGTTAAAAATAATTTTTTAAAACTGTCATTTATGTTCTTCTCAGAGAAATGGGTGACTGTCGTGATTTGTGTTATTTATAGAATGTGGAGGTCAAGGCTGACCACAGCCAAAAAAAAAAGAGATAAAAGGTAAGCAAACTGACCATAATGGAGTCGAGTCATCATTTATGAAAACTTGTAGAACTACTGGTGTGTTGGCTGTATAGTAAAGACTGGAGTTTGGAGCAGTGGTGGTTGACTAACATATAAGGCGGCGGCGTGTGACTTTTATATAGCAAAATACTCGATCGATTTCAGGCGGTGGCGTTTCAGGCGGCGGTGTATGACTTTTTATATAGCGATATATTTTAGCGGCGGGGCTTCCTCTGACGATCAGACATATGACTTTTTATATAGTAATATACGATAATGGTGTTTGTTTATACAATATATATAAAAAATATAAAAAATCGATAATGACGGAAAATTTAAAAAATCGATAATGTTGGGTTACTAAGAGGGTTTTTGAAGTGCCTTTTTTGGGCTGGCGTGGGTGATGATGTAGCTGGCGGGGTGGGTTAGGGTGGATTTTTGTGTGATGTGGTAGTGTATTGGTGTGTTTGTTTAGACATATATACACACATATATATACATTCATATATACGGAGATGTGGTGACGTTGTCAGGATGCATCTGTGGTGACGGAGGCTTAGGTTACTAAGGGGTTTTTTAAGGGAACGGGTATTGCTTTTTGGCTGGCGGTGATGCCTCATGGGTGTGTGCTGGGGTGTAGCTGGTGGATGTATGTATGACGCAGGAGTGACGTGTTAGATAGAAGTATATAGTTAATGATCTCTTTTAAAAGAATACTTGAGTAAAGAGGAAAATATAAAAATCGATAATGTTGGATTAGGTTACTAAGAGGTTTTTTGAAGTGCCTTTTTTGTGTTGGCGTGTGTGCTGATGTATGTTGTAGGGGTAGCTGGCGGGGTGGGTTAGGGTGGATTTTTGTGTGAAGTATTGTGTTGATAGTGTATCGATGTGTTTGTTTATACATGTATACAATATATGTATAAAAAATATAAAAAATCGATAATGTTGGGTTACTAAGAGGGTTTTTGAAGTGTCTTTTTTGGGCTGGCGTGGGTGACGATGTAGCTGGTGGGTTAGGGTGGATTTTTGTGTGATGTTGGGTGTGTTTGTTTAGACATATAGACATACATATATACATTCATATATACAGAGATGTGGTGACGTTGTCAGGATGCATCTGTGGTGATGGCGGCTTAGGTTACTAAGGTTTTTTTTAAGGGAACGGGTATTGTTTTTTGACTGGCGGTGATGACTCATGGGTGTGTGTTGGGGTGTAGCTGGTGGTTGTATGTATGACGCAGGAGTGAACTGTTAGATAGAAGTATATAGTTAATGATCTCTTTTAAAAGAATACTTGAGTTAAAGAGGAAAATATAAAAATCGATAACGGGGACTTAGGTTACTAATGGATTTTTTAAGGAAGCGGGTATTGTTTTTGTGCGAGGGGGAGGATGACGATGTATAGTGGGGTGTGTTGGGGTATGGGTTATTGTGTGCGTGTATTTTAATTGTTGTATATACAATATATATATAATATATATATATATATATTTATATGGGAGTGAAGTGTTAGAGACCTAGGGCTACCATCGAAAGTGCGACACGGTATTGTTGTGTATTATTTATTTTACATATAGACATATTTTTACAACAGTTATACGAACAGCTAGACTATAGACTTAGATAATAAGAAGACGATATATTTAGACTTTTAGACAATAGGAAGACGATAGTTAGACGATATATACATATAATAGGGAGATATATTTAGACAATAGGAAGACGATAGTTAGACGATATATACATATAATAGGGAGATATATTTAGACAATAGGAAGACAACATATACAGAGACATACAAACAGTTATACAAACAGTTATACAAACAGTTATACAAACAGTTATACAGTTATACGAACTGTTAGACGAACATTTAGACAAACAGTTAGACGATATAGGTAACAAAAAAAAAAGCGTTTTAGTTAATATAGTTTTTTATATTCAATAGTGTTTTTGAATTAGCAAACAGGAGTATATATAGTATTTTTTACAAAATGGACATTGATATTTTATCAAATGAATATACAATTATATGGTGTAATTTTTTAACGTAATACATTTTCACATAGTGATATGTACAATTGAAAAATAATTATATGGTGTATTTTTTTAACATTATCAAACATTTTCACATATGAATGTACAATAATACATATTTATATAGGTAGATGTATGTTCAAAATATACAATATCACAGGGGTACAGGCCAGACCTTGAGGGGTGTCGTCACATTGTCGTCATATTGTCGTCACCTCGTAAGAAATATTTTATGTGTAGAGACAGTTTAAATGTTGAGGTGTGATGTGGTATGGTTTTGGAGGTGGAGGAATTGTGTGCTCTGAACCCGATATTTTTCCCACCCTGTGCCTGTTGTGTGTTGAGGACGTCTAGGAATGTGTTTTTGTCTACTTTGTTGTGGTGTTTGTTCAAGCGATTGAGTGGTTTTGAATATGATATAGATAGAAGGATGTGGACGGGATTGCTTCAACATAATATTTTGTATTGGGTCTGTTTAATTGTGCGTTTGTGATAATATCGCTGTCGTGTAAGTTTGAGACAAAAGATTTGAAATCTGTAAGATTTTTGACTAAGTGGGGTTGGTCTAACACACAACTATTATTATTTGAGGCATGAAATAAGCGTAATTCGTTTGTTTCTCTGTGTCTCAAAACTACGTGGTGACTGAAGTTAATCTTGAATCTTTTTGTCTGTTGTGTAAAGACAGGATGCAAAAGACTTTCCCATTCAATTCTTTGGTTATTATGGAAAAAAGTGAAAGTCGATAAATATTTGTGGATGTTAGCGTGTGTTTTAATGGCGTCCCAGTTATCAGTGTAGATTTGTTTTATATCATCCTGTAGGTCTTGTAAGCTGTCTTCTTCAGCCGTCAAGCGGGGTTTTTTTATATGGGGTTGGGTATTGGTCATTGGGCGTTTCTTGGTCTGACCTTTTTTTGGTGGGTGAGATGGGGTGGAACTTATTGAATAGGGGGCTCTTGGTAGTGTGGAAGTTGTTGTGGTGGAAGAGGCCGCCATAGCGGCTGAGTCTGACTGGGGATTCGGTGCTGTTGATGGGGCATCTGGTAGTATTGTCTGTGGGTTCGCCGAGTCTGGTGTTACTGTGACACCTGTTGTTGTTGGTGTTGGGGTGGTGTCTGCTGTCGGGTTCTGCGTTGAGGTAGAAAGCTGGGTAGGGATAGCGGTGTTTTGGTGTTTTCTGTGGATGCGTAGATTGTCACGACGAGTAAATTGTTTCCCACAAATGTCACAGCTAAAACCGGGCATTGAGTGCCTGGTCTTGCTGTGTCGTAATAGGTCGGCGCGCCTCGTGAAGGTCTCCCCACATCTGCTACATAACAGCTTGGTTTGTGCCATTGACGTGTCTGTTTGTGCTGAGCTGGACCCATGTTTATTCTCTATGTGACGTTTCAGCGTATCGGGTCTTGTAAATACTATGCCACAGTCAGGACACTCGTGATTGGGGCGGTCGTGTGCTGTGGTCATATGGCGAGTAAGATCATGACCTCGCTTGAAAACAGACTGGCAGCGTAAACAAGCATAGCCCCGCTGTTGAGTTGACTCCATCTGGGAAAAGATGAACAAAAAGACGTTACTTACACATAAAATTAAATACATGTAATGAGAGAGAGAGAGAGAGAGAGAGAGAGAGAGAAAGAGAGAGGGAAAGAGAAAGAAAGAGACAAAGAGAGATCGCATAAACAGGTAAATAAAACACAGTCTTATTTTTTTTTATTCTGTTATCAAAGGAAAGAGGTGTTAACATATCAGAATGGTCCCCGCGCAGGCTGTGACAAAGATATTGATTTAAAACCCAGCCCGTTCGCGAGACAGCACCGAGTTGACCTGTCCTTTTTTTTAAAAATAACGAAAATATAAGTATTTATTAAAGTGTATGTTAGTTTCAATCATGGTTATGGCAAGGTGACTTAATGTAATATGTTGATTGTATTATCTCTATCTTTTTCCGTGTGTAGTTCAGTATTGTTTTAAAAGCCAAAAAACGCTATTTTCTAAACTATTATGTTGTCTAATTTTCACTGGCTGGTTAGGTAGTTTGTAGTGACTCGGGTCCTTAGTTATTTTTAACGTTATATGTTTGTAGTTACTATGAGAAGTTCTTTATAGAAGCAGCTTGTGAGTACAGAAATACGAATCGAGCGCATGTGTTGTGGAATCAAATCAATTTATCGATCTACCCAAACATCTTTGCGCTACATCCAAGCAAGTATTTGAAATAGACTATTACTCTATACAAGTTTAGAGTGTTGTTATCAGAAAGTATTATAAGTTTTAAGTATCACGGATAATTTTTCAAAACCCAAATATAATTTGCTTTCGCACGAGTTTAACAATAGACGAGAAACGTAGATAAGGTTTAAACTAAGGAATTTTTCTCGTTATACCCACCACATAAAAAATAAGTCGGATAATTCTTAACTTAGCTAAACCATACACACATGTAAGAATTTAACAAACAACTATTATTAAAATACCTATTAGCCTAGACATATTACTTTGAAACAGCCTTTACCAACACTGGCTAGCGAAAAAGCGAATACACAGACATGTCTTTTAAATAGAAAACAGATATTTAATACAACACACGGATAAGGAATAATAAGTTAGTCTCGGAGTTAACATCTTAACAAAACACACAGATAAAAACAACAGAGATATTTATTTATATTTAACACCTTAATACAAAAACACGAAGACCGAAAACATAAACGAAAACAAACGAATACAACCAAAACAGATATTTTTAAAGATATTTATTGTATATAGCCTACTGAAAACAGCTATATAAAAATATTTATTTTTTATGTGTAAAATATATATTTTAACTCCCTATTATTTTTTTTATATTATTATAGGAAAAAAACAGACGAATACAAACATATACATATACCGAGTTTACATTTAGAACTTTGTATAGGGTTTTCTTCCAGTCTCTGAGTGTTAAGAAAATACGCCTAGGAAAACACAAACACATACCCAGATATTTTTCCACAGAATACCCTTAAAAAGACACAGACATATATCTCTTAAAGGTCAGAGATATTTAACACAAAATACGAATAAAAACAGAATAACATACGTTTGGTGGTGAGCTGTTGCTTTTTCAGAAGTTTGATATTAGAAGGCTTTACGACTAAGCACAGAGACGTTCGCCGGTCCAGGTCTGGTTAAAGAATGAGACATGTCTAAAACAATTCATGATTAAGACAATGACTTTCCAATAAAAGTAGTCCGAGTGTATGAATTTCGTGATGGAACCCGATTGGTTGTTGTGTAGAGATACTGTTTCAGAAAATAGTTCGCGCGCAAGCGCTTCGTCATGGTTTGGTCGATAAAAACGTTATCATAACATATGAACAGGAAAATCGACCTCGCCCTGGTTTGAAACCAGATCAATGACCCCACAAAACATCACGCGTAAATTTCTGTTCACGTCACTCATACACAGTTATTATATTGTATGTTTCAAACAACAAATATGCTAAAAACGTGAGAATCACTGTTTCAAGAACGTAAGATTCGTGCTAAAAAACGTGAGAACCAACCAACATGTATTGAGAATCAAGAATTTGAGAACCTTTGGTGTAAAACATTGTGACAATAAAAAACAATGTGAGAAGTACTGTTCAAGAATTTGAGAACCTTTGGTGTAAAACATTGTGACAATAAAAAACAATGTGAGAAGTACTGTTCAAGAACTTGAGAACCACTGTGTTTAAAAAACATTTACAACAAATATAAGTGTCTGTTTGGTACATTCTTTTTGAGTTGAACGACACACGCCTCGAAAGATAGAAAGAGAGAGAGAGAGAGAGAGAGAGAGAGAGAGAGAGAGAGAGAGAGCGAACGAACGAACGAGCTTTATTTTCAAAGGGTTGAGAATTGGTCACGCAGACCCGTCTAACATTCTGCCCTTCCTTTCGCTCACCTTTCATGCAGTATCCTTTCAATAGCACATGTATTTTTAGCAATATTTAAGCATACAACATTATCGAGGTAAAATAATAACATACATTTGTAACATGTAGACATAATCAAATTTAAGGGGGGAAAAAATTATTAATTAAAATACAGTAACAAAAATTAATACCTTAAAAGAGAAAGCGAGAAAAGAGAGAGAGAGAGGAGAGGGAGAGAGAGAGAGATAGAAAGAAAGGGAAAGAAAGAGAGAAAGATAGGAAGAGAGAAGAGAGAGAGCGAGAGAATAAAACACAGTCTTATTTTTAGGCTGTTATGAAAGGAAAGAGGTGTTAACAGACCTGCCCGCGCAGGCTGTGACAGAAAAGATATTGATTTACAACCCGCGCGTTCGAAACAGGTGACAATTTTCCCTTTCAGTTAAAATAAGGGAGAGTTAAGTACTAACGTGTTTGGTAGTTGGTACCAAGCAAGGCGTTTTTCTTTGTGTAGCTAATGGTATGTTCTAAATATTCTTTTTAATGTGATAAAAGTGTTTATTAATTTTTTGCGTTATCAGATTCTGTCTTTTTTATATTTGTTATGTTAACACAAATAAGGCTCACAAAAATACTTGTTTAACAGTAGGTGAGAAAATAAGGAAAATCTTTTTTCCTAGCACATAATCGGTTAGTCTTATCAACCACTCTTTAAAAATGTTATGTCAAGATAAAAAATAAAACAATTTAGTATCTGAGTTAACATAAAACACACAGTTATTAAGCTGAGTTAACAGCTTAACGGATAGACTATTTTGAAACAGATTTTTTAGCAACACGGGTTAGCGAAAAATTCGAATGCACAGACATACCTTTTAAATAAAAAACAGATATTTAATACGACACACGCATAAACGAGCAACTAAAACTTTTATATTTTTAAAGATATACAACCTAACACAGAGTACCGAATACACACACACACACACACACACACACACACACACACACACACACACACACACACACACATTTTAGACCTTTGTGTAGGTTATGTCTTCACAGTGTCTGTTAAGAAAAAATATGCCTAGCGAACAAACAACGGTCAGATATTTAAACAGAGAAATAACAGCTATATATTTAACATTCTAACGTGTTTCTCACTTTTTTGTTAAGTTTTTATTTCAAAAATACTTTGTTTGATACTCTATTTTATTTTATTTTTGTAAAACTTTTGTTTAAAATGGTTGGTCGCAAAGAAAAAAGTTATCTCTAACGGCTTTCTTTCCTCGTCAATAAACCATCTGCCCACATTACAAATAAACGATAATTGGATTTATGCTGGAACATAACGAAACAGACATCGAATTAGAAACATCTGTCACTAGGTAAATAACGGCTCTCGATTTTTTCGAAGGGCTCAAGTAGTAGTAGGGTATGCGCAACTTAGGTATTATTCTGCAGGCGCGCTGCAGGCGCGCTGCAGGCGCGTGACTTTTATATAGCAAAAATTCTGCAGGCGCGTGACTTTTATATAAGCGCAATCTGCAGGCGCAAGTGCGGACTTGAGCTAACAAGGGGAGGTCCTTAGGGTCAAGCTGGCGGACTTGAGCTAACAAGGGGAGGTTATTTGGGTCAAGATGGCGGACTTGAGCTAACAAGGGGAGGTTATTTGGGTCAAGATGGCGGACTTGAGCTAACAAGGGGAGGTTATTTGGGTCAAGATGGCGGACTTGAGCTAACAAGGGGGAGGTTATTTGGGTCAAGATGGCGGACTTGAGCTAACAAGGGGGAGATAATTTGGGTCAAGATGGCGGACTTGAGCTAACAAGGGGAGGTTATTTGGGTCAAGATGGCGGATTTGAGCTAACAAGGGGGAGATAATAGGAAGAGGCGGGGCAAGATGGAGGGGTAGAATACTACCTAAGTTGCGCATACCCTACTACTACTTGAGCCCTTCGAAAAAATCGAGAGCCGTTATTTACCTAGTGACAGATGTTTCTAATTCGATGTCTGTTTCGTTATGTTCCAGCATAAATCCAATTATCGTTTATTTGTAATGTGGGCAGATGGTTTATTGACGAGGAAAGAAAGCCGTTAGAGATAACTTTTTTCTTTGCGACCAACCATTTTAAACAAAAGTTTTACAAAAATAAAATAAAATAGAGTATCAAACAAAGTATTTTTGAAATAAAAACTTAACAAAAAAAAGTGAGAAACACGTTAGAATGTTAAATATATAGCTGTTATTTCTCTGTTTAAATATCTGACCGTTGTTGTTCGCTAGGCATATTTTTTCTTAACAGACACTGTGAAGACATAACCTACACAAAGGTCTAAATGTGTGTGTGTGTGTGTGTGTGTGTGTGTGTGTGTGTGTGTGTGTGTGTGTGTGTGTGTGTGTGTATTCGGTACTCTGTGTGAGGTTGTATATCTTTATAAAAATAATATAAAAGTTTAGTTGCTCGTTTATGCGTGTGTCGTATTAAAAATATCTGTTTTTTATTTAAAAGGTATGTCTGTGCATTCGAATTTTTCGCTAACCCGTGTTGCTAAAAAATCTGTTTCAAAATAGTCTATCCGTTAAGCTGTTAACTCAGCTTAATAACTGTGTGTTTTATGTTAACTCAGATACTAAATTGTTTTATTTTTTATCTTGACATAACATTTTTAAAGAGTGGTTGATAAGACTAACCGGTTATGTGCTAGGAAAAAAGATTTTCCTTATTTTCTCACCTACTGTTAAACAAGTATTTTTGTGAGGTTTATTTGTGTTAACATAACAAAAAGACAGAATCTGATAACGCAAAAAATTAATAAACACTTTTATCACATTAAAAAGAATATTTAGAACATACCATTAGCTATACAAAACGGTTTGCTATGGTGCAAACTACCAAACACGTTAGTACTTAAATCTCCGTTATTTTAACTGAAAGGGAAAATTGTCACCTGTTTCGAACGCGCGTGGTTGTAAATCAATATCTTTTCTGTCACAGCCTGCGCGGGCAGGTCTGTTAACACCTCTTTCCTTTCATAACAGCCTAAAAATAAGACTGTGTTTTATTCTCTCGCTCTCTCTCTTCTCTCTTCCTATCTTTCTCTCTTTCTTTCCCTTTCTTTCTATCTCTCTCTCTCCCTCTCCTCTCTCTCTCTCTTTTCTCGCTTTCTCTTTTAAGGTATTAATTTTTGTTACTGTATTTTAATTAATAATTTTTTCCCCCCTTAAATTTGATTATGTCTACATGTTACAAATGTATGTTATTATTTTACCTCGATAATGTTGTATGCTTAAATATTGCTAAAAATACATGTGCTATTGAAAGGATACTGCATGAAAGGTGAGCGAAAGGAAGGGCAGAATGTTAGACGGGTCTGCGTGACCAATTCTCAACCCTTTGAAAATAAAGCTCGTTCGTTCGTTCTCTCTCTCTCTCTATCTCTCTCTCTCTCTCTCTCTCTCTCTCTCTCTCTCTTTCTATCTTTCGAGGCGTGTGTCGTTCAACTCAAAAAGAATGTACCAAACAGACACTTATATTTGTTGTAAATGTTTTTTAAACACAGTGGTTCTCAAGTTCTTGAACAGTACTTCTCACATTGTTTTTTATTGTCACAATGTTTTACACCAAAGGTTCTCAAATTCTTGAACAGTACTTCTCACATTGTTTTTTATTGTCACAATGTTTTACACCAAAGGTTCTCAAATTCTTGATTCTCAATACATGTTGGTTGGTTCTCACGTTTTTAGCACGAATCTTACGTTCTTGAAACAGTGATTCTCACGTTTTTAGCATATTTGTTGTTTGAAACATACAATATAATAACTGTGTATGAGTGACGTGAACAGAAATTTACGCGTGATGTTTTGTGGGGTCATTGATCTGGTTTCAAACCAGGGCGAGGTCGATTTTCCTGTTCATATGTTATGATAACGTTTTTATCGACCAAACCATGACGAAGCGCTTGCGCGCGAACTATTTTCTGAAACAGTATCTCTACACAACAACCAATCGGGTTCCATCACGAAATTCATACACTCGGACTACTTTTATTGGAAAGTCATTGTCTTAATCATGAATTGTTTTAGACATGTCTCATTCTTTAACCAGACCTGGACCGGCGAACGTCTCTGTGCTTAGTCGTAAAGCCTTCTAATATCAAACTTCTGAAAAAGCAACAGCTCACCACCAAACGTATGTTATTCTGTTTTTATTCGTATTTTGTGTTAAATATCTCTGACCTTTAAGAGATATATGTCTGTGTCTTTTTAAGGGTATTCTGTGGAAAAATATCTGGGTATGTGTTTGTGTTTTCCTAGGCGTATTTTCTTAACACTCAGAGACTGGAAGAAAACCCTATACAAAGTTCTAAATGTAAACTCGGTATATGTATATGTTTGTATTCGTCTGTTTTTTTTTTTCTATAATAATATAAAAAATAATAATAGGGAGTTAAAATATATATTTTACACATAAAAAATAAATATTTTTATATAGCTGTTTTCAGTAGGCTATATACAATAAATATCTTTAAAAATATCTGTTTTGGTTGTATTCGTTTGTTTTCGTTTATGTTTTCGGTCTTCGTGTTTTTGTATTAAGGTGTTAAATATAAATAAATATCTCTGTTGTTTTTATCTGTGTGTTTTTTTAAGATGTTAACTCCGAGACTAACTTATTATTCCTTATCCGTGTGTTGTATTAAATATCTGTTTTCTATTTAAAAGACATGTCTGTGTATTCGCTTTTTCGCTAGCCAGTGTTGGTAAAGGCTGTTTCAAAGTTAATATGTCTAGGCTAATAGGTATTTTAATAATAGTTGTTTGTTAAATTCTTACATGTGTGTATGGTTTAGCTAAGTTAAGAATTATCCGACTTATTTTTTATGTGGTGGGTATAACGAGAAAAATTCCTTAGTTTAAACCTTATCTACGTTTCTCGTCTATTGTTAAACTCGTGCGAAAGCAAATTATATTTGGGTTTTGAAAAATTATCCGTGATACTTAAAACTTATAATACTTTCTGATAACAACACTCTAAACTTGTATAGAGTAATAGTCTATTTCAAATACTTGCTTGGATGTAGCGCAAAGATGTTTGGGTAGATCGATAAATTGATTTGATTCCACAACACATGCGCTCGATTCGTATTTCTGTACTCACAAGCTGCTTCTATAAAGAACTTCTCATAGTAACTACAAACATATAACGTTAAAAATAACTAAGGACCCGAGTCACTACAAACTACCTAACCAGCCAGTGAAAATTAGACAACATAATAGTTTAGAAAATAGCGTTTTTTGGCTTTTAAAACAATACTGAACTACACACGGAAAAAGATAGAGATAATACAATCAACATATTACATTAAGTCACCTTGCCATAACCATGATTGAAACTAACATACACTTTAATAAATACTTATATTTTCGTTATTTTAAAAAAAAAGGACAGGTCAACTCGGTGCTGTCTCGCGAACGGGCTGGGTTTTAAATCAATATCTTTGTCACAGCCTGCGCGGGGACCATTCTGATATGTTAACACCTCTTTCCTTTGATAACAGAATAAAAAAAAATAAGACTGTGTTTTATTTACCTGTTTATGCGATCTCTCTTTGTCTCTTTCTCTCTCTCTTTCTCTCTTCTCTCTCTCTCTCTCTCTCTCTCTCTCTCTCTCTCTATTACATGTATTTAATTTTATGTGTAAGTAACGTCTTTTTGTTCATCTTTTCCCAGATGGAGTCAACTCAACAGCGGGGCTATGCTTGTTTACGCTGCCAGTCTGTTTTCAAGCGAGGTCATGATCTTACTCGCCATATGACCACAGCACACGACCGCCCCAATCACGAGTGTCCTGACTGTGGCATAGTATTTACAAGACCCGATACGCTGAAACGTCACATAGAGAATAAACATGGGTCCAGCTCAGCACAAACAGACACGTCAATGGCACAAACCAAGCTGTTATGTAGCAGATGTGGGGAGACCTTCACGAGGCGCGCCGACCTATTACGACACAGCAAGACCAGGCACTCAATGCCCGGTTTTAGCTGTGACATTTGTGGGAAACAATTTACTCGTCGTGACAATCTACGCATCCACAGAAAACACCAACACACCGCTATCCCTACCCAGCTTTCTACCTCAACGCAGAACCCGACAGCAGACACCACCCCAACACCAACAACAACAGGTGTCACAGTAACACCAGACTCGGCGAACCCACAGACAATACTACCAGATGCCCCATCAACAGCACCGAATCCCCAGTCAGACTCAGCCGCTATGGCGGCCTCTTCCACCACAACAACTTCCACACTACCAAGAGCCCCCTATTCAATAAGTTCCACCCCATCTCACCCACCAAAAAAAGGTCAGACCAAGAAACGCCCAATGACCAATACCCAACCCCATATAAAAAAACCCCGCTTGACGGCTGAAGAAGACAGCTTACAAGACCTACAGGATGATATAAAACAAATCTACACTGATAACTGGGACGCCATTAAAACACACGCTAACATCCACAAATATTTATCGACTTTCACTTTTTTCCATAATAACCAAAGAATTGAATGGGAAAGTCTTTTGCATCCTGTCTTTACACAACAGACAAAAAGATTCAAGATTAACTTCAGTCACCACGTAGTTTTGAGACACAGAGAAACAAACGAATTACGCTTATTTCATGCCTCAAATAATAATAGTTGTGTGTTAGACCAACCCCACTTAGTCAAAAATCTTACAGATTTCAAATCTTTTGTCTCAAACTTACACGACAGCGATATTATCACAAACGCACAATTAAACAGACCCAATACAAAATATTATGTTGAAGCAATCCCGTCCACATCCTTCTATCTATATCATATTCAAAACCACTCAATCGCTTGAACAAACACCACAACAAAGTAGACAAACACACATTCCTAGACGTCCTCAACACACAACAGGCACAGGGTGGGAAAAATATCGGGTTCAGAGCACACAATTCCTCCACCTCCAAAACCATACCACATCACACCTCAACATTTAAACTGTCTCTACACATAAAATATTTCTTACGAGGTGACGACAATATGACGACAATGTGACGACACCCCTCAAGGTCTGGCCTGTACCCCTGTGATATTGTATATTTTGAACATACATCTACCTATATAAATATGTATTATTGTACATTCATATGTGAAAATGTTTGATAATGTTAAAAAATACACCATATAATTATTTTTCAATTGTACATATCACTATGTGAAAATGTATTACGTTAAAAAATTACACCATATAATTGTATATTCATTTGATAAAATATCAATGTCCATTTTGTAAAAAATACTATATATACTCCTGTTTGCTAATTCAAAAACACTATTGAATATAAAAACTATATTAACTAAAACGCTTTTTTGTTACCTATATCGTCTAACTGTTTGTCTAAATGTTCGTCTAACAGTTCGTATAACTGTTTGTATAACTGTTTGTATAACTGTTTGTATAACTGTTTTTATGTCTCTGTATATAGCGTCTTCCTATTGTCTAAATATATCTCCCTATTATATGTATATATCGTCTAACTATCGTCTTCCTATTGTCTAAATATATCTCCCTATTATATGTATATATCGTCTAACTATCGTCTTCCTATTGTCTAAAAGTCTAAATATATCGTCTTCTTATTATCTAAGTCTATCGTCTAACTGTTCGTATAACTGTTGTAAAATATGTCTATATGTAAAATAAATAATACACAACAATACCGTGTCGCACTTTCGATGGTAGACCTAGGTCTCTAACACTTCACTCCCATATATATATATATATATATATATATATATTGTATATACAACAATTAAAATACACGCACACAATAACCCATACCCCAACACACCCCACTATACATCGTCATCCTCCCCCTCGCACAAAAACAATACCCGCTTCCTTAAAAAATCCATTAGTAACCTAAGTCCCCGTTATCGATTTTTATATTTTCCTCTTTAACTCAAGTATTCTTTTAAAAGAGATCATTAACTATATACTTCTATCTAACAGTTCACTCCTGCGTCATACATACAACCACCAGCTACACCCCAACACACACCCATGAGTCATCACCGCCAGTCAAAAAACAATACCCGTTCCCTTAAAAAAAACCTTAGTAACCTAAGTCGCCATCACCACAGATGCATCCTGACAACATCATCACATCTCTGTATATATGAATGTATATATGTATGTCTATATGTCTAAACAAACACACCCAACATCACATCACACAAAAATCCACCCTAACCCACCAGCTACATCGTCACCCACGCCAGCCCAAAAAAGACACTTCAAAAACCCTCTTAGTAACCCAACATTATCGATTTTTTATATTTTTTATACATATATTGTATACATGTATAAACAAACACATCGATACACTATCAACACAATACTTCACACAAAAATCCACCCTAACCCACCCCGCCAGCTACCCCTACAACATACATCAGCACACACGCCAACACAAAAAAGGCACTTCAAAAAACCTCTTAGTAACCTAATCCAACATTATCGATTTTTATATTTTCCTCTTTACTCAAGTATTCTTTTAAAAGAGATCATTAACTATATACTTCTATCTAACACGTCACTCCTGCGTCATACATACATCCACCAGCTACACCCCAGCACACACCCATGAGGCATCACCGCCAGCCAAAAAGCAATACCCGTTCCCTTAAAAAAACCCCTTAGTAACCTAAGCCTCCGTCACCACAGATGCATCCTGACAACGTCACCACATCTCCGTATATATGAATGTATATATATGTGTGTATATATGTCTAAACAAACACACCAATACACTACCACATCACACAAAAATCCACCCTAACCCACCCCGCCAGCTACATCATCACCCACGCCAGCCCAAAAAAGGCACTTCAAAAACCCTCTTAGTAACCCAACATTATCGATTTTTTAAATTTTCCGTCATTATCGATTTTTTATATTTTTTATATATATTGTATAAACAAACACCATTATCGTATATTACTATATAAAAAGTCATACGTCTGATCGTCAGAGGAAGCCCCGCCGCTAAAATATATCGCTATATAAAAAGTCATACACCGCCGCCTGAAACGCCACCGCCTGAAATCGATCGAGTATTTTGCTATATAAAAGTCACACGCCGCCGCCAGTGAATGGGACTGGCATCATGTAACACAAATTACAACAGAAGCCATCACTGCAAGAGCACGTGAATGTTTTAGTGCACGAATCCTGCAAGGAGACCATCTGCTGTGGCGGGTGGATATTAAAATGGAAATTTAGGAGGCACAGGCTTCCAGATTGAGTGCAAAAATTAAAGTGAGGTGCACAAAGAATAGGAAAGACAAAATCAATGATGATGATTCTCTAAATGCGTGACGTTCAACAACAAAGATAACAGGTTACTAAGAGATCTCAATCTTGATTTCTACTTCGCTATTGTTTTAGTGGAAGGCAGGCCTTCTCGTTATATCTTGATTATACATATACAGAGAGGACAAAGAAAACTTGGGAAAAACTGCTTGTTTGGTATCAATCTTTTGTCTCGATTTAATAAATATCTAAATCGTACAACTCAAAAGATAAATAACCAATGGAAAACATCTATCGAGTCATCAAAAACTACATGCAACAATAAAAGGAGAAAATTAACTTAACTCATCCGTATGGCATCACATATGAAATAAACAACACTATGATTGAGAGTGAAAAAACACAGGATAAAGAAAGAAAGGGTAAGGAGGAATATGAAACACGCGGTTACATAATCAGAACACTTTACAGAACAACACTTTCAAATGAGGGACAAGTACATCCAGTTTGTCGGTTGACGTAGACTGGGCTTGGTAGCCGCACAGGTTAAATCCTAAGACGGTGACAAACAAAATCAAATCCATATCTACCTTGATTTGACTACTGTCAACTCTCCTGATGCTCTGACAAGTAAAAAAAAATCTGTCTCTGTTTGATCACTATATTTTACGGGTGTTATCTGGCGAGAGGACCAGGCGGAATTCTAAATATATCAAAGTGCAAAAGGCTGATACCACACGGGCTTGTTCTCTAGAGTCAGAAAAGATTTGTCCTTTAAGGTTCTAGTCTGATGCTGACTGAAAACCCACGTGGGCTATTGCCATAAAATTGAGCATTTATCCAGCTCACTGAAAGAATAAACGTTGCTGGCACAGTTGAAGAAAACCGTTGGTTGGTGGCTATGTGGCAGGATGGGTACGGCTGGTTTGTGCTCCTGTTGATCCGCAGGTTTAAAAAGGTGATGCTAGCTATTTGTGTGACTAACATACTT
The DNA here is from genome assembly GCA_024509875.1 of Oreohelix idahoensis. Taxonomy (NCBI): domain Eukaryota; kingdom Metazoa; phylum Mollusca; class Gastropoda; order Stylommatophora; family Oreohelicidae; genus Oreohelix; species Oreohelix idahoensis. The sequence continues at coordinate 95,841 of JAMPIV010009940.1, read as the reverse complement.
TACCGGCTGTCGTTCAAACAGACATTGAAACAGCTGGGATTATCTTTCCGAGAAAGTGTTAGAGGATTACATGCGACTGTAAAACTAGAAAATAGTAATCCACTTCGAGGGACCAGTGATGCTGCTGAGTTGGCCAAAAAATTCAAATCAGCTCGTCACAATGTTCCATAATAGTATAGTAGCCCCCTTCAGTCACAATTTGCAGTGCACACCTGAGGTGATAGCATGGGTAAACCATCGTTGTATTGCCCCTTGTACACATGTAAATTGAAACAACTTCCAAAGAAAAGAGAACGATTTAATGACTTTTCTAGAAGAAGTTAACCTTTCGCTATGGAACATAATGCGTCAATATCATTCTTTGCTTATTATCAATCAATCGATAAATAGCGTTTAGCTCTCGATAGTGCACCGGTTCTCAATAAAAGCAGGCCAAGCCTTTCGTTCCGGTTCTATCCGCTCAATGTCTCTCTATGTCTTTTTTATTCATTTCGTATCTGCCGCCAGCCCCCCCCCCCCATGTGTTTTTTTAGTCTTCCTATACCATCACTAATCAAGAATTACTTAGAGCAACCCAGAGAACATACACACTATCATATCTGACAGACCCTGGACTTGGTTTGGCCACGTCCTCAGAAGAGACCCTGATGCCATGACAAGAACACCAATGCTATGGACCTCTGAAGGAATGCGAAAGAGGAGCCGACCAAAAAGAACTTGGCAGGGAACTGTGGAGGCCGAGATGCAAAGAATGAACCAGAGCTGGGGCACTGCACGACCGAGAAAAGTGGAAGCAGTTTGTTGCTGCCACTATTCGCGATGGTCACGGACTGCTTCGGCGCTCTATTGAAAAATGAATAATATAAACTGTGACGAATCACATATTCGAACGTTACATTTTCCTGTGACCTATTTCAACCCTCTCCTGTGCCCTTCCTTCACTTTTTTTCTCAACCGCTCCTTATCACACTGTTTACCTCTCATCGACAAAGGTTATCGTATCATATCTTGTCGCTCACTGCGGATATCTGACCGCTTCATCTGCTTTGCAGCCACGTCGACGTGGTTGTTTTTTTTTAATCGCTAACCAAATGAATTCAAAATCTACATCTAGCGACATTCTTATTGTTAAACCCGGACGCCTGACGGGAAATGTACTTAACGAATGTGATTTGTGAACATGACTGGAAAAAATTGCCACGAAACCGTGTTGTCTCAGTTGTCCAATCTGGGTCACAGACGGAAATGTTAGATAAGGTGTTAACGTTGCAGACCCAACCAGCTGGAAAGGCTGTCGGAAGATTACAATTGGGACTTTGGCGCACGAAAAATGAGGTAATCACATCCGTACAGACTTTGTAATAATAAACACCTATGAGAAAGTAACATCTTAAAGGAGATTATCAGTAATAGATCTGTGATGTGGTGAATTTGGTAGACATGACAGGCGACACGGAAGTGGCAAGATCTTATGTGTCATGACGGATGGTCAGATGCGTTTGAAAATGGCATTTTCGGGGAATATCTTATGTGTTCGTATGTGTAATGTTCTACATGAGGGGGGAGGAAACGCTTTCTAAAATCAAACGCCTATTTTCAGTTGGATAGCATCTAAATGCTAAAATTAACTAACTCTGATTAGAGCTTCCCTCAACGGAGAAATATATGTGTGGGAGCGAAAGCCTACAGCAATGTAAGACTACTTCACTGCATCTCCATCTCGTCACGGGGAAATCTCAGACAGCCAGGATAACGAATAGAATCAGGATTGCAGTATAGGACCGGACAATGTACTAGAGGATCTTCTAAAATTTGAAAGGATAAAACCCCAACTATAATACTGGATGTCACGTCACGAGTCGTCGGAACCTGCCTACAGCGTGAGTAGTTGTGAGTATACTCGGTAACTTTAACCACCTCACCGCCGGCATCTTAAAGCAGCTGCCCGACAATAGTCTGACGTGTCCTGTGCAAAACATATGTAATTCGCAAGATATCGGGTTTGTGGTAAAAGTCGACAGAAGTCGACGCTTGACTCCTCCATCAGACGAGTTTTGAAGATGCTTGCCTGGACAACCTAAATAGTTACCTCGGCCTTGTTGCAAGGGACATGCTACTGCCACTAAATTTGACTACTTAAGAGAAGGACCAGTTTAAATCACCTGTGGGAACCAATAGCAATTGAAGCTGACGCCGACCCACCCCACACCGTCACCTAAGCAGCATGCAAGCACAGCAAACGGACATTTCCAATCAATCAATCAATACCCTTTAGCTCCCCGAGGAGCATAGGTGTTGCGCACATATTTTTTGGCGCACGGATTACGCATACCATGTAAAATGTTTTAATTGTCTGATGAAGATATATTCATCTTTGAATGCATGTTTTGGTCTTGAGGGACGAAACTCAGATTGGGCAATAAGTAGTCATTCTGTGAGTTATCGCTCTTTGTAGCGTTCTTAAAAATAGAACTCGGCGGAGGAATTTAGACTTACTTGAATCTATTCTGTGTTTGGTTAGGAATAGATTGTTCTTGCTTCAGAATGTCTATGGTCCGAATCTATGTGTAGTGCTTGTCTATGTAGGACGAGTATGTCTTATATCTTGATATCTTAGTATGTTTAAGTGGAACTATTTGTTCTTGTACTGTACTGAAGGGGGTCAGGTGTTTTCGGCGGATGAAGAGAGGTGAGGGGGTTCTTCGGTTGTCTAGGCCTAGGGCGGGAAGTCATGTCGGAGAGATGCCCAAGAGTTTGTGATCTCTTTAAGTTATTCTGGGGACGAAGATAGTTTCTTCCAGGATCGTTTAGTCCATGAGTTCCCCAGTTGTGATTCTATAACGCCGGGAGAGCGTTTTTGTGCTTGCTAGTGTATTTCTTATGTCCAGGTTAAAAAAAACGTACTTTTGCTGACTTCGGTCATTCCTAGGCTTAAGATGGGCAGACGTTTACATGAACTTACCTATGAATATGTCGGGACGACATATTCTCTAGCAGCACTAAATATGTTTATATGCAGCAACTATGAGGACAGAATATGCTGATCCTTGTAGAATCATTTATTGTTGATGAACAAAGCTTCGATTGAAGATTTGGCTATACACCCGTATAGTGAGTGATGCTCAACCGGGAACCAGCAGCCATTGTGGAATTCGATTGATTTTGGAATTCTACTTATTGTAAATCATTAGCAGAGAACGGGAAAACTTCCTTATTATCAGGTGATGAGTGAGAGATCACTATTATAAAGAAATTAACATTATCTTCACAGAGATTTGCTGCAATTTACCTAAAGGAATCTTCGCTAGAAAGAGATCCTGTTTAGGAGTCAAGTTTGAACAGTATTGCTTAATTGACATGCTCGGTCAGTAAGGTCTACTGACTGTATTTATAAACTATGGAAATCTTGGTGTTTACAGATGTTCCATTGCAAGATTATTCTTCATGAATGCTAATTTAGGACGGTAGTCCATTGATCAATATTATGCTGTCTATGTCGACTCATGTTCCTGTAACTGTACCCAATCTGTCAAGTGTGTGCGTCCAATTAAACTATTGAAACGACTACAGTGGTCTGCATTGGTGACATAACGTAATGAGTGAATGAGTGCCTTATACGGGTCAACACACGAACAGTCCACCATTCGCCTAACTCACACTTCACACTCACACTCCATATTGGCATAACCCTGCGTCGGTTGAGTTGACCTTTGCTTCCCCTGGAGCCTCCATCATATTCACCACTGGTTTGCGTGAGGAGAATGAAAGCAGTACTTTACAGCATGCCTGGTATACACAGTTACGATGAAGAAGAAAAAGAGAGTTATCAACGTGGTAGGCCAGTTTCCTGGGTCCAGCCTTCGCAGTCTACAAAGTGGAAGTCACCTAGTGTTTCAAGAACATTTATTTTGGCCAAATGTGACACACATCAACACCTATAGGACAACTATCCAGTCGATGTCAGCTTGACCTGTTATGACAAGTGTAACTGTATCTAGGTCACCGCTGTTGACATTTTGCTAGGTACAGGCATTATTTCATATAACAGACAGCGTAGCACGGCAAGTTGTTTACAAGTGGACATCACAGCATTACACAGAACATTGGCAAGCAAATTAACTGTGTTAGCAGAAGTATTGAACTTAGAAGCCTATTTTCATCGATGGATCTTCTTATGTTCTGCTATTGTGTTGAACTTTAATATTTAAGGCCAGAAATTGTAGTTCAATAAAGTGGCAGTTATTTATTTTGATTAAAATATCTGTGCCATTTCTATAAAACAGCCTTCTTTACAACACTCTATCTACATCACAGTTATTGATGATATATGCATTTATGCTTTATATATATTTATGTTTACATGTTTATATGTAATAGTTATTTATGTCGCGGGCCTGGTTATGAGGAGACTAGGACAAGATATACCGAGTCACATTGGTCTTGGACTAGCGTTCTGTAGGGGCAAATTTCTTAATTGAAATTTGCATGCAACACCTGTTGCAATACCTGTTAGCTGTGACGAAACTGTCCCTATTGTTGTTTTTGTAATATTTCTCTGTTCTTTAGTTTTGTTTTGGTTTGTTTGTATAATTTGTTGGTCTACCCTTTGCTATCTTTCAGTGTTATACACAATTTATGTTCATACACTGTGGCGTTATTTGTCTTGTTCATTCTATTGCAGATATCATCACAGATTCTGTGATCATTTTTCTTTGATTTTTCCTATTTGATTTATTTGATTTCTGCAAATGTTTCCTGTTCTCTTGTATAATTGTTTTGTTGTGTTCTTGATCGAAATACGCTATTTAAAATATATTTGATCATATGAATTTATAAGAAAAAGTCAACTGATGATTTTTAGTAATTGGTTGGTACACAGTTGATTATACAAGACCTTACTAAAGGCTTGTTTCCCCACATAGTTTGGGATAAGGAGCTGATTGATCAAATTATGAGGAGCTTGTGTTTACATTACTTTGGAATATAGATTACATTTTTGTGTCAACTGATTGCTATCATTATTAGACATCATGTCTACATTGGAACACTTTATTGAGTTAGGGAAATCTCAAGGCAAGACTGGAGATAAGTTGGAGGAGTATGCTACCAGTCAATATGATAAAGCACTTAAAGCCGAGGAAATGAAACAAAAAAGTGAGGAAATGAAACAAAAAAGTGAGGAAATGAAACAAAAAAGTGAGGATAGAAAAATGGAAATAGAATTTGAACAAAAGAAACTGCAGATGCAGGTTGAGGAAAAGAGATTCCAAATGGAATTGGAAAAACAAAACAAAGAAGCTGAACAAAAGAGATTAGACAAAGAAGCTGAACAAAAGAGATTAGACAGAGAAGCTGAAAAAAAAGAGATTAGACAAAGAAGCTGATGCTGAGCAGAGAAGATTAGACAGAAAAGCTGAACAAAAGAGATTACACGAAGAAGCTAAAGCTGAGGAGAAAAGAGCAATAAGAGAACATGAACATCAAAAAGAACTTTTAGCATTTGAGTTAGAAAAGTTGAAATTGACAAACATGAGTAATGTCAATCAGTCATCTAGTGGTAAACCCTTTACTTACAAGGTCAAGGTACCAGCGTTCAATTCTGCCAGTGATGATACAACATTCTGGCTTGATAGATTTGAAAGTGCTTGTCGAGCTCATAATGTGGAGAAATCACAATATGCTAATCAGTTGTCTGAGAATTTAAAAGGGGATTTTCTGACGAGTTTAAGTTTGGTTGAAGAAACTGACAAGGATAATTATGAGGTTATTAGGGCAGCCTTGATAAAGAAATACCAGTTATCTGAGGAAGGCTACCGTATTTTGTTTAAAAGAATGGTACCTGAATCAGGGGTAGAATTCTCAGAATTCATTGCAAGGACACGTCTTACATTTAATCGTTGGATTGAACTGTCCAAAACAGAAAAGATTTATGAAGCACTTATGGATTTATTGCTCAGGGACAAGATTATGTCAAGCATAAGTAAACCATTCCTTGAATTCCTACATGAGCGGAAACCTAAAACACTAAAAGAAATGGAAGAATATTGTACCCAATACGTCACTGCACACCCAGATGTAGCTATTAGCAATACTAAGGTTAAGGAAGGTATGCCAGTTGCATCAGCAACACCATACAACCCTAATTACTCACACAAATTCCAAGGACCTCAAAACAGGTTTAATAAAAAGGGTAACCGTAACAGTTATCAGAACCAAGGTAACCAATCATTTCAGGGTTCTTCTTCGAATATCTGGAGACGAGCCGACAGTCCTCGATTCAGGGGTGGTCATAATTATAGGTACTTCCGCAAAGGAAGTCATTATAGAAACTATCCTAGTTTTCCATCATGGAGACAACAAGATCATAATTACAGAGATACTCATTATAATGAATATGATAATAGTAACCAGGGGAATTATGACTCAAACCCAAATAGGGGTTACAATAGAGGAAACAATGATAATTACAGGGGTAATAATAACAGAGGTAGACCCCAACATAAAAAACAAAAATCTCATTATCATGCAAACTCTGCACAGCAAGAGTCCCATGATGCCTATAAACAAAATAAAGATAATGATGACTCTAACAATATGGCATGTGCCGCTTTCGATTTTGGGAGAGCATCTCAGTGCCCCCAATGCAAAACATTATTCGAACCAACTACGGTGTCCACTTTAATTTGTGGCCATCCTCTTCCCGCTCTTCCCGCGTCAATCGCGCATGATGGAAGAGGTTCTCTTGTCTTACACAAAGGTTTAGTAAATGACAATCCAGTTTCATTGCTTTTTGATTCTGGATGCACCACAATTGGTGTTAGGCAGTCACTCATAGATCCTTCTCGTGCTACAGGCAAAGTAGTCAAATGTGTAACATTTGGCGGCACCATAGAGAAATACTCTACTGCTATCATTAGGATCGCTACTCCTTTCTTTACAGGAGATGTACACGCATGTCTTCTGCCGAATCCGATCGCTGATCTTATCATCGGTCGTATTCACGGAGTCAAAGAATGCACCCCACAACAAATTTCCGTTTGGGAAAAACAAAATATTCAAACTGCTAATGCTGTAGTCACTAGAGCTCAAGCTCTCAATATGCCCGAAACTTCATCTATTGAAGATAATGAAGTGCAGAACCAAGATGATCCCTTGGTAAATTTGCGTGACTCATTTATAAAGCAGCAAGAAGAGGATCCGACTCTAAAGAAATTCTTCACTCTTGCAACAAAAGGTGATCCGAATAAAGATTCAAAGAGTAAATCTTGGATTACAATGAAGAATGGCGTACTTGTACGTATGGTGCAAGACTCCAACAAGTCAAGTCATTCTCAGATTCTTGTACCCAAGGATTTGAGAGTTAAAATATTACAACACGCACACGACTCTCAGTGTGCTGGACATATGGGTTTTTCCCGTACAAAGTCAAGAGTTCTTGCGGCTTTCTTTTGGCCTTTTGTGAACATGGACATACGGATCTATTGTCGATCTTGTAAAATATGTCAAGAAGTCAAATCCAAAGGTCCACGCCATGCTGCACCTATTCAGGCTGCAGACATTCCTATTAGACCATTTCAGAAAATGGCGATAGACATCATTGGTCCATTTAAGATCAAATCTGCTAGAGGACATCAGTTTATCTTAACGTGTGTGGACATGAGCACACGTTGGCCAGAGGCTATCCCTCTGAAGAGCATTACTACTGCTGACATTGCAGATGCTCTTTGGCTTATATTTTCTCGTCTGGGATTTCCCGGAGAAATATTATCAGATCATGGCACCCAACTAATATCGGATACCATGTCTCAAGTAATGTCTACTCTCCAGATAGAGAGATCTTTGAGCAGTATCTATCACCCAATGTCGAATGGGATGGTAGAACGCCTTAATAGAACACTTAAAAACTTACTAGGGAAGATAACTGAGGATCATCCTCAAGATTGGGATAGGGTTTTACCCGCGGCTCTCTTCGCTTACAGAGAGGTCCCCAATGAACATACAGGATTTTCTCCCTTTGAACTTGTCTTTGGCGCGCGACCGCGTGGCCCTATGTCTTTGCTTCATGATCTCATAACCGCTGATAATATTACCGATGACACAAAATCTTCTTACGAATATGTCATCGCGCTAAGACAAAAGATTATCGAAGCATGCAAATTGGCAACTTCTTCTTCTGAGTTTGCTAAGGAGAAAGCAAGACAATTTGCCAATAAGAAAAGAACCTTACGACAACTTTGTCCTGGTGACAAAGCATTTGTTTTGCTACCTTGTAGGGAAAACAGACTACTTATTTCTTGGAAAGGTCCGTACGATATAATCTCGAAAATTTCCGATGTTGACTACATTGTCGATATTGATGGGAAGCGTAAAACCTTCCACATCAATATGCTTACGGAATGCCATGAACGTCCGGATTATTTACAGCCTATTTTCCAGGCAACGGACGATTCACCTGTCCAACATGGTCATTACTCATCACTGTCTGTAATACATGATGAGGAAACAAGTTTTTCGGATGTTAATCTTCCGCTTCCGATAATTCCACTTCATTCTAGTGAATCATGGAAAAATGTTACTGTTTCTCCCGATTTATCTCTAGGAGAACAGCGACAAGTTTCGTCTATGTTACAAACATTTCAGGATGTCCTTACTGACATTCCTGGACAAACTTATGTCATTGAACATGACATTATTCTAACTGACCATAATCCTATTAGAGTCAGACCTTATCCTATTCCTATACATTTTCAAGCACAAAGGAGAAAAGTGTAGAGGGCAAAGAAAGCCAGAAAAGAACGATTCAAGAGAAAACAAAGACATCCGGGGTCTCATGCCCAAAGCTGTAAGCCAAATGCTCCACATGGAACACAAAAGAATCATTTTAGTAATACTAGATGTTCATATTTAAATTGAACAGTGGAACATGAGATGTTCAAATGCTAGCACGGTGATTTACCAACTGTTAGCACTACTCAAACATGAGAATGTCACTAAGGAATTTAAATGACAGTTGATCAGTAGCATATTCTTACTAACTCTTTGCTATCAGTGTCAGACATGGTCATTGACTAAATCACAAGAGAGAACATTCACATCTTATGAGATTATATGATTAAAGAAAGAAATTAATGTTACCAGGCAGAACGAAAAATGATGACATCAGAAAAATTGTAGGAACCACATCCTAAATCAAGTGCACAGAGAGACAGAAAATTAGATGGTTTGGTCCTTTAATAAAACTGGAGCTCGATAAACTACCACTACGCGCCAACAACATCAGAAGATCTAATTTCAGGGCATGGAGAAAGCCAAGAGACAGTTGGATAAACACCATCACAGAAATCCTACAATAAAACAGACTCACAGTAAGACGACACACTTGACTCCTGATGGCAAACGTCAGCTCTCCACTACTCCACATGGCAACGGTGGAACGATGAAGTAAAAACTGTAGTCGGACCATCAAGACTATAAGAGAAGTAGATATGATTATGTGACAGTAAACGTAGATCGTCGGCGTCTGTGGCCTAATGGATATTAACGCAGTTTCATAATCCAGATATACCAGGCTCGAAACCTGCTGCAGGCGGTTTGGTAGCAGATCGCTTTGTGTGGATTTTTAACAATGGTATAAGCGCCGTACAGTTCAGAAAGCAATGGCAAACTACTGAATGAAAAACATTGCCTAGAAAAATCACAAACAGCCAATAAAAGCTGGGGTTGATTGCCGCGTCCTGTAAAAGATAAGCAACTAACTTTTAAACTTAGATATTTGCAGGCAGACGCAGGAACTGGATTAGTCATGTCTTCAGAAGGGAGCTGGAAACCATCATCATAACGGCTTTGCTGTGGACACCAGAAGGACGGCGAAGACAGGCAGGCCAAAGACAACCTGTCGGAGAACAGTGGAGACTGAGATGCAAAGAGTGAACCAGAGTTGGGCACGGCACGAAGGATGGCCACCGACCGAGCAAAATGGGGACAGTTTGTTGCAACCCCTACAAGATGCTACTGGGCGTGATGGCCACTAACTGCTTTGGATCCAAGAAGAAGAAATGTAGATATAAAAAGAATGGTGCATTAGTGGAACATATATTGGGTCGTACTTGAGTAGTGCAGGTATTTATTTGACGACTTACTTGTTAAATTCTTCCTCTGTAACGATGCCGTCACCATTAGTGTCAACAATTGTAAAGACAGTGTCTATATCCGCTTTATTGACATGTTGGTCGCGTTCAAGGTCAAACAGGTTGTACAGCGACAGCTCCAGACCTGCAGACGTTACCAGTACAAGGAATGTTCGTGATCGAAACATAATAACAGTGCATTTGTTAGTGAACCTAACATATTAACAGTCCATTTGTAACTGGACTTAACATAGTATTAATACACGTGTTATTTAACTGCACAAAACAACATTACATTAGTGAATTGACTAAAAATAATAATAGTACAATTATTTATGAAAAACATAATGGCCATTACAGATGATGCCGGTGACATAATAAGGAGAACAGAATCTAAAGTTTTAAACATTGAGTGATGCCCGTAGTGCATAGTTCAATAACACAGAAATGACACTACGGAATTTAAAAGTTAAAAGGTCATGCTAGACTGTATTTAAAGATGGATTTAAGGAGGTCAGTTCTCTTTTCCAAGTTTTTTTTTCTTGCATGGTTTCTCTCTGGCAAGCAGCCAAGCTCATAGAAGATTCATGTTTCCTCTGGCAAGCAGCCAAACTCCTAGAAGATTCGTGTTTCCTCTGGCAAGCGGCCAAGCTGCTACAAGATTCGTGTTCCCTCTGGCAAGCGGCCAAGCTGCTACAAGATTCGTGTTCCCTTTGGCAAGCGGCCAAGCTGCTACAAGATTCGTGTTCCCTCTGGCAAGCGGCCAAGCTGCTACAAGATTCGTGTTCCCTCTGGCAAGCGGCCAAGCTCCTAGAAGATTCGTGTTCTCTCTGGCAAGCGTCCAATATCCTACAAGATTGGTGGCAGTAATGTGAAACGTCGTGAATATGACTACTTCTTGAAGTACGCAGATGAAAAGAGAAAAAGAAATTCGAAGACCAAAATCTTAACAAATCAGCGGGTCAAGACACAACTGACGGGAATCTATGAGCAAAGGAACCCCGCTGAGAAGCATAAGTGAATAGAATAAGAGTTAATTCTGAGCAGAACAGACAAAATCTCCATTTTGTTAGAACGCGCCAAGAAATGTCCGACCAGTAAAGTTAGTCATCTTTGAAGTGTTACGTATCAAAGTTGTGTAGAGCAGCGTTTCTCACACTTTTTGGTCTCAGGACCCCTTTACACTTTTAAAATTAGTGAGGACAACAAAGAGCCTTTTTAAAATGTTTTTTTATGTCTATCGATATTTACCGTATTAGAAATTGAAACTCATAAATTAAATTTTTAAATATTTATTTATTAGTTCATTTAAAAATGACAGTACCAAACCCATTACATGAATAACATATTTTTAAAAGTGAAAAATCACTGTATTTTCCAAAAACAAAATTCAATAAAATTAGTGCGAAGTCTGGCATAGTTTATATGTTTGCTTAATAGAAGACTGTAGGCTTCTCATATCTGCTTCTGTAAATTCGTGAGAGAATGAGAGTGACAAAAGGCAACTAACGTTTTAGATTATTATGTCAATAGTTTTGACCTCGAAGACCCCTTGAAATGGTCTTAAGGACCATTAGGGTCCGCAAACCCCACTTTATATATATATTGTCGTGAGAAATTCTAATCCACATATATAAATTAAAAAGTAAATGTAAAGCCTAACAAATAAATTTAATAAAAGGAAAGAAGAATGGTAAAGAACAGTGCTGTCACAATGACTGTACTCGAAATCCCCCTTGTTTTCTCCTTCGTCTGCAAATTGTAACGTTTCACGTTGATAGTAAAAGCCTACTGCTTCAATACCCGCTTTCTACGATAAAACGTGTACTGCCTTTCTAAGAAAAACCTTGAGATACGCAGCTGACCTAGATTTAAAATTCCATTCATGTCATTTTATACACTACGTTACCAAAAACGAACAGACAGATGGACTAAAGATAGAAAGAAAGGGAGAGGCTGAAAGCCGGAACGCAGGCAATACTAACACAGTCTCGCGATACACAATTACTACCATCACGCGTGTAAGGCCACAAGCACTAGCTTTTTTTTCAAATCGACAGTGATAAAAAACACTACACACACGAGAGTTAGTTTTTAAAAACTCACAAAACGCTTATTAGGAAACATGACATTATACTGGTTTACGTTTGAAAACATTACAGTACCCAGACACCACATCGTATTCGAAGTAAACAGGAGGTAGAAGAAAATGCATATTTTGAACGCAGCCACTTAGCTCCTTTAAATTTGTATATTTGGGTTCCTTAGGACTTGCTGACAAAGAATATGTTAAACGTTACGCAAATAGTCTAGGAATTACCAAATTATAGCCAAGGGAAATAGTGAGGGATGTCAGACAACACCCAAATCAGAATCGCTCAGTGGCAGATTTTCACACCACCATTGTACGGGAAATGGGTCTCCATGTTAAATCCGATTTGATTGGAGCGCAATAAATGTAAGGCTAAACACGATTAGTCGGGCTATAAATACTATCTTTTGTTGTCAGGGGAAACGGGATTAGGAGTACTTTTTTTCAAACGATTGGGTAAACATGGCACGATTGGTTAGAACCGCGAATATAGTCAATCAGAGGCGTCAGGTCACCACCACATGTTCAAATAAACTTACTACAGAACCAGTGCGTTGAGCGCCAGTGCATATTTTTCTAAATAAAAGCCTGGGACATCGGCAGATCGAAATTGTGTTATATTCAGTGCCAGTCAACGTAACTGTGTATTATTCCATGAATTGTGGTAAGCTTGATATATTCAATATCTTTTTAATGAAAATTGAATGTAAATTGATAATTTATGTCTGTATATATGTGTGGTTCAGTAGCAAACATGAGGTAAAGCCTATATAGTGCTCCACCCTGAACAGAAGGTGTCGGAGGAAAGTAAAACTGCATGGAATTGCCAAACAGTACACTGACACCTATCTTATCGACTAGAAAGAAATAATGCTGGAATTGCAGAGGCGTGGTAATCATTAGGGAGGAATATACTGGTGTAAATTATTTCAGATGAAGCTGACAGTTGGCCTACCGCTCTGAACTCAGTGTTTGTTATGTAATGTGTTCAGTCTGTAAATAGATTATAAACTAGTTATGAAGTAGGAGGTACAACCTTCTTGTTTCAGGGACCGTGGTCCTAAAGCTATTGAGCAGCACCTGGTCGGAGCTTTGCTGAACCTAGAGGCTGACAGCATACTCCTGGGTCTAGATAGTGACCAGTGAGGTGTCTCCAGAACACAGGGAGGCTATCGAGCAAAGGAGTCTTTTCCTGCCGCCATCACGAAAGATAAGCCTGTGTGGCCAGTGGAGCTCAACATTATCCCCCCCCCCCCCTCAAAATCTGACTTTATCATAAACCAGAGGGAAAATACAGTGTTTAAATTGATAGGAACAGTGAACTTTTCCCCATACCATTTACAAGATAAACAAACACTTGAAGTCATGATGACAAATAACAACATATCTTGAAAAAAACAAAACCAGTATTACCTCATATTACTACTACCCAACTGACACACATAAGATAATATTAATAAAATATGTCACTACAAGATTCATATTGATAAATCCTGTACATATAAATTGTAATTAAAATTGATTGTGATTCCTGGTTCACTTTGTAGTTGAATCAGGACATATATATTAATGAAAGTACTTAATACATATTGATATTTGAAAATTTACCAGTGACTCATTTAAGATAGTCTTATAGAATGTTACATGTGTGTGAGTGTCACAGTGTTGTCAAGTGTGGTGGAATAAATTAAATTGTTTATCTGTCTGTTGTTGTTGTGACTTACACTTCATCATATAATTAACTTTTCAGATACACAGTGTCGTTAGACGTCGGATGCTGAACAAACCCTTCTTCTTAATCAAACGCACGGTTTCCTTTGTCGGTGACTTTGCCTTCCTTAACTCAAAAATCAAAGTCAAGTACTAATTTACAGATGAGTAGACTGGAACATGACGCCACCAGGTTTGAGCCCGAGCTCGGCATCTTGCCGTTAGAGGCACAGGCTCTAATCACTCAGCCAGTCTGACTCTAATGCTGTTTATAATCATCAAGTAAAGAAAGAAAAACACGATTTTAGCGATCTACTTTATTATTCTTATCAAATGCACTAAAACAGAAAATAAATCGTCAATACATTCTCTGGTATAGAATAAATGTAGATGAGCAGTTATCTTCAGACACTAATCCGTTGTGTCTTTAACAACATTTTCAAAGATTTGAAACATGACAAATATACAAAGCGCATTTTATTTTCAATAAAACAAGTTAAAAAGATAGTGGTAAAGCACAAAGTTCACATAGTAGTGGAGACGTGGCTCTAATGCTGTCAAGGGAAGCGTAGAAAACATTCAAGACATGAGAAGCAAAAGTATCCTGACTAACATTTGCATTATCCACAAGCTGCCAACAGGAAACAATAGCCTCCTTCAATCATAAATGACTTTGTGAATGATGCTTCATTGAGGTTATAGTCCTCAGCTGATTTTTTTCTTTCATGGTGATCCTTCTGGCGTGTTCTTTTCTTTTCTGCTTGCCCAATCTGAGGAGTCGCCATAGTGATCATTGCCACTTAATGCGATCGGCAGCTTCCACCTTGCAGGCTGCTAGATTTAAATCCAGTGCCTTCGTGTCTCTCTCTTGCACACATCTTTGAACCTCGACTGCGGTCGCCGGCTGTTATTTTGCCATCTGGGAGTTGTCCGTAGAAAATATCTCTGGGGGTTAGATCATCTTCTATTCGGCGGACATCCAAGCCAGCGTAGTCAAACCTTTGGACTCGACAGGAAACAGGGATAAGCTTATTAGATGCTTTTATGAAGCCCGATGTCTTAAATGAAACGTGTGTGCGCTTATATTTAAACTTTACGTTATCTGACCTTTGAAAGCTGGCTCCAGAATGTCCAAGGCCGTTGTAAACTCAACATAGCTGACGTCATCATCATTATTCGTGTCAAACGCCTGTCAGATGAAAGTTACCAACATTTGAGTCAAAGCTGTATGTATATTTGGGTGAATCACAATTTACTGCATGCTCGCTATTTGGTCGTTCAACCCGAGTTCGAAGAGGTGCTCAATTATGGTACCAAACCAGAATCTGGAAGTCGGTTTACGGTTAAGGGTTTAGCGTCATGATTTAAGGTTAGTGTGCGGAGACAAAAAAAACCCAAAAACTAGCACCTAATGCTAATCTTAACCATGTTTAGAACTTTAAAAAAAATACTACGTTGCAACAATCAGCATGCAGTTCGTATGTATAGTGGGCGACAGATCCGATAGCAGTTTAAACAATACAATGGCTAGTGTACAGTAAAATATCATTCAACAGTATTTTAATGTTTATGTGTATTCGTATCACCTTGTTTAGTAGAGAGGTTCCCAATGTCTTCAGCATCTGTCCATCAAAGACGAAGAAATAGATCTCCACTTCACCTTCACCTTTTCGGTTTCTTAGTCATCATCACCATTGTCTTTCAGCTCTCTCACAAGCATAAACCTTCAACAACCGCACGTCGAGTCTTCCTGTCACGTGTCCTTAACTCAAGATCTGTCATTGTCTTCCTCGCCATTTTTCATTCCTGTCTCCACTTCTCTTCTCCGCGTGTTCTTCTGTCATCTTCCACTTCGTCTACCATAAAGACGACTCTAGAACAAGCACTGACGGATAATGCTGTCCGTAGGTTTCCTCATTGTGTATCCTATCCATTGCCAGCGTCCGGTTCTGACATTGCTTTGAGCCAACGAAGAAGTTCGGTAAAAATTCTAAAAGCGAGCTCGAACGTTTAATAACCGAGCTTGCTGCTCACTTTAAGAACTCGGTAGAAGGGGAACGACTAAGTAAGTAAGTAATTTACGAGTAAGTAAAGATCAAACCAGAAATTGAAATTGATAACGAAGAACTGGAAGGTGTTAGTGAATTCGAATACTTAGGATCAATCATCAACAGCTCTGGCGACTGTGCAGTAGAAATTAAAAGAAGACTTGCAATTGCCTCACACAAACTAATACAGATGAAAAACCTATGGCACGGCACAAGCAAAGAAACAAAGTTACAACTGATCAGAGCATGTATTTTCCCAGTAGCAACATACGGCTGCGAGACTTGGACACTCAATAAAACAGTTGCAAAAAAGGTTACATCATTCGAAATGAAATGCTACAGAAGGATGTTGAGAATACCCTGGACAGAAAAAAAAGACCAACAGAGAAGTACTGCACTCACTAAACGTACAGGAACATTGGCTCCTAAATACCATCGCAATAAGGAAGCTGAAATTTTTCGGTCATATAAAAAGACATAATAGCCTGGAAAAATAAGTGATGGAAGGCATGGTCCCTGGAAAAGGGGGAAGGGGTCGACCTAGACGACGGTGGACCCAGGACATCACAGAGAGTCTGAACTTGTCTTTGGATGATGCAGGTCGACTTGCCCAGAATCGTGATGCGTTCAGAGCAGCTGTAATGGAGACAACGTTCTGGAAAGAATACGTCACATGATGAAATCACGAGCTTTCCCCTAGAAAAGCAGTATAAGTAGTTTTAAATGTGAGGACACTGTCTTTTTGAGTGGTGGTTGGTGTCGTAAGTTTTATAGATAGGCCTTATTGTTATGGTCCCAATCGAGCCGAGGTGAGATAGTGAAATCTAGGTGAGAGAAAGTTGTGAGAAATAGTCCTGTTTACGAGGATTACAGAGTGCAGGAAAAAATTACAGTCTTGGATTGAGTAATTGCTAAGCCCAACCTATCTAGTACGACACACTTACATGGAGACGTATTTTTTTCCCACTAGATACTGATTCTAATACACTATCCTCTCGTACGCACACACAAACAATTTGTGACATCTTTACGTACATACGTAGAAACGAACAGGTAACTATGGGCACATATAATGGGGCAGGGGAGATCTTGACCAAAACTAATAGATTAAGGTTTATAAAAATGTATTCTATCTTTAGACACACACAAAAATGGTTACAACAGTTAATACATTGTTATCATGTCATGAGGTGAAATTATAGTTACATAAAGGGAAAATAAATAAACGATATATATTCTCATAGACCCTCCCTCTGGAACATGGAAAAATTAGGAAAAAATGATCCCACCCGAGGTTGTTTACCCAACAGATCAAACAAAGGATTGACAACGGGAGTGGGGTTAGTCGGGACCGGTAACCGGTATGTCCTTAGTTTAACTGTCCCGTGGGCCTTCGGACTTAGTGAGAGATAGATAAAAGAAGGTGTTATATTAGAAGTAAACTTAAGTAAACTAAATTCTTTCGTTCAGTTTCCACGCTCTACATTAATACCAGTGAGCGCTCACAACAGGCAAACTTACCCTCTGCCGACCCAGCATACGTCCAAGGAATTTATCAAAACACAACATGAATTAAAGACTATGATATGTCTTGCTAATGTTGTCCCGTTCAGCCCCAGAAATCTCCGTATAGGCACTGCTATTTTTCTTTCGGAGGTTTCGCTGGATGGGTGCGTTGGTTTATAACCTTCCTGGCGGGTCTTCTTCCTCGGATTTTACAGGTATTTAATTTGGGAATAAGTTTGTTTTGTTCTAGGATTCTGTCGAAATGACTGGGAAATATCTCACACAGCAGAATGTTACTCCCAGGCTGTTCTTGGAAAAGAAATATTTGTAGAGGTTCTCTGAGAAGTGGGTGGTAGAAATACTGGTTACTGTCATCTGGGTTTAATTAAATAAATTTCGTGCTGTCAGTTCTGCCTCATCAGGACAGGGAACGTTATATGATTTAATATAATATATCTGGCATTGTCCCGTTCCAGTTAAACTTAACACAAGTGAACAATTGACCGTTCTGGTTATTTAACCGCTCTACTGGGTATAGACGATGGACTTAAAAAAAGGTCTCTTAACATTAGATTTGTTATTGTCAATGTTTCATTTTATGTTGTTTGGAACATATAAATGGGGATGCCATAAGCCACCTGAACATGACTCTCTATATATTAAAAACCGTTGGATCGCAAGGTATGATCACCTGTATAAAAGAGAAGATGGATAACAGGTAATATACTATAATAAAATCTAACACCCGCGGTTTATATAAGACCTGTAAAATCACTCCGGTATTTAATTATTTATATTTAAGAAATTACACAAGTGACTAGCTAATGTATCGATTTAATTACCACTAGCTATGAACAGTTAATTACTCAAAAATTTACACAAGATGAAATAGAAATAAAAGGTTACTAGCCAATTTCGCTCGCCTAGCGTTTAAGATTATGTTGCACATCTATTATCTCGGGAAATAACGGATAGTCATATTATTTAATTTACATCTGAAAAACTTTGTGATGGGTTTATTTAATAGGTTTAAATTAACACAAAAATCCAGTGAAATAAATGAAGAAACTAAACGACTAAATCACCCAAGACTAATATTTTACCGTAGCACCAGAATGAATTCACTCCAATATATAAGAATTCCAAAAAAATCTTGTAAGATTCTCGTATAAGCTAGTACTTCAACTCTCTGGGCACGAATGATAAACTGCATTTTCGGCGATATCAATATATAGTTAATAGATGGAAGGTAATAGCGACATGCGAAAGTTCTCGCCTTATTTGATATAGGGAACTATCTACGTTTCTGCGCCGCCAGTCTAAGCTCTAGACTTCCCCGTTCGTCTCGGTCCGCCAGCGATTTCCCCCGTCTTAGCCGGTTCGCATGAACGTGTGAACCGAAGGTGAGAAATCGTTCTGCTCGTTCCTATGGACTACAACCGTCTTTGATGGTAGCCGCTTTTCCGTTTTCCTCTGGCAACGCCCTTCTAGACGGGATGACAGAAAAAGGTAGGAAATGCTTGTTTTTCATCGCACTAGAGATAGGCAGTAGGTGTGGCTAACTAAACTTAAGACAAAACGAATCTCCTGGATATTCGCATGATACCTGTTTACATACTAATTTGCGCACGTGGGGGAAATCCACGTATGATAGTGCATACTAATTTGCACGCGTGGTAGGATTCCACGTTGACGATTTAGTTACACACAAATTCAGGGGCCTCGATGCTATTCAAGGCTACTCTTATTATCATCCGTCAATTCAGGGACCGCTGAATTTCATCCTTTCCGTCACAATCGTCCCCACTTTGAGACTTGAAACCATTTTTCATGTTTCATTTATGACAATGAAGCTGCCATGGTCGGTAGCTTTAGGATGATTGGTATGTTCGGTTTCCTCCTCTTCTTCCGTAGTCCAGTTTCTACTCAGGAAAATGGCCCCGACATTCTGTCTACCCGGAATATATTCCACTTTGAAAGAGTACACGCTAGCAAGGCCCAGCGCATGATTCTTGCGTTAAACTCCTTATTTGCGCCAAGAAAAGCTAAGGGAGCGTGGTCTGTCTGCACCGTAAATGATGTACCGTAAAGAAATTCATGGTGACGTCTTATTCTGTTAATTAGTGCCAAACATTCTCTTTCAACTGTGGAGTAGTTACGTTCTGCCGTATTCAATTGACGACTGCCATACGCAACTGGGAATAACAGATTCGGATCTGTGTCATCTGCTTGAAGCAGGGTTGACCCGATGGCTTGACCCGAAGCGTCGACCCGCAATACAAAAGGTTTATTGAGGTCAGATAGCCTCAAAATGGGGTATCCGGACAACTGTTCTTTTAAAGTGCTGTAAGCTTCTTCGCACTTGGAATCCCAAATAACCCGGTCAGGTCGCCCTTTTTTTAATAATGTCTGTCGGGGGTGCTTTTAGCCAGTTGAAATTTCGGATATATTTCTGATAATAAGCACATAGTGATAGGAAAGAACGGATTTCCTTCTTCGTTCGTGGCCTTTTCGCTGCAACTATTTTCTCAACATTTTTGCTAACAGGCCACATGCAGCCTTGAGAAATAGTATGCCACAGGAAGTCTAGCTTTTCAAACTCGATGAGACATTTGCTAGGTCTGGCTGTGAGATCAGTTTCCTGTAGTCTCCTGAGGAGCAAAGCAACCGTAGCAATATGTTCATCGTAGGTTTCCGATGCAATTAAGATGTCATCCATGAAATTATGGATATGGGGGCTGTGCAAAGGTTCTAAAAGCTTCCTCATCATCCTGGTGAACACTCCTGGTGCGTTATGCAGACCGAACGGCATCACATTAAAGGTGTAATGTCCTTCACTAGTGCTGCAAGCTAATAAGGGTTTAACTTCCTCCTTGACTGGTATTTGGTAATAACCTTTACTCAGGTCAATCTTGGAGAAAGTTCTTGCCTTGCAAAGCTTGGTGAACAACTCACAAACAGTCTGTAGAGGTTCGGGCTGGAATTTCGTTACAGCGTTTAGCAACCGGTAATCGATACACAGCCGAACTTCCTTATTGGGCTTCTGCAACAGTACTACACTCGAACAGTAAGGAGATGTAGACTCACTGATAATTCCTGCTTGACGTAGCTTGTCTATTTCTCAGTGTAGTGAATCAGCTTTTGCGTACGGAATTGGGTAAACTCTGGTTCGAACAGGGGTCTCGTTCGTCAGTTTCATATAAAATTCTATTAGATTTGTTCGACCAGGTACATCCGTTAAGACTGCAGCGTACTGTTTCAGTAACGCCATGGTTTCTGTCTGTTGTTGTTCCGAGAGATTGTCGCCGAATTTGACATCTTTAAAGGATTCTGTTTGTTGCAATGGATATTCCATGCAATTATCGTCATCTTCCTCGTCTTCCGTTGCTATGGTGACCGCCAGGAGATGCTCGGAGGACGGCACTGGTCTTTCCAAGTATTTCTTTAGCAGATTAACGTGAAAGACCTTCTCCTTTCCTTTAATGGAGATCTTGTAATTAGTGCGGGAGATCTTTTTAAGGACGATAAACGGTCCTTGCCATCCGATGCGAAATTAGTTGTTTCCGATTGGAAGTAGCAACAAAACTTTCTCCCCTGGTTGGAGTTCTCTCTCTTTTGCAGCTTTTTTGTATCTTTGAGCGTGTTTTGCGTGCGCTTTCTTAAGGTTGGTTGTGGCTAGATCCCATCCTAGTTGTAACCTTTCCTTGAGCTCAGATACATATTTGCCTTCTGAGACGACTGTCTCGTCAGCCTTTTGGTCTGTCAATGACCGAAGTAAGGCTTCTAGCGGCCCCTTTATTGGTCTGCCGAAGAAAAGTGTAGCTGGCGTAAATCCTGTAGATGCCTGGGGAACTTCTCTGTAGGCGAATAAGGCTGCAGATATATATAGGTCCCACTCTTCAGGTTTCTCTTTACCCAGTTTACGTAACATCATGGTGAGGCTTCCGTTGACACGTTCTACTAACCCACTTCTGGCCAAATGGGTCCCCGTTCTACGATACAATACGCCATCCTTCGAAAAAATGTCTCCGTGGTGTCTGGGGTCCTTAGCCATGGGCAGTGTTCTAAAGCAGGGCTCCAGAGTAGGGTCCCTTTGTTGCGCCTCCTTCAGTTCATTCGGCAACAAATTAGGCGCAGACTCCCTCTCCTTCTTGGTTTGCCCTCTTGTGGTTACCGCTGCCACAATCAGCTCTTTCGGTCTTCCAACAAACATATCTACATCCCAGGATAACTGGGTAGATAGGATCATCCATTATGGCCGCTTTAATAACCCCTCTGACAAAATCAGAGTGTATTTCTACCAGTGCGATAGAAAGCGTCCTGGGTGCATCACTCTTAAAAACTCCACATAGTTTGACGGTGTCCTCTGTCTTCTGACCGAGTTTGACTAGGTGCCTGGCGACAATACAGTCAAAAGATAATCCAGTGTCAAATAGACATGTAGTTGAGGTACCGTTCAAAATTACAGTTCCTCGCGTTGCGGGTCTCTCTCCCTCAGGTTGAGAATCACTGACATTGACACTTCCTTGCGAGGCTGTATGCAAGCATCCGATGCGATTCGGCCCGGTGTGGTTGCCCTGATCAGACGTCCCTGCTGTAGGGGTCTTTCCTTTGCCTTGACCTTGGTGGCCGCACTGCCATGTAGGCCTGGTGGGTTGATCAGGATTGTTGTTGTTGGGGGGATATCGGGTTTTGTAGAATTTCGATTTTTCTTGGGGAGGTCTCTGGGTATTTGTTTCTCGTGGGTCATATTGCTGAGAGGAATTAGAAGAATGGGATGACTGTTCTAGATTTTGTTTGTGAGATGGCTCATCTGTTGGTTTGCGATTTGTGCTAGGAAGTTCGGCCATTGCATTTGCATAGCGTTCCCCATTATTGAGGATGTCCTCAAGCTTGACTGCGCCCTGCTGAGCCAGAAATCTACGGATTTCGTTCGACAAAGTGGATTTTATCTGTTCCACAAGAAAAAGTTCAAGAATTTCCTTATATGTAAGAGGTAATTCTGATAATTCCAGGCACTTTATCAAATAGCCCGTCAAACGTGAAGAGAACTGGGGAAATGTCTCCGTGTTCTCCTTTCGGCTGTTTCTGAACATTTGCAGAAATTTGCGATCGGTCATCTCAAAACGCTCTAGCAAGGCCTTCTTTAACATGTCGTAGTCATCTTGGCTGCTTCCCAGCTTGACGTAAACGTCATAAGCGTTACCTTTCAGAGCCTGAGAAAGTTTTAGGCACCACCGGGAACTCTCTAACCCATACAGATTCGCCATTTTCTCGAATTTCTCTAGGAAAGTGTCAATTTTCTCGTTAGGGCTAGGGAAAGACTCTAACACAAAAGACATCGCTGCTAGTTGAGAAGATTGGCTACTGGAGAGATGAGTTAACTGAGACTGGAGTGAAGACGGCTCTCCATTATTGGAAGTAGAAGCACACCGACTTTGGACTTCTAAAGTCTTAAGTGCCAATTCATGTTGTCTCTCCCTCTCTCTCTCATTTGCCCTGCGGGCTTCCATCTCTGCCTCAATTTTCTTCTGTTCTAATTGACGATCTTCCGCTATTTTCCTCTCTGCTTTATCTTGTGCTTCCTTCCTCTCTGCTCTCTCTTTCTCTTCCTTCTTCTCCGCGTCATATCTGTCAAGTTCCTTGTTGACAAACGCGGTCGCTTCATCTCCTTGTAGTCTCCTTCGCCTCACTTCTCAGCATCGACCTAAGATGAACCTGCTCTGCCATGTCAAAGAACTGGATGCTACTACGATGAGAGAATAAGAAGAAGAAAAGAAGAAAAAAAAAAAGAAACTCTAAGCCGCTCTCGAGAAAAACACAAAATATAAATTACCTGAGATACCTCCTACCGTTATTGATTTGCCAACCTATCGCTGCTATTATCTGTCAATTAAGACTCTTAATGCAGGCGACTATGCCACATTAAATGGTAGATGAAACAACTAGAAAAAATCTACTATTACTATCGGTAGAGACAAAATATAAAAAAAGTTTATTATATTTATTTTTAAAAATTTTTTAAGGACAAAAAAAATTGTCCTTAAAAAATTAAATCTCCACCACAAAGCTCGCCCGCCGAAGTCAGTTAGAGAAGAAACGTTATTAACAAGACTTTAACAAATCAGAATAGCCGTTCTTTGCTTTGCTCAACTCTGCTAACTTCAACCTTTAGTGACTGTTTATACAATCACACGATCCAACGGTTTTGCACAAAATATTTTCATATACCATATATTTGACAGATGTTATTATAAACAAGTTGTAAATGATTTTATAATGCTGTGGAAAAAACAACCTAAAATTTTGTTTGGTCAAAACACCCTGTCTAAGATCGTTTGTCTAGGGGGGGGGGGGGGGTTTTTTTTTCTTTATCTCACAAGACAATCACGCAACACACTCTATTTAACTGAAAATTAGATACGATACCGTAATAGACACTGGTCAATTACTAGACCTGGCTCAGAATTCCAGCGAGCAACACTTTATTGTCGAAGGCTCAGAATCCCGGCGAGCTACACATTATTGTCGTATGTTTTATAGATAGGCCTTATTGTTATGGTCCCAATCGAGCCGAGGTGAGATAGTGTACGCACACACAAACAATTTGTGACATCTTTACGTACATACGTAGAAAAGAACAGGTAACTATGGGCACATATAATGGTGCAGAGGAGATCTTGACCAAAACTAATAGAATAAGGTTTATAAAAATGTATTCTATCTTTAGACACACACAAAAATGGTTACAACAGTTAATACATTGTTATCATGTCATCAGGTAAAATTATAGTTACATAAAGGGAAAATAAATAAACAATATATATTCTCATAGACCCCCCCCTCTGGAACATGGAAAAACTAGGAAAAATGATCCCACCCGAGGTTGTTTACGCAACAGATCAAACAAAGGATTGACAATGGGAGGGAGGTTAGTCGGGACCGGTAACCGGTATGTCCTTAGTTTAATTGTCCCGTGGGCCTTCGGACTTAGTGAGAGAAAGATAAAAGATGGTGTTATATTAGTAGAAAACTTAAGTAAACAATTCTTTTGTTCAGTTTCCACGCTCTACATCAATACCAGTGAGCGCTCACAACAGGCAAACTTACCCTCTGCCGACCCAGCATACGTCCAAGGAATTTATCAAAATACAACATGAATTAAAGACTATGATATGTCTTGCTAATTTTGTCCCGTTCAGCCCCAGAAATCTCCGTATAGGCACTGCTATTTTTCTCTCGGAGGTTTCGCTGGATA
The DNA here is from genome assembly GCA_024509875.1 of Oreohelix idahoensis. Taxonomy (NCBI): domain Eukaryota; kingdom Metazoa; phylum Mollusca; class Gastropoda; order Stylommatophora; family Oreohelicidae; genus Oreohelix; species Oreohelix idahoensis. The sequence continues at coordinate 71,100 of JAMPIV010009940.1, read as the reverse complement.
GGTGCGTTGGTTTATAACTTTCCTGGCGGGTCTTCTTCGTCGGATTTTGCAGGTATTTAATTTGGGAATAATTTTGTTTTGTTCTAGGATTCTGTCGAAATGACTGAGAAATATCTCACACAGCAGAATGTTACTCCCAGGCTGTTCTTGGAAAAGAAATAGCCGTAAAGGTTCTCTGAGAAGTGGCTGGTAGAAATGCTGGTTACTGTCATCTGGGTTTAATTAAATAAATTTCGTGCTGTCAGTTCTGCCTCATCAGGCTAGGGAACTTTATATGATTTAATATAATATATCTGACATTGTCCCGTTCCAGTTAAACTTAACACAAGTGAACAATTAACCGTTCTGGTTATTTAACCGCTCTACTGGGGTTAGACGATGGACTTAAAAAAAGGTCTCTTAACATCAGATTTGTTATTGTCAATGTTTCTTTTTATGTTGTTTGGAACATATAAATGGGGATGCCATAAGCCACCTGAACATGACTCTCTATATATTAAAAACCGTTGGATCGCAAGGTATGATCACCTGTATAAAAGAGAAGATGGATAACAGGTAATATACTATAATAAAATCTAACACCCGCGGTTTATATAAGACCTGTAAAATCACTCCGGTATTTAATTATTTATATTTAAGAAATTACACAAGTGACTAGCTAATGTATCGATTTAATTACCACTAGCTATGAACAGTTAATTACTCAAAAATTTGCACAAAAATGAAATAGAAATAAAAGGTTACTAGCCGATTTCGCTCGCCTAGCGTTTAAGATTATGTTGCACATCTATTATCTCGGGAAATAACGGATAGTTATATTATTTAATTTACATCTGGAAAACTTTGTGATGGGTTTATTTAATAGGTTTAAATTAACACAAAAATCCAGTGAAATAAATGAAGAAACTAAACGACTAAATCACTCAAGACTAATATTTTACCGCAGCACCAGAATAAATTCACTCCAATATATAAGAACTCCAAAGAAATCTTGTAAGATTCTCGTATAAACTAGTACTTCATCTCTCTGGGCACGAATGATAAACTGCATTTTCGGCGATATCAATATATAGTTAATAGATGGAAGGTAATAGCGACATGCGAAAGTTCTCGCCTTATTTGATATAGGGAACTATCTACGTTTCTGCGCCGCAGTCCAAGCTCTAGACTTCCCCGTTCGTCTCGGTCCGCCAGCGATTTCCCCCGTCTTAGCCAGTTCGCATGAACGTGTGAACCGAAGGTGAGAAATTGTTCTGCTCGTTCCTATGGACTACAACCGTCTTTGATGGTAGCCGCTTTTCCGTTTTCCTCTGGCAACGCCCTTCTAGACGGGTTGACAGAAAAAGGTAGGAAATGCTTGATTTTCATCGCTCTAGAGACAGACAGTAGGTTTGGCTAACTAAACTTAAGACAAAACTAAACTCCTGGATCCTCGCATGATACCTGTTTACATACTAATTTGCGCACGTGGGGGAAATCCACGTGTGATAGTGCATACTAATTTGCACGCGTGGTAGGATTCCAAGTTGACGATTTAGTTACACACAAATTCAGGGGCCTCGATGCTATTCAAGGCTACTCTTATTATCATCCGTCAATTCAGGGACCGCTGAATTTTATCCTATCTGTCACAGTTGGTGAAGGCTTATCCGAAAATTACCTAGGTTAAAAATTCTTTTGTTTTCTCTCTTTCCATCATCTAGAGATCTACCATATAATGCTTTGATATCTACCAATAAATTTAGATGACAGGTTGCCGACTCATGATCTATACTTTAAGACATATCAGCCTTAACATGTGCGTCATATATGTGTATATCTAAGCATTTCGTCAGTATTGGTAGTATGTATTAAAATATATATGTACATATGGACATAGAGAGACACAAAAGCAGGCTTACAGACGACGGCCGATAGATTGATGACTAGATAGAAAGACAGACAGACTAACAGGTAGTTAAAAAGGCAGACAGGCAGGCAAGTAGGCAGATAGATAGACAGACAGACAGACAGACAGACAGATAGACAGATAGATAGATAGATAGATAGATAGATAGATAGATAGATAGATAGATAGATAGATAGATAGATAGATAGATAGATAGATAGATAGATAGATAGATAGATAGATAGATAGATAGATAGATAGATAGATAGATAGATAGATAGATAGATAGATAGATAGATAGATAGATAGATAGATAGATAGATAGATAGATAGATAGATACATAGATTAAAAACGAACTTTCTTTTTGCAAGGGTTAAGAATTAGGACGCAGGCTACAGATATATAGATAGATAGGTAGATGGATAAGATGTTAATTGAGTACACAGGTCGATGCATAGTTAGATACGTAAGCATGCGGGTACATATACGGGGATTAAATAAATCAAGTCCAACACAAAATCTGAATTGTCAAGTCAGTCTTATTGTATAGATCTGAAACATGGAAAACAAGATAGGATAACAACCAAAAAGCTGCAGATTTTCATAGATGGATACTTGCGGTGAATTGAAGGTTTTAAGTTGTATGACAAGATCACTAATGTGGAACTGATGACAAGAACTAGACAAGTGCCACTAGAACAAGAGATGAGAAGAAGATACAGGAGATGTATAGGATACATATTGAGTAAACCCCTCTTGATAACATTACAAGGTAGTCCTTTTTCTGAAATATCCAGGGTAAGTGAAATATAGAGAGATCAAGGAACACATGGAGAAGAGTGCAAGAGACAGACATGATAGGGAAATGAAGACATAGAAAGACCTTGACCTGATGGTACAGGACACATATGAAATATTACTAGAAAAAACTTCTCTGCTTCGCTTTGGACAATCTTCCCATCTTTGTCGGCATCAATACCCTTGAAAAGATCATCTGCAAGCTTTGCACTTGTAGGATTATCAGACAAGGTCACGGCTGGTAGGAACATCAATATGGCGTAGAAGAGCATTTTTCTGTAACACGTGAAACAAATAAAGCATTATTCCTGTGTGCAGTGTCGGTATTAGAAACCGGCAACTAGGTGTCTGGCGCTATGTAGTTCCCGGGGGTGTCTGATGAGACAAAGAAAGAAGTAGGATTACTGGTTCCTCAAGCATGTCGTAGAAGGTGACTAATATTAGTCTGTTCATGAGGCTGGCTACGTCATCATTAAATCAGATTGCTACAGAAACCACCGCTATATGAGTATGTGATTGCTTAATGCAGGTGAGGGGGACAAACTGCAGTGGTGAATCTATGCTCCATAGGGAGCGAATAAGAAAATGTAGTGATGATATATTTCTATTTCCCGGAGCGCTGAGCGCTTTTAGCATTAACTATTTTGATTCAACGTTGTCAAGCCCAAAATAAAATTTTAAAAATGTTACAGGGGCGCCAAAGTTTAGCTTCGCCGGGGGCCGCAGCAATCTTAGGACAGACCCTGCTCTTGAATTTACATCAATAGACGTGTCTTGTGTGCAAGTATATTTATTTCATTAACCCAGCATTTGTAAATTGCAGTATAGAGTTTAAGTAACAATGTAAACTCTAAAAAAAGTAGCTACAGAAAACTTGGAAAGAAACGAATGCACAAAATAGGAAGGTTTATCGTGCTGCAATTGAAGGCATTAGCTCCATAGAGAGATAAAGGGTGATGATGATGATGATAATGATGAAAAGTAGGCATGTAACGTCATTGATTACACTGACTAACAAAAAAAAATTTTGTGTTTCTTTCTCTAACATTTCTATGCTTTTCTGGTCAATTTTAATGCGCTGTTTTTAAATCTGCAAACCGTTTTTCTCTATCAGGTCGGGATCTCTAGAAATACGCAATTGACGTTTTTTAACAACGCATACAGTATTACAACATCATTCATACAAGAAGTGTAACAGTTATGTAGGCTTGAATTTCTTTGCAGTCGACTTTCGTCGGTGAATGGCATGTGGTACATCGCGATGAAGCATCCAACAATAATCGGCAAGCATGGTCACACTCCACCGTCCTTGATAGCGTGACTCCATTACGGCGATATCTTGATGGAATCGTTCTCCATGTTCATCGCTGACTTCGCCAAGGTTGTCAGGGAAAAGTCAAGATGCGAATCAAGCAAATGGATTTTGAGGGACATGTTACAGCCCATAATTATGTATGCATCTATGCACTGCTTAACAATATGCACATAGTCGACAGATTTGTGATTTCCCAGAAAGTTATCGACGATCGATTTGAATGCCATCCATGCGCGAAGTTCACTACCATGTAACAAGTTCTCGAATTGTTTGTCTGCAATAATTTTCCTAATCTGAGGTCCTACAAAGATACCTTTCTTTATCTTTGCATCGCTAACTTGCGGAAACTTTTCTCGAAGATAAGTGAAAGCTTTGCTCGTTTTATCTAACGCTTTTACGAAATTCTTCATGAGCCCCAACTTTATATGTAACGGTGGTAAAACGATGCTGCCTTTGTTAACTAATGGCTCATGTATTACATTTTAATGCCCGAGCTGCATACGATCCCTGATAGGCCACACCTTTCTTGCATAATGTTCCTGTCTGTTGCGGCTGTCCCATTCACATAGGAAGCAACCAAATTTAGTATACCCAGTCTGCATGCCCATGAGAATTGCAATGACCTTTAGGTCTCCACAAATCCGCCATTGGTAGTCATTGTACTTTACTTTTGCCAAAAGGATAGCCATATTGTCATAAGTTTCTTTCATATGAACAGAGTAGGTGACTGGAATTGATGAAAATAAATTTCCATTATGCAATAACACGGCTTTTAGATTAGTCTTGGAAGAGTCGATGAAAAGTCGCCATTCGTTGACTATGTGCTCATGACCGAGGTGCACTATTAGACCGTTTACATCTTTGCAATAGCAAATGCCATCATCCATCTCAAAGTATTGAACAAGTTCTCTGTGTCTATGACGAAATTTAGATATCGGAGTATTGGGCGCTAAAAGATTCCATTCTTTGAGTCGCGAACCGAGTAATTCCGCTTGTCCTTTGGTAAGAGTGAGATCACGTATTAGATCTGAAAGTTCTGAATGGTTAATTAAGTGAACACCATCATTCACCGGTATATAATCCGAGTCAGAATTAGTTTCTAAAGCAGGTAAACTATCACTTTCTGATGGTTCATTCACGTCCAACGGATATTGTTCTGGTGGAAATGGGATCGGACATGTGATTGGATCATGAGGCACTGGTTTCGAAACTGATTCAATATTTGGATAAACCACAGACTTTCTAGTTTTAAAAGTGAAACCATGGATATTTGTCAAGCAGAAGTAACAATCAGTAGCGTGATTTGTCGGTTCACGCCATATTACTGGCACTCCAAAAGGCATCGACTTATGCTTCGGTGATTTTCGTAACCAACCTGCCAATGTATTTGCACAAGTCGAACAAACTGCATTTGGCTTCCAAGATTTATTTGCATCATCAACTTTCGAATCGAAATAACGTTCATATGCTTTCTTTAGTAATGGTGTAAAGTTTTTCTGGTGAACACGATCGGTAAAATATCCGCACACGTAACAGAACAGATCAGCCGAATTTCTACAACTTCTAGAAGCCATATTTCGCTCAGAATTATTTCAAAATACAGTAACTATTTGAAAAATAGCGTAACATATGTCATGCATCTTTTAGCAGTATAAAAAGTAGAATTATTTTGCATTTTATTAATTTTTAATAAGTTATATAGTAAAAATGAAACGGAGCAAATAACGGTTTCCCAAAAAATATATTTATTCACAAATATCTTAAGAACCCGATGTGATAGAGATAAACGGATTTCAGATTTGAAATCAGCGCAAGAAACTGACCTAAGAACACTTATTCTTATATAAGAAAGAAAAATGTTGTTTGTCAGTGTTATGGTAAATACGTCATGTGTAAGGCTAATTTATACATCTCATTTGGACGTAGGGGTCAAATTTTTTCTTTGACAATAGAGAGACCTCGGGAACTGCACGTTTTCCACATAATCCTCAACATCATTATCTGCTTTACAAGAAGCATAGGCGTTCAACAAACACAAGCTTAGTCCTCTTGTCCTGTGCTATCTGGTTTAGGTCTTTCTTTCTCATCATTTCTGTACCCAGTTCTTTTCTCCATCTGCTTATCCTACCATAGGATTCTAGAATATGGACTACCTGGTAATGCTATAATTGGGTTTTTTCAGTGTGTCCTATCTGTCGTCTGCGTCTTCTGTCACTGGAACGTGTATAATTATTGTTGTCAGTTGCACATTAGTGACCTTGTGCCGTTTAATTTCTTCTATTTTAATAAGCAATCACCCATTCTTCAAAGTATGTTTTATTTTAGTTGTTGTTTTGGTCATTCTCCGTGTTTTTAAGTCATTAGATAGGACTAACCTGACATTTGAGTTATTGCTTATTTTGTAATGTGAAAAAACGACAAAAGAGGGTTGGGAATGGGACCAGCTTTTGCGCCATTTAAAAACTTTGAGCCAAAGCAACTTCAACATCGAACTGGACATTGACACATAAAAACACTTCTAATACCAGCTTTAGGATCGTGGTCTTAAAACTAAGAATGTCCTACAGGGCAATCAGCACGAAAGCTGATAAGGGTTTTAAAAAAACCAGCGTAACGTTGTTATGCTAATCTGGAATAGGTTTTGCTGAGTCTAACGTCTTTAAAAAAAAATGAGATTACGTGTAGGAAACAGCAGATGATAAGATACGAAATGATCAAGTCAGAAAGAGTCAAGATAGTCAAGACAATATAGGCCTAACACCATATTCCCAATATGCCTCAGTGTGTGTGTAACGGGATCCTTTACCTTTAAAACCCTTACTAATGACACATACGCAACTTTGTAAGGGTGGATTTTCTCTCACATTTAACATTATTATTTTATGAAACTTTAACATTAGTAAGAATGAAAGTTATTGATGTTTTTTTTTTTTTTTAATTGGTTGAAATTGCATTAAGCTGCAATGAAGGACATTTTAAATAAATTTAGCAACATTTGACCAGCAACGAAGTTATTGTAAAAACCTTATTAATGAAACATTATTTTACGTAAAAAATTGTTACTTTGCTTGCACTAGCATTCAACTATACTCTTTCTTTCCATTAGGACGAAACAAATGGGCGAAGGTGTGTTAGATGTTTGTGATCTCACATAAGAAGGTGTGTTAGATGTTTGTGATCTCACATAAGAAGGTGTGTTAGATGTTTGTGATCTCACATAAGAAGGGGTGTTAGATGTATGTGACCTCACATAAGAAGGGGTGTTAGATGTATGTGACCTCACATAAGAAGGTGTGTTAGATGTTTGTGATCTCACATAAGAAGGGGTGTTAGATGTGTGTGACCTCACATAAGAAGGTGTGTTAGATGTTTGTGACCTCACATAAGAAGGGGTGTTAGATGTATGTGACCTCACATAAGAAGGGATGTAAGATGTTTGTGATCTCACATAAGAAGGTGTGTTAGATGTTTGTGACCTCACATAAGAAGAGGTGTTAGATGTATGTGACCTCACATAAGAAGGTGTGTTAGATGTTTGTGATCTCACATAGGAATGGGTGTTAGATGTTTGTGACCTCACATAAGAAGGGGTGTTAGATGTATGTGACCTCACATAAGAAGGTGTGTTAGATGTTTTTGACCTCACATAAGAAGGGGTGTTAGATGTATGTGATCTCACATAAGAAGGGGTGTTGGATGTATGTGACCTCACATAAGAAGGGGTGTTAGATGTATGTGACCTCACATAAGAAGGTGTGTTAGATGTTTGTGACCTCACATAAGAAGGGGTGTTAGATGTATGTGACCTCACATAAGAAGGTGTGTTAGATGTTTGTGACCTCACATAAGAAGGGGTGTTAGATGTATGTGATCTCTCCTAAGAAGGGGTGTTAGATGTATGTGATCTCACATAAGAAGGGGTGTTAGATGTTTTTGACCTCACATAAGAAGGGGTTCTCAGTTTTTGTGAAGAAGTGTAACAAGGGGGTGAGGGGTTAAAAATGAAAAAAAAAACTGCGTGACGTCAAGTGTAGTCGACACCTTTGTCGAAGAAGATAAAATTCTTTTTTGAAATACAACAAAATAAAATAAAAAATTACAGAAAGTAGAATACATAAACACTCACACGCACACACAATTTGCAGGCATACAATATTTCAAGAAGACCAAATAAGATACTTTAAAGAAAGCAAAAAAGATCTACCACAAAACGGAAGTCCATATCTGAAGCAAGACAAAAAACACATCTGGTTTTTTTTTTAAATGAATAAATAAGAACTCAAGGCAAAATAAATATTTTTGTACTAACTGAGGACTAAATACTCACTGACCAAAATTAAAAAACACATCAGACAACACCAGTTGTTGAAAGACGACACACCACGTATTTAAAAAAAAACATGCCATTCTAAGCACATAGTTAAAACAAAATATAACGCATCAATTCAACAAAATAGACTGCTAAAGGAAGACAAAACGAAGTCATGAAACCCGATTAACATACATAATTGACAGAAAGTTCAATAAAATGTTGATAGAAGAGAACAGGTACAGTTTTTAAAAAAAGACGGGAAATATTACTGAGAGAAACAATATGGCTTCATATAACATGTGACTACATCGCGTGTACATACCAATTTCAATTTTTGACTTGATGTCCACAAAAACTGTAATCGACGGAGTCAACTGAGAAAACAACGTGATTGTCTTATCTTGAAGTGAAATGCCTTGTACTTGCTGTAGGCTGGGAACGGAACAGCCAAGCCGATAGCGATATGGCCAGTTTGGATAATATATTTTGTTAGGCTACAAGTCAGACCTATGAATAATAAGGAACTCTGAGAAGAACAATTTGGCAAGCAACATTTGTGTGTCTGCCAGAATAATAATATGTTCACACCTTTTAAGTTGTGATAAAGGGAATAACATATGAAAATTCTCCTGGAAGAGTTCAGGAGCAGAGGTTGATGTTGCAGGGAAATGAATTCTGAGCATAAAAGTAGCCTAAATTCTCACATATAATACCTTGTTACAATACAGTAGTATTATATAAGTTGAACTGAGTACGTGTTAAGATACAGTAGTTTTATATAAGTTGAACTGTGTACTTGTTAAGATACAGTAGTTTTATATAAGTTGAACTGAGTACTTGTTAAGATACAGTAGTTTAATATAAGTTGAACTGTGTACTTGTTAAGATACAGTAGTTTTATATAAGTTGAACTGAGTACTTGTTAAGATACAGTAGTTTAATATAAGTTGAACTGAGTACTTGTTAAGATACAGTAGTTTTATATAAGTTGAACTGTGTACTTGTTAAGATACAGTAGTTTAATATAAGTTGAACTGAGTACTTGTTAAGATACAGTAGTTTAATATAAGTTGAACTGAGTACTTGTTAAGATACAGTAGTTTTATATAAGTTGAACTGTGTACTTGTTAAGATACAGTAGTTTAATATAAGTTGAACTGAGTACTTGTTAAGATACAGTAGTTTTATATAAGTTGAACTGAGTACTTGTTAAGATACAGTAGTTTTATATAAGTTGAACTGAGTACTTGTTAAGATACAGTAGTTTTATATAAGTTGAACTGAGTACTTGTTAAGATACAGTAGTTTTATATAAGTTGAACTGAGTACGTGTTAAGATACAGTAGTTTAATATAAGTTGAACTGAGTACTTGTTAAGATACAGTAGTTTTATATAAGTTGAACTGAGTACTTGTTAAGATACAGTAGTTTTATATAAGTTGAACTGAGTACGTGTTAAGATACAGTAGTTTAATATAAGTTGAACTGAGTACTTGTTAAGATACAGTAGTTTTATATAAGTTGAACTGAGTACTTGTTAAGATACAGTAGTTTTATATAAGTTGAACTGAGTACGTGTTAAGATACAGTAGTTTAATATAAGTTGAACTGAGTACTTGTTAAGATACAGTAGTTTTATATAAGTTGAACTGAGTACTTGTTAAGATACAGTAGTTTTATATAAGTTGAACTGAGTACGTGTTAAGATACAGTAGTTTAATATAAGTTGAACTGAGTACTTGTTAAGATACAGTAGTTTTATATAAGTTGAACTGTGTACTTGTTAAGATACAGTAGTTTTATATAAGTTGAACTGAGTACGTGTTAAGATACAGTAGTTTAATATAAGTTGAACTGAGTACTTGTTAAGATACAGTAGTTTAATATAAGTTGAACTGAGTACTTGTTAAGATACAGTAGTTTTATATAAGTTGAACTGTGTACTTGTTAAGATACAGTAGTTTTATATAAGTTGAACTGAGTACGTGTTAAGATACAGTACTTGTTAAGATTTTTATATAAGTTGAACTGAGTACTTGTTAAGATACAGTAGTTTTATATAAGTTGAACTGAGTACTTGTTAAGATACAGTAGTTTTATATAAGTTGAACTGAGTACTTGTTAAGATACAGTAGTTTTATATAAGTTGAACTGAGTACGTGTTAAGATACAGTAGTTTAATATAAGTTGAACTGAGTACTTGTTAAGATACAGTAGTTTTATATAAGTTGAACTGAGTACTTGTTAAGATACAGTAGTTTTATATAAGTTGAACTGAGTACGTGTTAAGATACAGTAGTTTAATATAAGTTGAACTGAGTACTTGTTAAGATACAGTAGTTTTATATAAGTTGAACTGAGTACTTGTTAAGATACAGTAGTTTTATATATATAAGTTGAACTGAGTACTTGTTAAGATACAGTAGTTTAATATAAGTTGAACTGAGTACTTGTTAAGATACAGTAGTTTTATATAAGTTGAACTGAGTACTTGTTAAGATACAGTAGTTTTATATAAGTTGAACTGAGTACTTGTTAAGATACAGTAGTTTTATATAAGTTGAACTGAGTACTTGTTAAGATACAGTAGTTTTATATAAGTTGAACTGAGTACTTGTTAAGATACAGTAGTTTTATATAAGTTGAACTGAGTACTTGTTAAGATACAGTAGTTTTATATAAGTTGAACTGAGTACTTGTTAAGATACAGTAGTTTTATATAAGTTGAACTGAGTACTTGTTAAGATACAGTAGTTTTATATAAGTTGAACTGAGTACTTGTTAAGATACAGTAGTCTTATATAAGTATAAGTTGTAACTGAGTACTTGTTAAGATACAGTAGTTTTATATAAGTTGAACTGAGTACTTGTTAAGATACAGTAGTTTTATATAAGTTGAACTGAGTACTTGTTAAGATACAGTAGTTTTATATAAGTTGAACTGAGTACTTGTTAAGATACAGTAGTTTTTATATAAGTTGAACTGAGTACTTGTTAAGATACAGTAGTTTTATATAAGTTGAACTGAGTACTTGTTAAGATACAGTAGTTTTATATAAGTTGAACTGAGTACTTGTTAAGATACAGTAGTTTTATATAAGTTGAACTGAGTACGTGTTAAGATACAGTAGTTTTATATAAGTTGAACTGAGTATTTGTTAAGATACGGTAGTTTTAATATAACTGAGTACTTGTTTTACAGTAGTAGTTTTATATAAGTTGAACTGAGTACTTGTTAAGATACAGTAGTTTTAATATAAGTTGAACTGAGTACTTGTTAAGATACAGTAGTTTTATATAAGTTGAACTGAGTACTTGTTAAGATACAGTAGTTTTATATATAAGTTGAACTGAGTACTTGTTAAGATACAGTAGTTTAATATAAGTTGAACTGAGTACTTGTTAAGATACAGTAGTTTTATATAAGTTGAACTGAGTACTTGTTAAGATACAGTAGTTTTATATAAGTTGAACTGAGTACTTGTTAAGATACAGTAGTTTTATATAAGTTGAACTGAGTACTTGTTAAGATACAGTAGTTTTATATAAGTTGAACTGAGTACTTGTTAAGATACAGTAGTTTTATATAAGTTGAACTGAGTACTTGTTAAGATACAGTAGTTTTATATAAGTTGAACTGAGTACGTGTTAAGATACAGTAGTTTTATATAAGTTGAACTGAGTTAAGATACTTTTTAAGATACTTGTAAGTTTTATATAAGTTGAACTGAGTACTTGTTAAGATACAGTAGTTTTATATAAGTTGAACTGAGTACGTGTTAAGATACAGTAGTTTAATATAAGTTGAACTGAGTACTTGTTAAGATACAGTAGTTTTATATAAGTTGAACTGAGTACTTGTTAAGATACAGTAGTTTTATATAAGTTGAACTGAGTACTTTTAAGATACAGTAGTTTTATATAAGTTGAACTGAGTACTTGTTAAGATACAGTAGTTTTATATAAGTTGAACTGAGTACTTGTTAAGATACAGTAGTTTTATATAAGTTGAACTGAGTACTTGTTAAGATACAGTAGTTTTATATAAGTTGAACTGAGTACTTGTTAAGATACAGTAGTTTTATATAAGTTGAACTGAGTACTTGTTAAGATACAGTAGTTTTATATAAGTTGAACTGAGTACTTGTTAAGATACAGTAGTTTAATATAAGTTGAACTGAGTACTTGTTAAGATACAGTAGTTTTATATAAGTTGAACTGAGTACTTGTTAAGATACAGTAGTTTTATATAAGTTGAACTGAGTACTTGTTAAGATACAGTAGTTTTAATATAAGTTGAACTGAGTACTTGTTAAGATACAGTAGTTTTATATAAGTTGAACTGAGTACTTGTTAAGATACAGTAGTTTTATATAAGTTGAACTGAGTACTTGTTAAGATACAGTAGTTTTATATAAGTTGAACTGAGTACTTGTTAAGATACAGTAGTTTTATATAAGTTGAACTGAGTACTTGTTAAGATACAGTAGTTACTTACTTGTTAAGATACAGTAGTTTTATATAAGTTGAACTGAGTACTTGTTAAGATACAGTAGTTTTATATAAGTTGAACTGAGTACTTGTTAAGATACAGTAGTTTTATATAAGTTGAACTGAGTACTTGTTAAGATACAGTAGTTTTATATAAGTTGAACTGAGTACTTGTTAAGATACAGTAGTCTTATATAAGTTGAACTGAGTACTTGTTAAGATACAGTAGTCTTATATAAGTTGAACTGAGTACTTGTTAAGATACAGTAGTTTTATATAAGTTGAACTGAGTACTTGTTAAGATACAGTAGTTTTATATAAGTTGAACTGAGTACTTGTTAAGATACAGTAGTTTTATATAAGTTGAACTGAGTACTTGTTAAGATACAGTAGTTTTATATAAGTTGAACTGAGTACTTGTTAAGATACAGTAGTTTTATATAAGTTGAACTGAGTACTTGTTAAGATACAGTAGTTTTATATAAGTTGAACTGAGTACTTGTTAAGATACAGTAGTTTAATATAAGTTGAACTGAGTACTTGTTAAGATACAGTAGTTTTAGTTGAACTCTTTAAGATACAGTAGTAATAAGTTGAACTGAGTACTTGTTAAGATACAGTAGTTTTATATAAGTTGAACTGAGTACTTGTTAAGATACAGTAGTTTTATATAAGTTGAACTGAGTACTTGTTAAGATACAGTAGTTTTATATAAGTTGAACTGAGTACTTGTTAAGATACAGTAGTTTTATATAAGTTGAACTGAGTACGTGTTAAGATACAGTAGTTTGATATAAGTTGAACTGAGTACTTGTTAAGATACAGTAGTTTAATATAAGTTGAACTGAGTACTTGTTAAGATACAGTAGTTTTATATAAGTTGAACTGAGTACTTGTTACAATTGTCACGGGTTGCCTCCCCTTTTTATCTGCAGTGGTAGTCTAACAATGGCCAAAACCTAGACCTAGAGTATATAATGTGGGTCTTCTAAGGTACCTACCTTCGCACAAGATTACTCTTGGCAGAGATACAGATAGAAGAATGATGATGCTTGTACCTCGAGGGAGTATTCACAAGATATTTCAGAAGTCTAGAACAGTGCTGAATGTGTCTTAGCACAGTTAATTTATTATCTGCCCGACAACTTTTGTGAAGAGATATATAGTACGTTTTAGCTCGTTCAATCCCCCAACTGATTGAATTCACTTAAATTTAATTTAGTTGCTCTGTATTAAGTGTATTTAAACTGAGACATACGGGTGAATTACACTCAAAAGGATTAAATCAACTATAAATTTGTATACATACAAATAACAAATTTAATAATCAATTATATTTAACAGTGTAAAATGAATAATTCTCTTTAAAAACAAAAACGGTTATCATCCCATGGATATTGAGGGAATTGTTTGAAAAGTTCACTTGGCAGCTTTTAAGTGTGTACGTAGCTGCCAGTAAGTTTGTTGGTTTCTGCTCTAGCCGATGATTGGTTCTTTACTTGTTATGGACTGGGGCACTCTCGTCACTGGTCAAGTCTGGAGGTTGTGACACGTTCCAAGAAATATCAATGAGTAATCACGAAGCTGGTCCAGCGTATTCAAGACCCGTCTGATGATGGAGTCAAGCGTTGAAAGCAGGCCACCTATACCACACACTTTGTTCCAGAAAAAGCACCTCAACTGGTACCACAGACTAGTATTTATGAAAGACGAGAAACAAATACTCTTCTGAGTTTTCGGTTTCCTGACACACAATCATGGAGAGGTAGCCTATAGATATTCAGGAACAAGCACTATCATCATACCTGAAGGTTTATACAGCTTGATCCTACCTTTGATTGTCGATACACCCTTGCTCTTTTCAGAGAAGGGGGTATTTCTTGTAAGACCAGTCTCTTATCTGGCACTATCCTGGTATCATCTGATACATCTTTTTGTCCAGGATATCTTACATCTTAATAACATCTGAACCTCTGGCGACAAGGTCAGTGCGGAAAGGAAGGTTATTCCTCATGTTGGAAGGAAGCGATTAAATTTCTTTGAGTATGTTATGAGAATAAGAAGAAAGATGGTATATATCGTGACAATAGGGAATATTGCAGAAAAAAGATACAATAAAGCGATAAGATATTGGACAGTTTGATATCAGGGCACGGAATGAAGTCAACAACTGAATTGATAATAGTATTGAAGACAGTTGTGGAGATCAATGTTCGCCTATGCCATAAGCCATGGTACTTAAAGAAGAAGATTTGTTGTAATCCAAGGCAATATCCCATTATGACATCATGGAAGCGAAATGACATTCACCATGGCTGACCAATGTTGTCTTGTGGCCAGATAGTATAGCCTCGTTAATTTACCAACGTGTTGGATTTTGTTTCTGGATATCCTTGAATAATTATGATTGTTACAATACAAAGAACGTTGTCGATCGTTCCGCACAGGATATTCACTTGGAGTTATTTCTCTTTAACACAGTTTTTCGTGCTTTAGCAATGTTTCGTGGACATGTGTCGTAGTGTGCAAGTATCCATTGTAATTAGAAACTGTCACATTATTAGGTGCAAAACGCAGAGACAATTATAAACAAAATTCTTTTTTTTTTAAAAGGTGATAGACTGCTACTTTGACAGCCCGACTTACAAACTGATGTACGAAAGTCGGTATTGTCTCTGCGTTTTGCACCTCAAAAAGTGTGACTTTTTCTAAATACAATAGCTACTTGCGCTGTATGATACATGTCCATGAAACACTGCTAAAGGGAAATAACTCCAAGTGAAAATTCTGTACAGAACGATTGGCAATGCTCTTTTGGAGATTACCTGATACTTTTTGCGTGGTGAATAGGAAATTTTGTATAAAAATATTTATAATACAGCAAAGGCATCGATTTGCTTGTTTTTTGTGTTCCTATGTGATAACGTGCGGATGTTTTGAGTAGCGACAGGAGCAATATGTGTTCAGTTTGTCTATGGACAAGACGTGTTTTCTAATGTAGATTAGTAATTCATATCAAAGCGTGGATATGCTGAAATAAGTTCATACATGTCAGTAAGTCCAATCGAAACCATCGACGGTGATAAGAACTCCCAATACCGTCGAGCTAACTAAAAGTTAAAAATATTAAGGAGTTCCGGATAGAAGGCCTCGGCAAAGGTTGTGTCTGTACCTGTGAGTTGTTGAGAAGCCATGTTTGAGTGGTCTCATCTACGCAGAACAATCAAGGCATTTCTAAGTATTGATTCTTGAAGATCTTCAAAATGAAGTTAGGTTCTGATAAAGTTTAATGCTTTCATTCATAGAACAGAATAACGTCAGTCGCTATATTCTGAACTAGGAGCTAAGACTAAGTAAGATAGTAACTGAAGTAAGTACATCTCGATTTTTTTTCAGTCCCCAGCTAGAATTTATTTTGTTAGGGGAAGAAACCGAAGAACTGCTATAAATCACTTGAAAGGCCAGAAGCGGGAGAAATATTACACAGGCTCAACTACTTTTACTGAAAGTTATGAAAAGAAGGTCAAGGTAACCTAGGTCATAAACCACGCGGGATTTTTGGTATCTCACACGCTTACGGAGAGAGGCGGGAAATACTGGTACATATAGAAACCACCTTCAAATGAAAGGAATTGATCTGGTACCAGCTGCATTTGTTTATTATGTTTTATTTAAATAAACTATGTTATTTGACTCGGCTGAATTATGCAGATTTTGTCAAGTTGAGTTCAAAGTAACAGCTCTATTAATTAGTACACCACTATAGCACACTATAACAACTATCGAGAGACCAACGAACCTGTTATACCTCTACAAGAATAAACACCTCTAGCGGACGTCTAGTAAACTAACTTGTCAGGTAAGTAAGAAGCAATACTGTACCTGGAAACGGTCACACAGTATTTACAAAGAAGTGACCAGATCAATAACGACTTACCCACGGACCCATAATCAGTATATAGCGCGGTCACACACACACACACACACACACACACACATATATATATATATATATATATATATATATATATATATATATATATATACACACACACACACGCGCACATTGTTGCGGCCGTTGGAAACTGACACGAGTCTTATAAGAGATAATAATAAGGGGCAAATTGTGACAGAAAGTCAACCAAGCCCCTTAACAATGATTATAAATGGCTTGGTTTTTTTTTTTGTTTTTGTTTTTTTAAAGGCATTTGACAGGGTCCCCTGGAACAAACTCTTTGACTGTTTGGCAAGGAAGAACATTCCATCACCTCTGATTCATGCTATACAGAGCTTCTACAAGAAATTATGTGAGGACGACAAACCATAAGTCAGAAGAATTCAGGACCACCACTGGTGTAAGACAAGGTGATATCCTGTCACCTTATCTTTTCATACTCCTCATGGACGATGTCATCAAGGCCTGTAAGGAGAGGACAGGAAAGTATTCAGTGGGGTACTGAAAGATGAGACAGGTCTGTATTTCAGAGCTGGCATTTGCTGATAATGTTGCCCTGATTGCTAAATCAGAGGCACATCTCCAATCCAACCTGCAAATCTGGAAGGAAGAGCTGGAGAATTTAGGGATGATCATAAGCAGCTCGAAAACAAAAAGCATGGTGATATCACGAGAAGAAAGAAGACTTCAGATTAAGCTGGTAGAATAGGTCCTGGAGCAGGTAGACCACTTTAAATACCTTGGAGCTGTCATAGATCGGAAGGGAGGCATTAAAGAAGAGTTGGCTACCCGAAGAGCAGCAGCTGGGAGACTTTTTCAAGCTATAAATCGAGGATTCCTTAGCAAAGGAGAAGTTGGTAAGAAGACGAAGATGGCTGTATACCGCTCCACCTATGTCCCAGTCTTGACGTATGGATGTGAGTCATGAGCAACGACTACAACCCACAAAAGCCAGATCCAAACCTCAGAAATGAGGTATCTGAGGAAGGTGGTTGAAGTAACAAGAAGAGACATGGTCCGCAACCAGACGATACGTCAAGGCCTAAAATCCCACCCCCTGCAGACCCAAGTAGAACAGTCCCAACTAAGATGGTTTGCCATGTCTGCAGAATGGGAGAAGATCAGCTACGACGGCAAGCATGGGAAACAAAGAGCCAGGGATCCAGACCTCCAGGACGACCCAGAGTCCGCTGGGAGGACAACATTAGACAATCGTTGAAAGACCGAGGACTAGAATGGAACCAAGCCAGGAGGAAGACAGCCGATAGAATAGTATTGCGCGCTCTCTCTTACAAACCTCTACACCTTACGGTAGAAGAGGAAGGACTAAGTAAGTAGTAGTTTTTTTTTTTTTTTTTTTTTAAATATGAAGACATTTTTAATGCAGAATATTTTTGTCTGTAAAAATTAACTCTCGTACAATTTTTCTGCTACTATCCGATGCAGGGCTGAAATGATAGGGAACTCTATGCAGAGCGATACAACAGGAAGCAGTCTGATCATCAGAAGTGTTTCCCCGTCGATTAGGTGGTCAATTAAGTGTAGTTTGAATTAGAGCTTAAGGTTAGGGTTCCAATGGTAGAAGTTCGTTACTAACGACTGTAGGAACTGCCGTTCCTTTAGACCTACCGGCTACATGTGCAACAGCTTGATCTCCACATAATTGCCCAACCTTGGGCCCTGATGAGGACACACCCGCTTTACTCTATGGTGTCGACACAACACAGGAGTTAGCAGTTACCGCATCTTGCCCAGTTAGCATAGGACATGGCGTCAGAGGTTACTCCCGACAGTGGGAGAGGTTCTTGGATCTTGTTGGACATATACCGACCGCTTTAAGCTGGGTTGCCCCAGCCACTTAAGTTATGTCCCGCCACTGTCACCTTTCCTCATTTGGTGCATGGGGGTTATGGTTAAACCCGAACTGCGGACAAAACATTTTATAGACTCTTTTAAATGAAAATATATTGTTCCCATAATCAGTTATGACTGAACAGCGTCTACTACACGTAGTTCTAGTTGTGTAGTTGTGCTGCTAAATTGAAGGCTGAAATTGTTTTTTAATGATATTACTTGCTGACGATCAGCTGGCTTTCGTTATAATGGTAAATGCAGCTGTGTTGGTATATTTGTGGTAGTTGTAGCTGTGTTGGTGTACTAATGTGATGGTTGCAGCTGTGTAAGTGGTCTAATGTGGTAGTTGTAGCTGTTTTGGTGTACTAATTGTGGTAGTTATAGCTGTGTTGTTGTACTATATGGTGTAGTTGTAGCTGTGTTGATGTACTAAGTGTAGTAGTTGTAGCTGTGTTGATGTACTTATTGTGGTAGTTGTAACTGTGTTGATGTACTAATTGTGGTAGTTGTAGCTATGTTGATGTAAAAATGTGGTAGTTGTAGATGTTTTGGTGTAATAATTGTGGTAGTTGTAGATGTGTAGATGTACTAAATTGTGGTAGTCGTAGCTGTGTTGGCATAATACGTATGGTAGTTGTAGCTATGTTGGTATAATAATTGTGGTAGTTGTAGCTGTGTTGGTATAATAAGTAAGGTAGTTGTAGATGTGTAGATGTACTAATTGTGGTAGTTGTAGCTGCGTTGTATAATAATTGTGGTAGCTGTAGCTGCGTTGGTGTAATTGTGGTAGTTGTAGCTGTGTTGATGTATTAATTGTGGCAGTTATAGCTATGTTGGTCTAATTGTGGTAGTTGTAGTTGTGTTGATGTATTAATTGTGGCAGTTGTAGCTGTGTTGGTGTACTAATTGTGGTGGCTGCAGCTGTGTTGGTATAATAATTGTGGTAGTTTTAGCTTTGTTGTTGGTTTAATAATTGTGGAAGTTGTAGCTGTGCTGGTGTACTAATTGTGGTAGTTGTAGCTTTGTTGTTGGTATTATAATTGTGATAGTTGTAGTGTGTTGATGTAGTAATTGTGGTAGCTGTAGCTGTGTTGATGTAATTGTGGTAGTTGTAGCTGTGTTGATGTACTAATTGTGGTAGCTGTAGCTGTGTTGGTGTAATTGTGGTAGTTGTAGCAGTGTTGGAGTAATTGTGGTAGTTGTAGCTGTGTTGGTATAATTGTGGTAGTTGTTGCTATGTTGATGTACTAATTGCGGTAGTTGTAACTGTGTTGGTGTACTAATTGTGGTGGCTGTAGCTGTGTTGGTATAATAATTGTGGTAGTTGTAGCTTTGTTGTTGGTTTAATAATTGTGGAAGTTGTAGCTGTGCTGGTGTACTAATTGTGGTAGTTGTAGCTTTGTTGTTGGTATAATAATTGTGATAGTTGTAGTGTGTTGATGTACTAATTGTGGTAGTTATAGCTGTGTTGTTGTAATAATTGTAGTAGCTGTAGCTATGTTGGTGTACACATTGTGGTTGCTGTAGCTGTGTTTGTGTAATAAATGTTGTAGTTGTATGTTGCGTGATAAATTCTCGCAACATCGTTTTATTTCAATATCTGTTTTATAACGCAAGGGCAACAACTGCTTGAAATCTATAGTCACTTTTCTCGGTAAGCATTTGTCTTCTCGCGTTAGTATCGAATGCAGTTAACTTTTGAGCTGTGGTCATTTTTGCGCTGGACTGCGCATGACTTGTCTTGTTGTTTGGTCGATCGGTTTCCGCCCACCACTAGTGGGAGTGAGCGATTTGGAATGGCGAAAGAGATGCCTCGTTGAAGAGGGGATCTCCGCTTTTTTTTGGTTCTGTCAGGGATGTGTAGTCCTCTTATGGATATTTCGTTTAGTCGAGATAATACCTCTAGTGTTTTCCCACATGTCGGGAGGCGTGATATTTCTGTGTATTTCATGAAAGCAAGGTAAATTGACTTTTTCATTAACTCTATCGATTTTGGGTCGTGAGCGATTTCGATTCATAGCCTGTCTCCGAAAGTCGTCGTCACGAGATGTTCTTTCCCAGCTCACATGTCGCTGCATTGTACTGCATCGGTTGATGCATGTACCAAGGACCATTACTTGCTACTTTGTTAAATGAACTAGGTTTAGAAAACCTTTATTATCTAGAGGATATTCTTGAGGACATTATTTATACTTCGGCAGACGTGTCTGTCTTGCTGAAGTCAAACTAAGGAGAGTGAACTGATCTCATACATCTGGTTATCTCCTGGCTGTTATAGAAAAGGATGGAGTTTTCCACCTGACTACATTTACAGCACTATGAAATATAACATGCATCTGACTCATCATTGTAATGCTGTCTACCGTCTATTGCTGTATTGAATGTTGCTGTGATAATGACTGTTTGATGTGCCTACACATTTGCGTAACCATTTTGTCACTGTGGCGTCCACAATAAATAATGAAGAAAAAAACGTCAACGGCTGTTTCAAGACTCATTGACTTTATACGTCGTGAGTTTACTGACGTCCTATGTGGATTGCCCTGTTATTGTTGCATGAACATTGTTTTGACTGAACACATCTACACACTACACAAAACCAGACATGCGGATGCCATCCATCATCATATGGCATCACGCATCATTTGGTGGCCATAAGCTGGTTTGATTCTGGTACTAGCAAACACGGGGTCCCTTACCCACTTCATTTTCAACAAGAATTCATCAGCATCCTTCAAGAAATTAACATTCTTCAATACAGTCAACATCTTCAAAATTTTCAAAGTACTCGGCGTTGCCCGGTAAAAGTCAAAATTTCAACTTTTGACGGAAACAAGAATTTGACAGTACCCGGCGTTGTTACATGTTGCCGGATAACTCGGACTGCTGTTATCTTTTACGCAAGTCAAGCAAGTTGCTGCTGTCAAGGTTCCAGTGCTGTCGTTTTTTTGAGAAGGTCAAGTGCCGGTTGAAACGGGTTGTTTTCTGAAGAAGGCCAAGTACCGATTTCCATCAACTTACTTTTGGATTAGAAGGTCAAGTGCCGAAACAAACTCAACACACAGTATTTCAGAAGCTCTTGTACCATCGTGTTAGCAGTGGAAGCAGTTCAGATGTGCCATCATCGTTGGAGCTTCGCTCTTTAGGACGTTGATTGACATCCGTTTTTCTGCTGTTCTACGATTGGAAGCCTTTAAGTTAAGTGGCCTGTTTGTATGTAAACTGTGCCCTTATACTTCTGCTGAGTCTTCTGTGTATCATCTCATTCTATATATTATATGTCTATATGTTATTTGTATATTTATATGTTTATATTTCAGCGGGTTCTCGGTTGGGTGGTGTCTCCGTTAGATTATGCCACGTCATAGAGGTCGTCTATTGTGAGCGTTTTCTGTAGGGTTTGCAAATTTCCGATACTGGAATTTGCTAAGCGACTTCTGTTGCTATTTATGTTAGCTGTGATGACATGTTTTAATATTGTTTTCGTTATTATTTCACATTCTTTAGTTTTGTTGTGATTTGTTTGTATTTGTTAGCCTACTCTTATCTATAATTTAGTTTCATACAACATTTTTGTTTATACACTGTGGTGTCATGTATTTTGTTTAATTCTATCGCAGATATCGTCACATTTTTTGTGATATTTCATTAATTTCTGCTTTATTTTTAGTTGATTTCTGCGAAAGTTTTTGTATTGTTGCTGATCTTTGTTATTGTTTACATTGTTATTGTTTACATTGTTTGTATTGTTTACATTTTCAATGTTTACATTCTGCATGTGTTTACATAGTCATTGTTTACAGTTATAGTAATTAGTTAATGGGCTATGCTAATGCACTGTTACTACTATACTGATGATAAATGAATGATGAATAGTGTCGTGCACTATTGAATGAGAAGTGCACTTATGATCAAGATTTGAGTGCTGATATTTCATATACAAGTTCTTTGATTGGAGACTTGTTTCCCACAGAGACTGGGATAATATAATGTGATGTGAATATACAAGTGCTTAATTAAGACTTGTTACACTTAGGTTTGAAATAAATTAGTTAATTATTTCAGGTTTTGGACTCATATGTTAGACAACATGTCTACATTTGAGCACTTTATTGAGCAGGGTAAATTGCTTGGGAAGACTGGTGATAAGTTAGAAGAATTTGCAACTGCTCGATATGATAAAGCAATGGAAGCTGAACAAAAGAAACGCATATGGAAGCTGAACAAAAGAAACTGCAGATGCAGGTGGATGAAAAGAGATTCCAAATGGAAATGGAAAAACAAAAAGGGGAATCAGAAGCTGAGGAAAGAAAGCTACAGCTAGAGGCTGAGAATAAAAGACTTGAAAAAGAAGCTGAGAATAAAAGACTTGAAAAAGAAGCTGAAAATAAAAGACTTGAAAAAGAAGCTGAAAATAAAAGACTTGAAAAAGAAGCTGAAAATAAAAGACTTGAAAAAGAAGCTGAAAATGAAAGACTTCAAATGCAGGCTCAAGCTGAAGAAAGGAAGTTACAAAGAGAGTCTGATGAGAGGAAAGCAAAAATGGAACATGAAGAAAAAACTCTTAGCTTTAGAGTTGGAGAAATTGAAATTGACGAGCATGAGTAATGGTAATGATTCAAACAAGGGTTCATCTTCTGGGAAGGCTAATAATGATACTTTTAAGATTAAGTTACCAACATTTAGTCCTTCCAGTGATGACATAATGTTCTATCTGGACAGATTTGAACAAGCATGTACAGCTCATAACATAGACAAAGCAAAATATGTTTATCAGTTATCAGGGATACTGACAGGTAAAGCTCTAAGTATATTAAATATGGTGGATGAACCTGACAAGAGCAATTATGAGGTTGTCAGGGCCGCTTTGTTAAAGAAATATCAGCTTAACGAAGACGGCTATCGTCTACAATTTAAAAAACATGTTACCTGAAAATGGAGTTGAATTCTCCGAGTTTATTGCAAGAATACGCATTACTTTCTCACGATGGGTTGAACTATCTAAGACGGAAAAAAACTTATGAAGGACTTATGGACTTAATACTTAGAGACAAAGTCATGTCGTCTGTCAATGAGTCTTTCCTTGCTTTCCTTCATGAACGTAAACCTAAAACAATAAAAGAAATGGAAGATTTCTGTTGCCAATACGTAACTGCGCACCCACACATAACCATGGGTAACTCTAAGGTGAAAGAAGGTTTACCAGTTGCTTCGGCAGCTCCGTATGGTCAAAACTTTGCTCGTAGATCCCAACAAAATTTTGATAGAAAGGGCAGCGGTAATTTCTGTCAAAATCATGGAAACCAATTTCATGGTGATTCTTCTTCGAAGAATTGGAGACAACCTGATAGTGGTCGTTACTATCACCCTAATAATTATAAGCATTTCAAAAGAGGATATGGTAATAGAGGTTATTCCTGCCGAAGACCTCAGAACCAAACAAATAGATGTTCGCATCAATGTGAACATGATAGTAATCGTGGAAACTGGAATTCGAACCAGTATAACAATTACAATAGAGACAATAATAACTGCAGAGATAATAATAACTCTGATAACTTCAGAGGTAATAATAGTCGGGGTAGATCTCAACACAAAAAAAAGAGATATCAGCAGGCTAATGCTGTACAACAGGAAACTGAGGGAGCCTGTAATCATGTTGTTGATAGTAAAAACTTTGACGCTGTCACTAGTTCTGCTTTTGACTTTGAGAGAGCAAACAATGCCCCCAATGCAGTACTTTATTCGAACCAGGTACCATAACTACTTTGAGTTGTGGTCACCCACTTCCCGCTCTTCCTGCTGCTGTTGCGCATGACGGGAGGGGTTCTTTAATTCTACATAAGGGTCTTGTTAATGATACTCCGGTCTCACTACTTTTCGATTCCGGATGCACCACTATTGGTGTTAGACAATCGCTTGTAGATCCATCTTGTGCTACAGGAAGGGTTATTAAATGTGTCACATTTGGCGGCACTCTAGAAAAATATCCTACTGCTGTAATTCGCATTGCCACTCCTTTCTTTACTGGAGATGTGCATGCTTGTCTCTTACCTAATCCTATTGCGGACCTTATTATTGGTCGTATTCACGGAGTTAGGGAGTGTACCCCACAGCAGATTGCTGCTTGGGAAGATAATAACATGCAAGCTACAAATGCAGTAGTTACAAGAGCACAAGCTCTACAAACACCCGAAACTTCACTGAATAGTGATAATGAAGTTGATAGCCAAGATAGTCACTTAGTAATTACTCGTGACTCTTTCATAAAATTGCAAGAAGAAGATTCTTCTTTAAAAAAATTCTTCGTTCTTGCGAAGAAAGGTGATCCGAATCAGGATACAAATAGAAAATCTTGGATTGCAATGAGAAACGGCGTACTTGTACGTATGGTACAAGATTCGACTACGTCGGCACATTCGCAAATTCTTGTTCCCAAGAGCATGAGAGTCCAAATATTACAACATGCTCATGACTCGCAATGTGCTGGACATATGGGTTTTGCCCGTACGAAGTCGAGAGTCCTTGCGGCTTTCTTTTGGCCTTTTGTCAATAAGGACATTCGTATTTACTGCCGATCATGCAAGGTATGTCAGGAGGTCAAATCTAGAGGACCACGACATGCTGCGCCTATCCAGGCTGCTGACATTCCTATTCGGCCGTTTCAGAAAATGGCCATAGATATTATTGGCCCTTTAAGGTCAAGTCGGCCAGAGGACATCAGTTTATCCTTACATGTGTCGATATGTGCACACGTTGGCCAGAGGCTATTCCTCTTAAGAGCATATCTACTACAGATATCGCAGATGCTCTTTGGTTGATATTTTCTCTGGGGAACCCCAAGCGAGAAATATTGTCAGACCATGGCACTCAACTCATATCTGACACTATGTCACAGGTAATGTCTACCTTACATATTGAACGATCTCTCAGTAGTATCTACCATCCTATGTCTAATGGGTTAGTTGAGCGTCTGAATAGAACGCTCAAGACTTTGCTTGGTAAGATAACTGAAGATCATCCTCAAGATTGGGACAGGGTTTTACCCGCGGCTCTCTTTGCCTATAGAGAAGTCCCTAATGAACACACAGGATTTTCTCCCTTCGAACTTGTCTTTGGCGCGCGTCCACGCGGCCCTATGTCTTTATTACACGATCTCATCACTGCCGATGATATTAGCGATGAAACTCAATCCTCATATGAGTATGTCATTGCTCTTAGACAAAAGATCATTGAGGCATGTAAGCTAGCAACTGCTTCATCAGAAATTGCTAAAGAGAAGGCAAGGCAGTTTGCTAACAAGAATAGATGTCTACGACAACTTTGTCCAGGTGACAAAGCATTCGTCCTACTCCCCAGTAGGGAAAATAGACTTCTTATTGCATGGAAAGGTCCGTATGCAAATAGTCTCTCGGATTTCCGATGTTGACTATGTGGTCGATATTGATGGAAAGCATAAAACTTTCCACATAAACATGCTTTCGGAATTTCACGAACGTCCGGACTATTTGCTGCCTATTTTCCAGGCAACGGATGATGCTCCTGCACCTCACGGTCATTATTCATCCCTGTCTGTCATTCAGGATGAGGAAGCTACCTTCTCTGATGTCAACCTTCCCCTTCCAGTGGTTCCATTACATTCTACGGAATCTTGGAAAAAACGTTTCTGTTTCTCCTAATCTTTCTGGTGACGAACATCGACAAGTCTCGTCGATGTTACAAACATTTCAGGATGTTCTCACTGACATTCCTGGACACACAGATGTCATAGAACATGACATAATTCTTACCGACAATAATCCAATTAGGGTTAGGCCGTATCCTATTCCTGTACACTTTCAGTCGCAAGTGGAAAAGGAATTGGATGAAATGATTCAATTAAATATAATTGAACCATCGACTTCACCATATTCTTCTTCCATGGTTATTGTCCGGAAGAAGGATAAGAACATACGAATTTGCGTTGATTATCGCAAATTGAATCAGGTCACAAAGTTCGACGCTGAACCGATGCCTTTGTTAGAAGATCTACTGATTAGACTTTCTAATTCTAGATTCTTCACTAAACTTGACTTGTCTAAAGGTTATTGGCAAGTGCCTTTAGCAGAGCATGCCAAACCTCTTACTGCTTTTTTCTACACCTAGGGGTCTATTTCAATGGAATGTTATGCCTTTTGGTCTCATGAACGCCCCTGCCACTTTCGTTCGCATGATGCGTCGAATTCTGTCACATCGTTCGGATGTCATCGAATACTTAGATGACATCTGTCTCTTCAGTGATACCTGGGAAGATCACTATTTAGGGTTATATGACTTACTGTCCACTCTACGTGAGAATAATTTGACAGCAAAACCTTCTAAAGCTTTTGTTGGTTTTGGTGAAATCTCTTTCCTGGGTCATCGTGTTGGTCATGGTCTCTTGAAGACAGAAGACCACAATACTTCCAAAATACTGAAACATCTCTGTTCCTAAAACGACGAAGAAACAAGTTAGGAGTCTCTTAGGTTTAATTCAATTTTATGGGAGATTTATTCCAAATTTATCTTCGATCATGGCACCTCTCTCAACATTGTTGAAGAAAGGTTCGCCTAATCTGGTCCGTTGGTCTGAAGAATGCCAATCTTCACTAGACCAAATCAAGAATATATTTTCTTCTCCTCCCATCTTAAGCTTACCTACTCTTGATAGGACTTTTGTTCTTCGGAGTGATGCTTCATCCACTGGGATTGGAGCAGCACTGATGCAAGAATATGCAAATACTCTGCATCCTGTTATGTACATTTCTAGAAAACTAAATGCGGCAGAGAGGAACTACTCGGTTTTTAGACCGTGAGTTGTTAGCGATGGTTTGGTCAATTCTAAAGCTACAAAGATTCCTCCTGGGCGCACATTTCATTCTAGAGACTGATCAGAAAGCTCTTACAGCTATTCAGACTAAGAATTTGAAGAGTTCGAGATCCACTCGATATGCTATAGCTCTTCAACCTTTTCACTTCACGGTACGAGCTATCCGTGGTGCGGATAATGTGATGGCTGACATTTTGTCTAGATGCCCACATGACTCCAACTAATACTTCTGTCCTATATTTCTATATATTACAGAGTCATAACACACCTATATTTCTACAATAGATTAGCACATCTGTACTTACTTTATATGTACACACTATCGTGCTTTGTTGTCATCTTCTTCTGTTCGTTTTTTAAAATGATAGAGGAGGACTGAGTAGTTAATATAAGGGCCGTTAGTTTACTAAACAGCCACAATTATTAATAATGTATTGTACCTTATGAAGCATATTAGTTATTAATTAGCATTATATTGCTTGTACTTTCTCAGAATGTCATTGTTGAGCTGAGGACTTACCTTACGAGTTCTAGATTGTGTACTTACCCTCGGAATACCAGAGCATATGTCCTGGATCGTCATGTAGTTTAACTTTGCTATGTACTTATGTCATTACATGTCAAAGAATGTACTATTTAAATTTTCCTATCAGATTTGTACATCCATTTTTAAAAGACAATATTAGAGTATGCTGTTTAATGATGATTATAGTAACTTGCATACGTATATTGTGTTTACATGCTAACGTGATGTGTGTTGGTGACACCTCCCCGATGTGAATATTTTTTGAGACATATTTATTTTTCTGTTGAGGTATATCCTCACCAGACACTCTATAATTAGCCTATTGTTTGGCAATTTAATTAATTATCAGCGCATAATTCGTGCGTTTTGAGCCGCTTATCGCTTGCTCTTTGATATTGAAAAAAAAAATATGTTCCACATTTTTTTTTTTATCGGGAGGAGGTGGTGATATGTTGCGTGATAAATTCTCGCAACATCGTTTTATTTCAATATCTGTTTTATAAAGCAAGGGCAACAACTGCTTGAAATCTATAGTCACTTTTCTCGGTAAGCATTTGTCTTCTCGCGTTAGTATCGAATGCAGTTAACTTTTGAGCTGTGGTCATTTTTGCGCTGGACTGCGCATGACTTGTCTTGTTGTTTGGTCGATCGGTTTCCGCCCACCACTAGTGGGAGTGAGCGATTTGGAATGGCGAAAGAGATGCCTCGTTGAAGAGGGGATCTCCGCTTTTTTTGGTTCTGTCAGGGATGTGTAGTCCTCTTATGGATATTTCGTTTAGTCGAGATAATACCTCTAGTGTTTTCCCACATGTCGGGAGGCGTGATATTTCTGTGTATTTCATGAAAGCAAGGTAAATTGACTTTTTCATTAACTCTATCGATTTTGGGTCGTGAGCGATTTCGATTCATAGCCTGTCTCCGAAAGTCGTCGTCACGAGATGTTCTTTCCCAGCTCACATGTCGCTGCATTGTACTGCATCGGTTGATGCATGTACCAAGGACCATTACTTGCTACTTTGTTAAATGAACTAGGTTTAGAAAACCTTTATTATCTAGAGGATATTCTTGAGGACATTATTTATACTTCTGCAGACGTGTCTGTCTTCATATGGCATCACGCATCATTGTAGCTATGCTGATATAACTGTGGTAGTTGTAGCCGTGAAGTGTAATAATTGTGGTAGTTATGGCTGTGTGGGTGTAATAATTATTGTATATGTAGATGTGCTTTTAGCTTGTATAATTGTAGTTGTAGCTATGTTGGTGTAATAATTGTTGTAAATGTAAATATGCTTGTATAATTGTGGTAGTTGTAGCTGTGTTGGTGTAATAATTGTTGTAAATATACATGTGCTTGTATAATTGTGGTAGTTGTGGCTGTGTTGGTGTAATAATTTTGTTAGTTATAGATGTGTGGTGTACTAATTGTGGTAGCTGTAGACATGAAGGCACTGACATAAATTCAGAAACCTTGGAGAACGAAGCTGCCGTTGGAGCTAAATGGAGATTCCCCCCTATGGCACGATCTCAGATTGGGTATAAAGACGGTCTTTCAACGAGCAGAAGAGAACAGAAAACGACAAAAGAATCGCCAGGAAACAACGCAATCACGGGCTATAACATCAAAAGGTGCATCATTCACATAGTCAGTTATAGCTAAGGGAGGTTACTAATTCTATGTCAGAAAAAAATATTACGCAAATAAGAAAATATAACTGTTTTTTATAGTAATAAAGATAATGCAAACATCACTAAGGTTGGTTAGCTCTTTAAACTTGTTGGTAAAATTTAGGTTTAGCTGTATTGCTAACATTGTTAAATGAAGTTACATCGTCAGCAGTACAAGTGTTATAAGCGAGTTCATTGTTAATGGTGTTAATACAAGTAATGTTGTAGTAACATTTCATTAATCAAAGGCTTAGAAAAATTTGAAATTAAGAGCTTAATTGCTCAAAACTCAGCACGAATAATGCTGTGAAGACCCCACGGCCCAATATCCGGCCTTTGGCTGGGATCATGTGTCTACACACGGGAAACAGTAGTGACATTCATGTCATGAGGTACCTAGTGTGAGAACACAGAGGATCACTACAATGACACATGTTGTCATTGGATCTTCTTGTGTTGGGACATGTGGTCTTGACCAGGGCTGGGTATGGGTGGGGCAAATGCAACCTCATGCGAGGAAAAAATATGCAACCTCATGCGAGGAATAAAAAAAAAAATTAAAAAAAGGGATCATGTGTCTAGACACAGGGACCGGTACAGTGACATTCATGTGTCATTAGGTCTCTTGTGTGAGAACACAGAAGATCACTACAGTGACACAGTTTGTCATTGGGTCTTCTTGTGTTGGGACATGCGGTCTTGACCAGGGCCGGGTTTGGGCGGGTACTAATGCGACCTCATGCGAGGAAAAAAATATGCGACCTCAAGCGAGGAAAAAAAAAAAAAAAAAAAAAGGGAAACAGTAGTGACATTCATGTCATGAGGTACCTAGTGTGAGAACACAGAGGATCACTACAATGACACATGTTGTCATTGGATCTTCTTGTGTTGGGACATGTGGTCTTGACCAGGGCTGGGTATGGGTGGGGCAAATGCAACCTCATGCGAGGAATAAAAAAAAAATTAAAAAAAGGGATCATGTGTCTAGACACAGGGACCGGTACAGTGACATTCATGTGTCATTAGGTCTCTTGTGTGAGAACACAGAAGATCACTACAGTGACACAGTTTGTCATTGGGTCTTCTTGTGTTGGGACATGTGGTCTTGACCAGGGCCGGGTTTGGGCGGGGCTAATGCGACCTCATGCGAGGAAAAAATATGCGACCTCAAGCGAGGAAAAAAAAAAAAAAATCATGTGTCATTAGGTCTCTTGTGTGAGAACACAGAAAATCACTACAGTGACGCAGTTTGTCATTGGGTCTTCTTGTGTTGGGACATGTGGTCTTGACCAGAGCCGGGTTTGGGGCGGGGACAATGCGACCTCATGCGAGGAAAAAAATGCGACCTCAAGCCAGGAAAAAAAAAAAAAAAAACTCAGCATGAATAATGCTGTAAAAACCCCACGGCCTAATATCTGGCCTTTGGATGGGATCATGTGTCTAGACACAGGGACCGGTACAGTGACATTCATGTGTCATTAGGTCCCTTGTGTGAGAACACAGAGGATCACTACAGTGACACAGTTTGTCATTGGGTCTTCTTGTGTTGGGACATGTGGTCTTGACCAGAGCCGGGTATGGGCAGGGGACAATGCGACCTCATGCGAGGAAAAAATATGCGACCTCAAGCGAGGAAAAGAAAAAAAAAAAGTGTTGGGACATGTGGTCTTGACCAGGGCCGGGTTTGGGCGGGTACTAATGTGACCTCATGCGAGGAAAAAATATGCGACCTCAAGCGAGGATAACAAACAAAACAAAAAAAAAAAATTGCTCAAAACTCAGCATGAATAATGCTGTAAAAACTCCACGGCCTAATATCTGGCTTTTGGCTGGGATCATGTGTCTAGACACAGGGACCGGTACAGTGACATTCATATGTCATTAGGTCCCTTGTGTGAGAACACAGAGGATCACTACAGTGACACATTTTGTCATTGGGTCTTCATGTGTTGGGACATGTGGCCTTGACCAGAGCCGGGTTTGGGGCGGGGACAATGCGACCTCATGCGAGGGAAAAAAAAAAATTGCTCAAAACTCAGCATGAATAATGCTGTAAAAACTCCACGGCCTAATATCTGGCTTTTGGCTAGGATCATGTGTCTACACACAGGGACCAGTAGTGACATTTATGTCATGAGGTTCTTTGTGTGAAAACACGGAAGACCACTACAATGACACATGGTGTCATTGGGTCTTCTTGTGTTGGGACATGTGGTTTTGACCAGAGCCGGGTATGGTCAGGGGCCAATGCAACCTCATGCGAGGAAAAAATATGCAACCTCGTGCGAGGAAATTTAAAAAAAAAAAATGAATAATGCTGTGAAGACTCCACGGCCCAATATCCGGCCTTTGGCTAGGATCATGTGTCTAGACACAGGGACCGGTACAGTGACATTCATGTGTCATTAGGTCTCTTGTGTGAGAACACAGAAGATCACTAGGTGACACATGTTGTCATTGGGTCTTCTTGTGTTGGGACATGTGGTTTTGACCGGAACCGGGTTTGGGCGGGGACAATGCGACCTCATGCGAGGAAACAATATGCGACCTCAAGCGAGAAAAAAAATTAAAAAAAAAAATTGCTCAAGCAATAACTAAAGACTCAGCATGAATAATGCTTTAAAAACTCCACGGCCCAATATCCTGCCTTTGGCTAGGATCATGTGTCTAGAAGCAGGGACCAGTAGTGACATTTATGTCATGAGGTCCTTTGTGTGAGAACATAGAAGACCACTACAATGACACATGGTGTCATTGGGTCTTCGTGTGTTGGGACATGTGGTTTTGACCAGAGCCGGGTTTGGGCGGGGGCCAATGCAACCTCATGCGAGGAAAATATGCAACCTCATGCGAGGAAAAAAAAAAGCAATAACTAAAGAGTGGATAACAGCATGGGACCAAAGTAAAAAAGCAAGACACTCATATAAAATCCTTAAAAAACCAAGCAAAAAATGTCAAATAAAAGATGAACTAAAAATACCAATTAATAAAAAATTGCTGAGGCTCAAGCTTGGAACTGGATATTTCATGATTGAGGAACCCACATGTGAAGAGTGTCAAGAACCAAACATAATTAGACACTTTCTGGTGGACTGCAAGAAATATGACCAACAGAGGCAAAACATTAAGACATACTGTAATAACCACAATGTAGAAATGAGGGTAGAAAATCTCATAGGCACAAAGACCCCTTCAGAAATGCAAAAGTTAATAAAACACTATATTACAAAAACTAAAGCTAACATATAAAAAACAAATAAGGATTTGAGTCAGTAGTCCAAACTGGTGAAAGACTCGCCCCAAATACATACAGATTAACCAAAGAAACCATCTAGTGAAAATTAAAAACATACTAACTTAGAAAATAGCATATTTTGGAACTTCTTTTAAAAACCATGTTGAACTATAACTACAAAAGGAAAATACCGACTAGAGAAAATATAGTATAAAATAAATACAAACAAAAACATATTACAATAAAGGAAACACGTCCTGATATAACCAACAACCCCATGTACATGGTAGATGGTTGAAAGGGGCGTGCTACAAAGAAAAGTAGCAAACACATTAAATAAAAAAAAAATAAAAAAATTTCATTAATTACAGAACGGTGGACAACGATTGGTCTACACAAGAAGTCCACAGCCGCCTGCATACAGAAAACAAGAATATTAAAATAACACAGGTTGAAAGACTGAAGACATGGGACAAGAAGGACACAAACCTAGTTATCGTAACTATTGAAGGGACTTCAAGACCAAGTCAACTAAACCTAGACGATAGATGTCGAAAAACAGAAGAGTACATTCCTCCTGTTATGCAGTGCTCAAACTGCCAGCAATTTTCGCACACTAAGAAAACATGCAGGAGAGAGACAGTTTGTCGATACTGTGCGGGAAGTCACTCTTACAATGAATGTCCTCATGCGAAAAAGGATAACAACTATAAAGTGTGCAACTCCAACAGAACCTGCGCAAACTGTCTCGAGAACCACAGGGCAAGATACCGTGGCTGTCCGATCTTCTTTGAGACAAAGGCCATACTGAAGGAATCTGTAACCAAAAACATCTCCTTCAGAGAAGCAAGACACCGAGTGACGTCAGGTGACACTGCTAAACAGGATCAGCACACAAGAGCCCAGCTGGTAAAACTAACCACAGAGGTGCGAGACATAAAACAACAACTCAAAGTCGAAGTGAACAAGCAACACAACGAAGACTCAGATGCCATAAGATGTCACCTTTTTTTTTTTTAAAATTTCCTCGCATGAGGTTGCATATTTTCCTCGCATGAGGTTGCATTGGCCCCCGCCCAAACCCGGCTCTGGTCAAAACCACATGTCCCAACACAAGAAGACCCAATGACACCATGTGTCATTGTAGTGGTCTTCCGTGTTTCCACACAAAGGACCTCATGACATAAATGTCACTACTGGTCCCTGTGTGTAGACACATGATCCTAGCCAATAGCCGGATATTAGGCCGTTGGGTCGGCCAGAGCATTAGTTTGTGCTTCGAGCAAGGTTTATATGAACGGTGATTTGGTTTTAGTCAAATAAAAGAGTAGAAAAATGGTTTAGGAAATATGAATGGATTTGGATACAGACTATTTGTCTTAGTTCAAGGGAGATAAAATGAGGGAAGGGATGCTTTGAGAAAAGGGAGGAAACTCCGCATATTACGGTTGGTGGATAAAAGTCTTGAATTAGGGTTAAGCAGGTTTAGTGGGTTCTCAATTGTGGTTGAGAAAAATTAGCATGTAACGAAGTTGTAGTAAGCTTTAAAGAAGAGAGTATAGTGTTCAGTTAAAACGTCAAAGGGAGATAACATAGAATTACGTTTCTTGCAGGTGTTAGTGAGTTGAGGAAAAAATACACACGGGAATAGAGTGATAGAAGTCTAAAAATAACAGACGATAGTTCACTGAATTCGCTTACAGTGTAAAAGCGTGAGCATATTTTTTCCAGTGAATGGAAATAAGGCCGACCAATCGTTTTAGCTGGTAAACAGGGACAGATCAGCTGAGCATTGACGAGAAGTCAAGGGCAGAACAGTTTACGGCTCGCAAGTGTGCGGTCGTGTATTTCTGAAGATGAAGAAACAAGAATGTTGTGCGGTTGCCACAAGTTTGATAAGATCTGTAGAAGTTATCACAGATAGATCAGAAGTGACAAAGTAAACTCATAAGGTATATAGATAAGTTAGGAGATGCTAGTCCTAGGAAATTCGGAGGATGTGATAAAGATTAGTCAGAACAGTATGAGTAAACTAAGAAGTTTCATAGACAGAGAAAAATGCTACTTAAGAGAATTTGTTTTATAATGTCACTAGTGAGCGTATTCACTGGAGAGATTCAGGGAATCACCTGTAAGTATTGACCTTTTATGAATTATTATGCATTTTGATGAACATTTTCCTGACTCGCAGCAGAGAAATCACAAGACGATATGTTAGAAAAATGAGTACATGAAATGGTACTGGGCGAGAAGTTTAAAGAAGAGAAGCAATGGAATGCCCAGGATGTACCAGAGGAATAGAAATACAAAGTACTTTGCATAAAGTTGATCAGGAGTTTTGAGGCAGATTGGGCAAAATGAAATAGAGCTTGAGGAAGCTAATTAAGTACTTTGAGATGAGATAAGCACAAATGGGATTAAATGCCTACATACTTTTGAGATACAGAATGTATACTTGAGGTAACTATGATATGACTGCAGGTGTGCTCTAAATGAAGACTTACCTGCATCTTTGAAATATATTTATATTACATGTAAATAAATAGGATTTTGTAAGAGAACAAACAAATGCTTGAGTTGGTCCATGAAGCATTGTTGTTGAATGCCTGATCATCAATCACTATAATAACTCCATTATACGAATAAGTCACTGATTAACAACAAAGAAGGGTACGAACGAGCCAAGGGTTAAAAGTAAGAAATAAAGTAGTTCATCCAAGAATTGTCAACTCTGGCGGAGAGGGCCAATACCAAACACTACTAACTTAAAACTTGGAAGATATACAAGGAAACTGGTGTGAGTCACACAACTAGGCCTGCCATCTCCCACCAAGTAAAGATTAAGACGAGGTATCTGTTGCCAGTAATTTTAATGGAAGGGGAAGTGATCTGGAAAAATGTTAGGTGAGCAGATTAGATTATGGGTTGTCGTTGCTTGAAGACGTGATTGTCTTTAATGTTAGGTTAAATTGTGATAGGGGAATTCCCTCGTATGTTCGAGAAGTAAAGTTAGAAAGCGTGTGAACGCTAGTCAGTTCAATTGTGTAGAGGTATGCACTCTGAACTGTTAGAGCTAATAGTGTTTAGCTATTTGTGGCTAGCCCGTGCAAGTAGTGAGACTTAGTGGTGTTTTTTGAACAGCCGGGTCTCGTATCTGTTTTAGGCGGGAGATATGTATTCCCGGGGGCAGTGAGTTTTTGGGCATCGACTGGAGAGGTCGGCCCCACAGTGTGTGTTTTCGATGGTAAGCCTGCGCAGTGCTGAAGATAAGAGGCCATTATTTGTGTAGGCCATTATTTTCTTAGAGAGGATAATTTTTGATATGTGAAGACATGTTGATAAGTGATATTATTGCAAACTGCCGGGTGTGCAGTATTGTGAGTATTTTGATAAGGATCCATTAACTTATACATGTCATATAATAGCGCTGAGATGATTGAAGAGGATATTATTGCAAACTGCTGGGTGAGCAGTATTGTGTGTATTTTGAGATGTTAGGATCCATTGACTTATATTGTGATATAATCGCGCTAAGATGAGTAAAGGCGAGATATTGCAGACTGCCGGGTATGGAGTCTTGTGAGAAATTGCTGGTAGGACTCATTAGATTATGACAGCGCTGATGTGAGGAGTATCTTGAGGATGCTATTTATGCAGTAGCACGGCGATGATGTCCGTTTGCTATCTGTGAGGAGGCCATATTTACATGTTAGCACGGCGAGGATGTCCGGTTGCTAACGATGGTAAGCCTGCGCAGTGCTGAAGATAAGAGGCCATTATTTGTGTAGGCCATTATTTCCTTAGAGAGGATAATTTTTTGATATGTAAAGACATGTTGATAAGTGATATTATTGCAAACTGCCGGGTGTGCAGTATTGTGAGTATTTTGATAAGGATCCATTAACTTATACATGTCATATAATAGCGCTGAGATGATTGAAGAGGATATTATTGCAAACTGCTGGGTGAGCAGTATTGTGTGTATTTTGCGATGTTAGGATCCATTGACTTATATTGTGATATAATCGCGCTAAGATGAGTAAAGGCGAGATTATTGCAGACTGCCGGGTATGGAGAAATTGCTGGTAGGACTCATTAGATTATGACAGCGCTGATGTGAGGAGTATCTTGAGGATGCTATTTATGCAGTAGCACGGCGATGATGTCCGTTTGCTATCTGTGAGGAGGCCATATTTACATGTTAGCACGGCGAGGATGTCCGGTTGCTAACGGATCCATTATCATATGATAGCGCTTATGTGAAGAGTATTTTTGAGGAGGCCATATTTACATGTTAGCACGGCGAGGATGTCCGGTTGCTAACGGATCCATTATTATATGATAGCGCTTATGTGAAGAGTATTTGTGAGGAGGCCATATTTACGGATCCATTATTATATCTTATAGCGCAGGAGAGTATCTTGGATGATGCTGGGAAGTGGAGTAGCTGAGAAGTGGAGTATTGTATTGCTATGACTTGTAATTTGACTATGACTGTGTATTCTATATTAACGTAACGTGTTGTGGTGTAATAAACCGTCATTAACTATCACCAGCCGTTACACCATTCCATGCCTCTGATGTGTGTACCTGGAGTGTGTGAATGTACCTATACACACCTCACTTATGACACCAACACACAACCGTAGTATTATCAACAGTACCCAGCCATTAAACATTAAAGGAGTATTATCAGTATCGCGGTTACACGATACTAATTGATGCCGTGACCAGTGCTCAGTCGCGGTTACAAAGAGACGAAACAATAGGAGCCTTACAGAGCGCCCGGGCAATGTTACAAGACATGAAATTCATCAAAAACCAAATAGAAGTCGACATCGCCAAACTCGCAGAGCTAAAGGAAGAGAACGAAGAAGTCCTCAAAAGAATTGAAACAGAGAGAAGGATCGTCGAGGATATGATAACAAAAAGCAATCAAAGAGAAAGAAGCAAAGGAACTAAAGACAAAATAATAACCGAAATCGTAGAGGAACGCCTTCCAAAAAGTAATCAAGGAAGAGAAAGAAGCAAAGAAGCGGTAGACAAAATAATTACCGAAACCCTAAAGGACCTCCTACCAAATATAATAAAGACAGTCATGAACAACACACAGCCGAAAAAGACAACAACGAGTAGGGACCAAACAGGCAGCTAGTGGTCCTTTTCAGGATCAGTCATTTCCAGGACTAGGAACGTGATACCAGCGAAGACGTTAACACCCTATATACCCCAATATAACCGTTTTTAACCCTTCAACGGGTTTTGGTTGAACAGGGTATAACAGCAAAATAACAGATGTAAGTGTAAAGTGCTGTGTAATCTTCTGTAAAGCTCCACTATCAATCACTGTAACACGTTGTTTGTGGTGTCACTACTGTATATGTCCATTGTAGTGTACAGAGTTGTTGAGATCAGGCATGCTCCAGTCTACCCAGCTGTAAATGGGTAACTCACCCTAGTCCTGAGTTAGGGAAGGCAAAGGCAGCTGTAAGCAGTAGTTTCCCTCTAAGGCTCCAGGGGAAGCAGGCCCCTAAACTTGGTCAATTCAACCGACGCAGGATGGTGTAGATATGGAGTAGAAGTGTAGAGTGTGATTAACGCGAATGGTGTACTGTTCGTGTTCTGACCAATCTAAACACTCATTCACTTGTGTCTACAAGGCACCAATGCAGACTGCTGGAATCTTTGTTTACACAGTTTATTTAGACGCACACACTGGGACATAACGAGTAAATCATGGGTACAGGTTGACACATCAATTTGCAGGCATACATAGTAGATCCCAAGTCATGACACATTCATAAATAATGGGTAGTACATCAATAGCTTCCAATGTCACGATACATAATGGCCGCATCCCCTATCTGACTAAGCGCGTCAGTGAAGGCGGATCGGTAAGTAACTAAAGTTGCTTTATGTTCATAGTTTATATCATATTATGAAACCATGGAAGGGGTTTCTATCAAAATTGAGATCTCCTTGTCACTGTCCGAATAGTAAGATACATGCCCCGTTCTTTGGACAGTGATTCAAAAATACGATGACAGGAATGTAACATGGCCGCCTTCCTGAGTGGTCGCTCACTCGCTCACAGGAGGGTATATATATAAGCCAAAGTTAATTCGAAATACATATGAATGATTTCCTAAAGTTTCTCCATACAGTTCTACAGTAATCCAGTTACTTCACGTAGACATAATTGTTGTATGGAAGCCCGTCATCTTCGTCGATACAAACGTGACCCTAGCGTTGCGAAGCACAAAATTCCAGCTAGGTCTAACCGACATGAGATCATCAAAAATAGGGTCTGGAATTACCTGGAGTCCGAATCATACATGGTACCGTACATTAGGAGAGTCTCTAACACAAGCTCTAGTAGAGACACAATCTCCTACAGAAGAAAAACCACTTCGTAAATCATTTTTACTGAAGAATATACCAGCCCTGGAAAATGCGTAACCGCCATTGTAAACGGTACCTCGGAACTCATCACGACTTGTCAAGACAACTCATACTTCCGCTAGAGCGGCATAACAAGAATATAGTCCTGCCTACCCATCAAAAATATACAATATAGGACTGATTCTACTTGTACTAATAATATGTAATACATATGAATTCAGGCCATAAACATAATAAGCAAATTAATATATTTTCTGGCCCTAACAAATAAGTACGGACATGGGTGTCATATCCATGCGCCGAATCAATATCAAGAACGATTACTCCTATGATCAAAAGTGTAAATCAATCATGAGTTATCTAGCTTTACTATAGACAGCATTTTCATACACAAATGAATGAATGACTATATTTTTTCCATATTAAATAGCCATATCGATTTTTGTAATATGTGCGTCAAAATATGCACGCAACAGATTACCACACCCCTCGGGGAAAAAAAATGGTACTTTTTTTTTTTGGCAATGCATCTCGGAGCAACATACAATAGGCTCACAACGCACCAATAACAATGCGCAGATGATAAGCATAAGTTTTCCGACCTTAGAGAAAGTACTTCTCTAAGTATAAATATTTCCAGAGAGGTGTCACCAACGCATACTACAATATTAGCAATGACACAATTTGTACTTTAGTTTATACATAAATTTCATCTAAGATATCTTAACATCATGATCATCAAAGACGAAAAAACATTGAAATATCAGCGGTGAATAAATATCAATGAACCGCTAAGTAGTGTTACAATCAATATATGATATTACCTATGTGTACACATTTCAACATAGGAACAACTGTATCAAAGTTAGGTATATAATTTAACAGTTATGAATCATGTGGGCATCTAGAATAAATATCTGCCATCACATTTTCTGACCCACGGATAGCTCGCACCGAAAAATGAAATGGCTGCAGAGCAATTGCGTATCGCGTTGATCTTGCGCTCTTCAGATTTTTACTCTGAATAGCTGTAAGAGCTTTCTGGTCAGTTTCCACGATGAAATGCGCGCCGAGAAGAAATCTTTGCAGTTTAAGGATTGAACAAACCATAGCCAATAATTCACGGTCTAGGACCGAGTAATTCTTCTCTGCGGCATTTAATTTCCGAGAAATATACATCACAGGATGCAGAGTTCCAGAGTACTCTTGCATTAGTGCTGCTCCAATCCCGGTGGATGAAGCGTCACTACGAAGAATAAATGTCTTATCCTTAGAAGGCAATACTAGGATAGGTGAAGTAGAAAACATAGTTTTAACCTTATCCAAAGAGGATTGACATTCTTGAGTCCAATGGACTACATTAGGAGACCCTTTCTTTAGCAAGGAAGAAAGAGGTGACATAATGGAGGACAGATTCGGAATGAATCGTCCATAAAATTGTATTAGACCTAAGAGACTTCGCACTTGCTTTTTAGTCTTAGGAATAGAAATGTTAAGTATCTTACTTGTATTATGGTCTTCTGTTTTTAGGAACCCATGACCAACACGGTGTCCTAAGAAAGATATTTCGCTAAAACCAATACATGCTTTCGATGGTTTCGCTGTCAGGTTATGCTCGCGTAAGATAGACAATAGTTCATTTATCCCATTATAGTGATCGTTCCAAGTATCGCTGAAAAGACAGATGTCATCAAGATACGCAATGACATCTGAGCGATGAGATAGGATTCGACGCATCATGCGTACGAATGTTGCAGGGGCGTTCATAAGACCGAAAGGCATGAAATTCCATTGGAATAGACCCCTAGGCGTCGAAAAAGCAGTAAACGGTTTGGCGTGTTCGGATAATGGAACTTGCCAATATCCCTTAGACAAATCGAGTTTAGTAAAGAAATGAGAATTCGATAGTCTCGTAAGTAGCTCTTCTAGTAAAGGCATAGGTTCAGCATCAAATTTAGTCACTTGGTTCAATTTGCGATAATCCACGCAAAGACGTATGTTATTGTCTTTTTTTCGTACAATAACCATCGGCGAAGAATATGCTGATGTGGATGGTTCAATAATTTTTAACTCTATCATCTCATCCAACTCTTTCTCTACCTGTGCTTGAAAATGTATCGGGATAGGATACGGTCTGACTCTTATAGGACTATGGTCAGTAAGAATAATGTCATGTTGAATGACATCAGTTTGACCAGGAATGTCAGTAAGGACATCCTGAAATTGTTCTAACATAGTAGAAACTTGTTTCTGCTCTCCTGGAGATAATTCGTGAGAAATTGCAACATCTTTCCATGATTCATTGGAGGCCGCGCTAGCGTAGTGGTTAGAACACCGCTCTGGCGACCGGGTGATACAGGATCAAACCCGGGCGACGGCATTTGAGGATTTTTCGTTGACCGGGATTTGGACTGGATTAACTCGAGACCTGGCGAAGACATTTGAAGGAGTGTCGTCGACCAGGGACTTGCGGCTCCTGAGCCGACCCAGCTCTAATGGGTACCTCCGAAATCGGAGAGTATTTGCCTGAATGGCGAGGGACACCTGTCTCTGTACAAGAAACAAAGGGATACTCACGTAAAATCCATGTCAGGTTAAAATATTAATAATAACTTGAGATTTCGCCTCGAGTATTAGCGGGCGTACGAAAAAAAAAAAAAAAAAAAAATTAGAGTGAAGAGGAATCATTGGAAAAAGTAGATTTACATCCGAGAAACTCGTTTCCTCATCCTGTATTACTGACAGAGATGAGTACTGTCCATGTTGGACTGGAAAATCGTCCGTTGCCTGGAAAACAGGTTGTAAATAATCCGGACGTTCGTGGAATTCCGTGAGCATGTTGATGTGGAAGGTTTTACGCTTCCCGTCAATATCGACGATATAGTCAACATCGGAAACTTTTGATATTATATCGTACGGATCTTTCCAAGAAATAAGAAGTCTATTTTCCCTACAAGGTAGCAAGACAAATGCTTTGTCACCTGGACAAAGTTGTCGCAAGCATCTCTTTTTATTGGCAAATTCCCTTGCCTTCTGTTTCGCAAATTCAGAAGAAGCAGTTGCCAATTTGCATGCTTCAATAATCTTGTGTCTAAGTGCGATGACATATTCATAAGAGGATTTTGTGTCATCGACAATATTATCAGCAGTTATAAGATCATGAAGTAAGGACATAGGACCTCGCGGTTTCGCGCCAAAGACAAGTTCAAAGGGAGAAAATCCTGTATGTTCGTTGGCGACCTCTCTATATGCAAAGAGAGCCGCGGGTAAAACCCTATCCCAATCCTGAGGATGATCTTCTGTTATCTTACCTAGTAGGTTTTTCAGAGTTCTATTCAGACGTTCCACCATCCCATTGGACATAGGATGGTAAATACTACTCAGCGATCTCTCTATCTTAAGAGTCGACATTACTTGAGACATGGTATCCGATATGAGTTGGGTACCATGGTCGGATAATATTTCTGCTGGAAATCCCAGACGAGAAAATATTAACCAAAGAGCATCTGCGACATCATCAGTAGTTATGCTCTTTAGAGGAACAGCCTCCGGCCAACGTGTGCACATATCAACACACGTCAAAATAAATTGGTGTCCTCTAGCAGACTTTATCTTAAATGGACCAATGATGTCTATCGCCATTTTTTGAAATGGTCGAATGGGAATGTCTGCAGCCTGAATAGGTGCATCATGGCGTGGACCTCTGGATTTAATCTCTTGACATACCTTACAAGATCGACAATAGATTCGTATGTCCTTATTCACAGCAGGCCAAAAGAAAGATTCAAGAACTCTAGCTTTAGTGCGTGAAAAACCCATATGTCCAGCACACTGCGAATCATGAGCGTGCTGTAAGATTTTAACTCTCATATTTTTAGGCACAAGGATTTGAGAATGAATGGACTTAGCGGAGTCTTGTACCATACGTACAAGTACGCCATTCTTCATCGTAATCCAAGATTTACGATTTGTATCCTTATTCGGATCACCTTTTGTTGCCAGAGTAAAGAATTTCTTTAGAGTAGGATCATCTTCCTGCTGTTTTATAAAGGAATCATGGGAAATCTCCAAGGGATCATCTTGGATCTGCGCATCATTATCTTCAGAATTTGAAGATTGCGGCATATTAAGAGCTTGAGCCCTAGTGATTACTGCATTAGCAGATTGCATATTAACATTTTCCCAATTAGAAATTTGCTGTGGAGTGCATTCTTTCACTCCATGAATGCGACCGATGATAAGATCAGCGATCGGATTCGGCAAGAGACATGCTTGCACCTCTCCTGTAAAGAAAGGCGTAGCAATATTGATAATGGCAGTGGAGTACTTCTCCAATGTGCCACCAAATGTTATACATTTGACTACATTGCCTGTAGCTCGAGAATGATTTACGAGTGATTGCCTCACTCCGATGGTAGTGCACCCCGAATCGAAAAGAATTGATACCGGAGTACCATCTATTAGGCCTCTATTGAAGACGAGAGCACCCCTTCCATTATGCGCGATTGACGCAGGGAGAGCGGGAAGCTGGTGACCGCAGCTTAAAGTAGAAACTGTGGTTGGATCGAATAATGTTTTGCATTGCGAACACTCAGATGCTCTAGCAAAATCGAAAGCGGAATTTGCTACACTATTGGAGTCTTTTTTATCATTATTCTTATTACCGGCGTCGTGGAACTCCTGTTGTGCAGAGTTAGCATGGTAATAAGATTTACCATGTCTTTTGTGTTGTGATCTA
Source organism: Oreohelix idahoensis (assembly GCA_024509875.1). Lineage (NCBI taxonomy): Eukaryota > Metazoa > Mollusca > Gastropoda > Stylommatophora > Oreohelicidae > Oreohelix > Oreohelix idahoensis. Next base: position 27,069 of record JAMPIV010009940.1, on the reverse strand, counting down.
CCTCGGTTATAATTGTCTCTATAATTATTATTTCCCCTTTTATAACCCCTATTTGGGTTTGAATCATAATATTCATGATCATAATCATCACGCTCATTATACTGAGTATCCCTGTAATATTGGTTCTTTTCTCTCCATGAAGCACTTGGGTAGTTCCTATAGCTACTCCCCTTTCGAGAATGTCTAAAATTATGGGTACCCCTCGCGTGTCGAGGACTATCAGCCCGATTCCAGTTCTTCGAAGAAGAACCCTGATTTGAGTGGTTATCTTGGTTTTGATACTTATTCCAATTAACCTTTTTATCAAATTTATTTTTAGCTCCTTGGAATTTGTGTGAGTAATTCTGATTATATTCTGTTGCCGAAGCAACTGGCATACTCTCTTTGATGTTCGAGTTACTAAGAATCATGTCAGGGTGTGCCGTGGCATACTGGTCACAATATTCTTCCATTTGCTTTGATGTACTAGGTTTACGCTCATGTAAGAACTCTAGGAATGGTTTATTTACCGAAGACATGACCTTGTCTCTTAGCAATAAATCCGTAAGACCATCAAATGTTTTCTCTATTTTGGATAATTCAATCCATCGTAAGAGTGTAAGTCGTGCTTTTGAAATGAAATCTGAGAATTCTAAACCTACCTCAGGTCTCATTGTTTTAAACAAAAGACGATAACCTTCTTCTGACAACTGATATCTCTTTATCAAAGCTGCCCTAATAGCATCGTAATTATCCTTGTCGGCCTCTTGAACCAAAGATAACTTAGTCAGAGACTCCCCTTTTAAATTTTCAGACAACTGATGCACATACTGTGATTTGTCAACATTATGAGCTCGACAAGCACGTTCAAATCTATCAAGCCAGAATGTTATATCATCACTGGCAGAGTTGAACGCTGGCACCTTGACCTTATAATTAAAAGGTTTACCATTACCACCAGATGCCTGATTAATATTACTCATACTTGTCAATTTCAATTTCTCTAATTCAAACTCATGTTCTCTTATTGCTTTTCTCTCTTCAGCTTCTCTATCTAATCTTCTCTGTTCTGCAGCAGCAGCAACTTCTTCTAATTTCTTCTGTTCTGCAGCAGCTTCTAATTTTTTCTGTTCTGCTGCAACTTCTAATTTTTTCTGTTCTGCATCAAATCTCCTTTCCTCCACTTGCATCTGCAATTTCTTTAGTTCAGCAGCAGTATCAGCTTCTTTTTCTAATCTTTTTTCTTCAGCCAGAGCTTTTCTCTCTTCTGCAGCAGCTTTTTTTTTTTCTTCTTTTTTCTCCTCAGCAGCAGCTTTTCTTTCTTCAACAGCAGCAGCAGTTTTTTTCTCTTCTGCAGCTAATGCTTTGTCATATTGAGCAACAGCCCATTGTTCTAAGTCTTTTCCAGTCTTATCAAGAGATTTTCCTTGTGCAATGAAATAATCTAATGTAGACATATTGTCTTCTTAAATCAGAAACCTGAAAAAGTAAATAAATTACCCTCTTTCAAGTTAATGGGAGACAAGTCTATACCATAGACTTAGTCTTAGTCCAAACTTGCATGGTTTATAATAACCAATGATAACTTGAGTACCTGTGGACAACAATAATTGTATCTCAAATACTGTGGGGACAAGCCTTACAAAGGTCTTGTATACCTCAATGTAATCAAAGATCACTTGAGTACCTGTGGAAAAAATATTTCCCTTTACCAATCACTTTGGGAGACAAGCCTTACAAAGGTCTTGTACATTTTGTTTTATAACAATAACAATCAGAAAGTACTGATCTGTACTATACTATCAGTGTATACCACTATACGTCATATGTCAACTAAAGACATTACAAATGACAAACAAGAAAAGACAATCTGAAAACATTTGCAGAGATCAAATTAAATCAAATAGGAGAAATGAAAAAAATGATCACAGAAACCGTGATGATAACTGCCATAAGATAACAAGACAAATAACGCCACAGTGTATAAACATAAGGGTGTAAAAAACTGAAATGAAAGAAAAGATGAGACCTACAATTATACAAACAAATCAAACAAAACTAAGGAACACAAAAAATGTTACAAATACAAATATGAAACAGTCGTCACAACTAACCAAATATTTGCAAACTATGTTGCATGCAAATTTCAATTAAGAAATTGCTCCCTATCGAACGCCAGAACAAGACCAATATCACTCGGTATTTCCTGTTCTAGTCACCTGTCCTGTGTAATACTGTCTGTACAGCGAAAAACTGTCAACAAGCGCTGACCTAGATACAGCATCCTATCGGTAATACAGGTCAAGCTGACATCGACTGTATAGCTGTCCTACTGGTGTTGATGTGTTCAAACAAATGTTCTTTCAGCTGTAAACTGTGATTCTCAACACAAAACTGCGTAAGCTGGACCCAGGAATCTGGCTCGCCACTGTAAAGTCTTGTTCTTTCCACTCTGTAAAGTTGCTTTCACACACACACACTGTAAAGTATCAGTCTGTCTGCTCTGTAAGGAAGAGTGGTGTGTTGTTGAGATCAGGCATGCTCCGGTCTACCCAGCTGTAAATGGGTAACTCACCCTAGTCCTGAGTTAGGGAAGGCAAAGGCTCCAGGGGAAGCAGGCCCTAAACTTGGTCACTTCAGCCGACGCAGGATGGTGTATGTATGAAGTAGAAGTGTAGAGTGTGATTACCGCGAATGGTGTACTGTTCGTGTGCTGACCAATATAACCACTCACACTTGTGTCTACAAGGCACCAATGCAGACTGCTGGAATCTTAGTTTACTCAATTTATTCAGACGTACACACTGGGACATACGAGTACATCATGGTTCGTTGACATATCAATTTGTAGGTATACATAGCAGATCTGAAGTCATGACACATTCAGAAATAATGGGCAGTACATCAAAAGTTCAATGTCATGATACATTATGGCCACATCCCCCTATCTGACTAAACGCGTCAGTGAAGGGCGGATCGATAAATAACCAAAGTTACTTGACGTCCATAGTTTGTAGTATATATTATGAAACCACGAAAGGGGGTTTCTAGCAAGATTGAGATCTCCCTGTCACTGTCCGATAATAAGATAAATAATCTGTTCTCTTGGCAGTGATCAAAACATATGATGACCGAAATCCAACATGGCTGCCTCCCTGAGTTGTCGTTCACTCATTCATAGGAAGGAGAATATAAGCCAGAGTTAATTTATAATGGTTATATAAATGATTTCGTAAATGTTTCCATACAGCTCTACGGTGATCAGGTTAATTTCACGTAGCCATAACCGCTGCAGGAAAATCTGTCATCTTCGTCGATACCAAACACGACACTAGCATAACGAAGCACCAAAAGTCAAGCTAGGCCTAACCGACGAGAGATCATCAAAAATAGGAGCTGGGTTTACCTGGAGTCCGAATCATCTATATACTGACATAAGGAGAGTCTCTAACACAAACTATCGTAGAGACACCATCTCCTTCAGAAGAAAAACCACGTCGTAAGACATTTTTTTCTGACGAAAGGACCAGCTCTTGAAAAACGTACCCCGCCATTTGTAAGCGGTACATCGGAACTCATCACGACTTGTCAAGACAACTCATACTTCCGCTAGCAAGAATCTAGTCCCTCCTACCCATCCAAAATATACAATATAGGACTGATTCTACTTGTACTAATAATATGTAATACATATGAATTCAGGCCATAAACACAATAAGCAAATTAATATATTTTCTGGCCCTAAAAATAAGTACAAACGCAAGCGCAATATCCTTGCGCTGGATCAATATCCAGAACGATTACTCCTATAATCAAAAGTGTGAATCAAACATGGATTATCTCGCTTTTACCATAAACAGCATTTTCATACACAAATAAATGAATGTCTATATTTTTCCCATATTAAATAGCCATATCGATTTTTGTAAAATGTGCGTCAAAATATGCACGCAACAGGGAGCTAAGTGGCTGCGTTCAAAATATGTATTTTCTAGGATAGTCGTGTATTTGTTTTTTATTTTTTTATGTTTAGAACCGCCACCTGTCCTGCTGTACTGTCAGACTAATGTCAGGATTTTAGACATAAAACAGTAGAATGTCATGTTTCCTAATAAGCGTTTTGTAAGTTTTTAAACCTAACTCTCGTATGGGTAGTGTTTTTTATCACTGTCCATCTGAAAAAAAGTATTGCTTCTGGCCTTTCGCTTGGGGAGGGTGGCATTAATTGTATATCGCGAGACGCGTGTTAGCGTTGCATGCGTTCCTGCTTTCCGCCCTCCCTTCTCTCTATCCTAAGTTCATCTGTCTTTTCATCACGCCGTGTATAAAATGAAATTAATGGAAGTATTAATTTAGGTCATTACGCGGTGTGCCTAGCTCAAGGTTTTCTTAGAAATGCAGTACACGTTTTATTGAAGAAAGCGTGTAGTGATGCAGTAGGCTTTTACTATCAACGTGAAACGTTACAATTTGCAGACGAAGTAGAAAACAAGGGGATTTCGAGTACAGTCATTGTGACAGCACTGTTCTTTACCATTCTTCTTTCCTTTTATTGAATTTATTTGTTAGGCTTTACATTTTCCTTTTAATTTATATATGTGGATTTAGAATGTTTCACGACAGGGACCAAATTCCATAACGCCAGTAAGTGTCTTTATATGTATATCCTCCTATAGGTGATGAATTACACTATAAATCCACTGTAGGCGCTATCCATGCACCGTTGGACACACACTAATAACGAGATAGGCTGTAGATTACTCTGTCTATATTTGGCTGACCGCTAATACGTGCGAGGGTGTTGAATGACCAGAAACACATACAAGACGAGGTCAATTTAGGACAAACGGCCCACTGTGCTATTATCCAGCGCGTGAAAGTTGGCCTGCGTAATTGATGTTAAATCCGGTTTGGCTGGTTTGGACTTTATTTGTGACTGAGCGCTCCGTTTAAGCACACACAGTCTAGTGCTTTCAGATCTGCTGCAGACGCTGCGCTGATCGGTATGCTGGAAGCCACTATGCTCTGACTGGTGATCAAGAGGTGAGTAGGAAAACACTACTGCCAAATCCGATTTCAGCTTTGTTATGACTCGTTATACACTGCATGAGCTAATTTCCCATTAGAGGGATGGCGTTGAAAGGGGTTTCTTCAGGTATAGGTGACAACTCGTGGTGCTAATTGCTTTCAGGAACCGTGAGATCGATGAGAATGTTACGTTCATCGCCTGACTGGAATCCTGCTGTAGCAATGGGGTGCCCTGAAACTGAGACCCAAACAACAACCTTTTATATCAAGCAAACAATAAAATTACAATAACGTTACAATAAACAGTTATACCTCACTATGGGATGTATAATTATTTTAATCATTGCTTTGATAGTCTCGGGCTGTCTTTATCCATATGAGTCGCCCTCCTGTTACTTCCACTCTATCAATTATCAGCATGCGCCCGCATAGGCTAATATATCGTGTACACACATGTACCTGTCAGCAAATGCTCTGACAGCAAATCTACCCCGTCCTCTACCAACTCAACATACGGGAAACCTAACCCTGTAGTTCCAGCTGAGTGGATATGTGATTCATCTTACAACATTAAGTAAATTTACATAACATACAGCATTTGACATTACATAATAAATGGTATGCGCCCCTTGGGGTCGATACTCAAAAAGGGAAAAGTAATAACCTCCCAAAATTGAATACATGGAAAATGCAATGTTATTGCTATAATACTACGTTGTGACTTAAACCTAAGATATAAGTATATCTCTGGCTGGTGGCTGCTTTCTGGATTGCCGTGAAAGTTCTAAACTGGTGTCTACCTACACAAGTCGGCATATAATAATTCCACACAACCACTTGAAGTTTCTCTCAGAACGTAATAAGGGACTACCTCTTTTAATTCAAGTATTATAGTGCACGCACATCACTATTCAGTTTTTAGTGAATAACTTACACCACTGACATTTCCTTAAAGTAATGACGCTTTTAGCTTACTCTTAACCCAAGGTAAACACTGAACGGACTATGAGGTTCTTCGCCTAGTAAGTATCTGTTATCGTAAGTTTACCATTAACCCATTGTAAACAATAACACCAGGAGACATCTAACAGCTTAAGCACCAGTTAACTAAGGCGGTAGACGGCGTTACATTATCACTTAATTAATTACCGGGGAGAAACCACCTAAAATAATTCAAGCCACACGACTATCAGTTATATATGAAAAGCTAGCATGAATATATATATATATATATATATATATATATATATATATATATATATATATATATATATATATATATATATATATATATATATATATATATATATATATATATATATAATAAAAGATAGCAACTTACCCCGAGATGACGAGAATAGGCAACACAATCTAGTTTTGTGCCCACATCTGCCTGTCTCATTTGGTGATCTTCGGGCAGGAAGAATTTACGAGTGTGTTTGACTGAGTAAAATTATCTAGATTTATAGACTACCAGAGACGCTAACCTCGCCCACCAGGCATCGCATGTTCCCACCGATGTTCGGCGTATAACGTAATCATGAGTAAGACAAATGTTATTTTAGAGTCTACATCAGAGACAACAACCACGAGAAAGTTTCGTAGATAAGACATAATATTATTCTAGCACTCACTACGGCGTTTAAGGGCCACAACAAAATCTCAGAACAAACGTGAGTTTTTGTCTCTCCTGAACCGGAGATGAGCGCGGTTACCCAGACCTCAAAGGGTTTGCCTCCCCTTTTCTCCCGCTACCGACTGTAGTAGGCTAGCGGTTCGCTTCTTCAAAGAAACTTATTTCTCGCTCGAAATCAACGCTGTTACGAACGACAAGCGTTCCTTAGTCAGACAAACACCAGGTGCAGTTTAGGTAATATTATTGTAAGCTGACCACTACTGACCAAGTGTTGAATTTTTAATGAAGACCAGAACGAAATCAGACCGCGGGGTGGGGTCTGAGAGGGGTATAATGGGCTACGTAGGTAAAAAATCCGTAGGAAAAGAAACCGAAAGTGCAAAAATCGAGGAGACCAGAAACATTAAAAAGAGTAAAAAAATGGGACGTGTTGGAAAAATAAAATTATCAGTCAATCCGTGACAGTGACGATACCGTGAACCGAACCCGGCACCGTTGCCGATATATGTTTGCAGAGACTAGTGCTCTAACCGCTCTGTTGATGGGACGCTCTCGTTTTTATAACTAGGGCTAAGATTCAACTTTGCTGTCAGGAGAATCAAGGATGTAATAACCCGTTTCTTCTGGCAGTTATACGAAACTCCAATGTTATTCGGGCACACTTGAATAACCACTTATTAATTTAATAACTATTTTTTCTCGAACTCAGCTGGTCTCCTTCTCACTATAGTGTTACGGCATTTTTTATATTTAAATATTGAAACACCCACTTGTTAACAACGCACGATCTGGTTTCTGTCTTGATCAGTTACCCATTTGCTTCCTGCGGAGCATAAGCGCTTAAACCACATTCACATTAAGCCTTCAGTTAGAGGTCTTTTTATGTCTACTTTATTCATTTCACGTTTATCTTCAGTTCCCTTCTCCGTGTGTTATACGTTCTCTCTGTATTACTCTTACCCTGTAGACTACAGAATAAGAACTGCCTTGTAATGCTATTAGTTTGCTTCATCAGTGAGCCCTGTCCAGTACCGGCATGGTATCCTGACCTCGTGGTTCACTTGTACTGATCTCTTTCTTTTTTTTTTTCCATTTAGTTTCACATTAATGACCTTGGCATACCATTTCAATCATCATACGCTGCGCAAGCACCCATTGATGAAAGTCTGTAAGTTTTTGGTTGTCGTTTTTGTTGTTCTTGTTCTCCGTGTTTCAGATCCCTACAATAGGACTACTTTGATATTTGTCTTGAAGTTTACAAGAGCTTCTATGACATTAATAACTTTCTCATTTAACGGAGAAAACAATAACACAAAAGCAATCGTCAGTACCTCTGTTCGACGTTTATTAAAAATAAACAAAGCTTCAGTTTAACATGTATTAAGAATAAACATAAACAAAGTCCAGTGAGTATTCAAACTAATAACAATCATCCATTGCTGAAAAGTGAAACATTGACAACACAAGAAAGTCACAATATGCTGTAGGAATGAGTCAGTCGTTAGAAATGTGAACTAACGTCTGCTCTGCAAGCCTAAATAAGAAACTTCGTGTGCCTTGTGCAGGCAGGTGCTGAAATAAATAGATAATGTCTTAAAACTTGAGTTATCTGAATCAGCCAAGAACCATGCCAACAGGAGACCCCATACAGGCAGGCCGTAGCAAAATAATTCACATTCTCATGCAGTGGCGGTTTCTATGCCAATTCCTTTTATATGATGGGATTGCTAGCTCCGTGCACCTGTGACGTGTTTAGATTTTTTTTAAAGGAAAGGGGGGGGGGGGGGGGGGGCCCTCCCCGGTTGTTTGTTGTTCGCATAAACATGTTTGACTACATACTTGTTTGTGATGATGTTTAGTTTCCTTTTAAATAATACGCTGCATATTATTTAGACCGTATCATTAAAAATGTCTTATCGGGGTAGGGGGAAACTTCCTAGATTGGTCCTCCGAACAGGCGTCTCACACCTGAATAGTCTAGCAACAAAAACAAATTTAGAAATATAGCATTGCCGCCACTGCGCACTACCTTCTTAGTCACCGTCACAATAAGTCTGGTTCGAGCAATGTACTTTTTTTTTAACTTTGTCCTCTCGGAGGCCCCCGCACATCAAACAGCTTGTCGCAGATTGTCTCCCTTTATCTGCCGTGGTGGTCCACGAAAGGCCAGACAGTTGGAGTAAAAGGATGAGTTTTTCAAAGGTAGCAGCCTTCGCTCAAGATTACTCTTGGTTTATTCTCCTATTTCAGGGAGTCTCATGGGTATTTTCAGGATGATAAGTACAACAACAACTGCGTTTATTAGGTTTGTTGCGAATCTTGTATCCCCCGCCCACTTCTGTGACATAGGTATGTGCCACTCTGTAACACTTAACTCGTATTTAATGACCCCCAGTCGAAGGTTATTCAACAAAGTATTATTAATATGATTAGCTCTGTATATAAGTATTTTTATAACAGTGTGTCGTCCGGGTGCATACATCAACTTCAGTAAACCAAGTTATCAACTCCAACAAAGGATTTATATATTCATATATATATATATATATATATATATATATATATATATATATATATATATATATATATATATATATATATATATATATATATATATATATATATATATATATATATATATATATATATATATATATAAAACATTATATGTAATTATGAAATATTTTATCAACAATGTTAAATCGAAAATCGGTGCTTAAAAAAAAACCACAGTTTTGCGGTTTTATTTCGAAAAGTATACTGTTCATCGTCGGATGCTATGAAATTTATGAATACATTTTGAATGCAGTATCTGTAATTTGAATTGAACTTAACTTTGCAGATGTCGACAATGATTTGTCGCTGAAGTATGGTGTAGTTAATGCTACTTCTCAATGAAGTCTTGACTGTTCCTTCTCAAGTGAGGAATCGAATGGCTTTTGGGATCACACTCGTTGCTCGCATAAATCTCCATATGTCGCCGCTTTTTAATCTAACCCAGTCACCGTGTCCGGTGTTTTATTTAGTATATTACACCTACGCATCTTTTAAAGTTTAGGAAGGGTCGTAGTCTTGCTAATTATTATTGGCATCACCGGAAATCAATATGTCATTTGTCCTGGTGTCCAAATTGTCACAATCAAGACAGACATAGGAGTAGCAAATTGAGCAAGTCATTACCGCAAGATTAAACACAAGTTATTTTAAAACGACCATCCCATGCTCATACGACAACATTTGTCTGTAGCATTCCTTTACACCTGCGCGAAAATAAATGCGCAATCTGAATGTGGTGTCAGACATCTTAACTCGTTATGACAATACAAAAGTCTGCCGTCTGCCTGTATCTAGACAAACACGCCAGGCTTGTTTCAAGCTTTTTTTTCATTTGCGTCTGATATTTTGCTGTAATACCCTGTTCAACCAAAATCCGTTGAGGGGTTAAAACTGTTATATTGGGGTATATATGGTGTTTTTTTCGGCCATAGTTTACGCTATTGTAATTGCCTCGCTGCAGACTCTTTACAACTAGAAAGATAAATTAATATGAAATTAATATGAAACAAATATAAAGGTATGTTATCAGGCACTCGCAGGAAATAAAGAAGTAGAACACCAGACAACAGAAAAACAACAGACATGAGTGGCTTACCCAGGATTTGAACACTGGACCTTCCGTGCGACAACCCCGCCTAGCCATGCAAGCGAATCACACTATCCGCTCTGCCATCTACGCATCATCAAAAAATGATGTTTCAATGGCAGGTCAATAGTGCGAACCACAATACACGACACCAGAAGTCCTCCATGGGCAGTTCAGCCTATTAATGACGCAATCACTTCTGTTGTATTTCTATCAAGCAGTATAGGCCGAATCCAACAAGACCCTTAGGACCTTAATACTGTGTCCAGTAAATGATAGTAGACTAGAACAGTGAGAATAGGATAGTGGGTAGGTTTGGTATTGTACAAACATTTTATTACAAATAAGGGAGGGAAACCTGAGGCCTGTAAACAGTAAATTAATATGAAATTAATATGAAACAAATATAAAGGTATGTTATCAGGCACTCGCAGGAAATAAAGAAGTAGAACACCAGACAACAGAAAAACAACAGACATGAGTGGCTTACCCAGGATTTGAACACTGGACCTTCCGTGCGACAACCCCACCTAGCCATGCAAGCGAATCACACTATCCGCTCTGCCATCTACGCATCATCAAAAAATGATGTTTCAATGGCAGGTCAATAGTGCGAACCACAATACACGACACCAGAAGTCCTCCATGGGCAGTTCAGCCTATTAATGACGCAATCACTTCTGTTGTATTTCTATCAAGCAGTATAGGCCGAATCCAACAAGACCCTTAGGACCTTAATACTGTGTCCAGTAAATGATAGTAGACTAGAACAGTGAGAATAGGATAGTGGGTAGGTTTGGTATTGTACAAACATTTTATTACAAATAAGGGAGGGAAACCTGAGGCCTGTAAACAGTAAATTAATATGAAATTAATATGAAACAAATATAAAGGTATGTTATCAGGCACTCGCAGGAAATAAAGAAGTAGAACACCAGACAACAGAAAAACAACAGACATGAGTGGCTTACCCAGGATTTGAACACTGGACCTTCACCTTTATATTTGTTTCATATTAATTTCATATTAATTTACTGTTTACAGGCCTCAGGTTTCCCTCCCTTATTTGTAATAAAATGTTTGTACAATACCAAACCTACCCACTATCCTATTCTCACTGTTCTAGTCTACTATCATTTACTGGACACAGTATTAAGGTCCTAAGGGTCTTGTTGGATTCGGCCTATACTGCTTGATAGAAATACAACAGAAGTGATTGCGTCATTAATAGGCTGAAACTGCCCATGGAGGACTTCTGGTGTCGTGTATTGTGGTTTCGCACTATTGACCTGCCATTGAAACATCATTTTTTGATGATGCGTAGATGGCAGAGCGGATAGTGTGATTCGCTTGCATGGCTAGGCGGGGTTGTCGCACGGAAGGTCCAGTGTTCAAATCCTGGGTAAGCCACTCATGTCTGTTGTTTTTTCTGTTGTCTGGTGTTCTACTTCTTTATTTCCTGCGAGTGCCTGATAACATACCTTTATATTTGTTTCATATTAATTTCATATTAATTTACTGTTTACAGGCCTCAGGTTTCCCTCCCTTATTTGTAATAAATGTTTGTACAATACCAAACCTACCCACTATCCTATTCTCACTGTTCTAGTCTACTATCATTTACTGGACACAGTATTAAGGTCCTAAGGGTCTTGTTGGATTCGGCCTATACTGCTTGATAGAAATACAACAGAAGTGATTGCGTCATTAATAGGCTGAACTGCCCATAGAGGACTTCTGGTGTCGTGTATTGTGGTTCGCACTATTGACCTGCCATTGAAACATCATTTTTTGATGATGCGTAGATGGCAGAGCGGATAGTGTGATTCGCTTGCATGGCTAGGCGGGGTTGTCGCACGGAAGGTCCAGTGTTCAAATCCTGGGTAAGCCACTCATGTCTGTTGTTTTTCTGTTGTCTGGTGTTTTACTTCTTTATTTCCTGCGAGTGCCTGATAACATACCTTTATATTTGTTTCATATTAATTTACTGTTTACAGGCCTCAGGTTTCCCTCCCTTATTTGTAACAACTAGAAAGATAACCATGTCATGCTTGATTTAAGCCGGTGTTATCTCAGAGGAATGTACCTCCTACGAAAAAAAGATTATTACCGGCAAAATACTGCCGTAGAGGAAGCTAGCAAAAAAGATGGCAAGAAAACACAGATATTAATTCTAAACAAATTGCTTCATTCCATTATTGCACAATAGACACTCTGGTGGTTTCCCTTTGACCTCAGACGGTATGCTCCGGCAACCTTGGGCTGAGAAGTCAGACTCACTAAACAAAATTTAACAATGAAAAGAAGATTAAGAATAGCTTACAATGTTATGATGGGTTGACGAAATTACTATACAAACGATTCAAGCTCTATCGCAATGTGATCTTTCTAACGTTATTTAAATACACTGATCAGAAAGAAAGAAAAAAAGGTTCTAGACAACACGCAGAAGACAGCACTCGATTAAATTAGGTCTCTTTACAGCAGGTTGAATCTGCTTAGAAGATACACTAACCGCTGCATCAAATCGGGAAAAAAATAACAAACACAAAAGATCATGTGGAGCATGCTGAGATATATCAATGTTTCGCCTTACTTGAACAATGTGTGCTAAGATACCAGAACAGAGATTACAAACCATAGTCGATTTCCATCTGATCACATGTCTGCATAGAATTGTTTAAGGGAAGGAATAAGATTCACTTATCTGTGTGTACTGCCAAAAACAAATTATCGAACGACACCGCTAAATATTACGAAGTGCTGTGAATATTTTTTGTAGATAATAGGAATTTCTTTGACAGCTTGGTAAGCAAGGAAATTTGACAAGTTATAAATGACTGTGGGATAAAAATCTAAATTTTGGTCAGCTGTAGAAATTTCTACCACAAACGATTGAAGAGTGCCTTAATATTTTGGTTGACTACCTTGTCCTAGCTAACTTCAGTAAGCAAATATGTCTTGTTACCTGTACTACTTTGTCTTTTTTCTTCGCTACTTAAGGAGCAAGAGAGCACCACTTGTGTTGTCCGTCGTGCAACAAAAGATGCTTGAAAACACGTCACGTGCTCTTGAAGTGATGGTTTCTGTTGATATGTTTTTTACTTAATTAAATTGTTAGCCCCATACACAAGCTCATATTACGACATGTCAGCTGTATAGTTCATTACTTACATCGACACGGTTCCTTAAAGGCAGACGGTGAATTAAAGTTACAATTTGCACGTTAGAAGAGTTTCGTCTACCTGAATTTTTTTCACTGCCTTTGAAGAATTAGGCCATCAATTAAGTTAGCCCACTTGCAGAAGAAATACGCCACAGTATTTCATGTACTCTTGCAAAAGTGGGTTTAGCATCATTTTCTTTGACATTCACTATCTCTTCTTATATTGAGAAGAAGACGCTGGCGATGGATAGGACAGACATTGAGGAAACCTGTTGATAGCATTACAAGGCAGTCCTTGTTCTGGAATCCACAGGGAAAGAGAGGCAGAGGTAGACCAAAAAACACATGGAGAAGAGAGCTGGAAACAGAGGTGAAAATGATAAGGAAAACATGGACAGAACTTGAGCGGATGGCACAGGACAGGAACACTAGGCATGTGTTTGTTGAAGGCCTAAGCTCCTTGGGGAGCTAAAGTGTATTGATTGATCTCTTCTTATTAACAAGTCTAACAGAGAGAAAAATAATTGTCAGCAGAATCACAAGCCTACACAACATCATGCCAGTAATATCTTGCTAAAACAAATCAATTAATTCACATACCTAGAAAAAGCATGCTAACATTGAATGACAAGAGACGAAAGAGAAATAGAAACATATTAAAACGCTATCACTGTATCCAGTTGCCTACGCTGTTCGGACACTTATTCTCGTCCTATACAAACAAAGACTTATAGACTGGCCCTCAGAGAGTTCAGTTGAGGCCCGAACCATTTTACATTGTGATTTTGGGAAGAGGAGTAAAAATATTTTAATGTAAATAAAGGCACGGAGAATCGTGCATCCATGGCTGAGGTGAGACTCCCCCACCCCTTTTTTAGATGGGACCCGGAACAAAAGGTCCTTTTGGTGCCCTCTGCCGTAGGACCTGTGTTATAGAAACGTATTTGACAGTTTAGACAGAGAATACCCTTGGAAACTGACGAGGCATGGAGCCCGTTAAATTCACCATCTTAAAAAAAGAAAGCATATGAAGACATGAAATTTAAAATTGTTCACGAAGGACAGAACCCGTTGAGATTGGAACTGGAGTGCGGTAGGGATGTTCTTGTCATAGATTCTCTTCTTACTGGCTGTTAACTGGATTATAAAAGTAACAGCAACCAACAGAAAGGGGATTCAGAGGAAACACCTTGATGATCTAGATTGTGTCGACTACCTGGCCTTCTGTGGTAGTAGTAGTAGTAGTAGTAGTAGTAGTAGTAGTAGTAGCAGCAGTAGTAGTAGTAGCAGTGGCAGTAGCAGCTGCAGCAGTAGTAGTCGACCCTTCATTCATGACTATGAGAATGCGTCCTTGATGTGATATCCAGCAGCTGACGGTGTTCTTTTGGGCGTGTTCTTTTTCTGCTAGTTGTGAGAGCTTCTTTTTGCTCAATCTGAAGTCGTGCCGTTAGGAGCACCACCAGTTGGTGCAATCGACAGCTTCATCATCCTCGATTGATCTTATTATTGCTTGGTACAAAATGTTCTGTCCACAGTTCGCGTTTGACCCTAATTCTCATGCACCCAATGCGGAAAGCAGACAGTGGCGAGTCAGCACCTAATTGGCTGGGGGTTGCCCAGCTTGAAGCGTGCTGTAGCTGTCCAATGAGGTCATAGAACCTCTCTCACTGTCGGAAGTAGCCCCTGGCGGCATGCCCTACTCCAATTCGGTAATATACTTATAACCGGTAACTGCTACTTTCCGTATTGTGCAGACACCATAGGGTGAAGCTGGAGCGTCTTCTCCAGGGCGCGTGATTGGGTACAGTTACATGGAGATCAAGCTGTTTCCCATGCAGCTTGTCCCCCCCCCTCTCCACGTGGTCGGTAGGTCCATGTCATAGCTTACCTCCCCTTAGCTCTGCAGTAGTGGTCCACCAGTGGCCAACACTCAAGAGTATCTAATATGGGTCTTCACAGGTGTCTACCTTCGCACAAGATTACTCTTGGCAGAGTTGTAGATAGAAGGATAATGATGCTTCTATCTCAAGGGAGTTTACACACGATGTTTTCAGACGTCAAGAACAATGCTGCTTAGAAAGAGCACTATTAACTTATATCTGATCCGTCGACTTTCGTGAAGAATTAAGCAAATGGTTTTAGCCCGTTCAAGCCCCCAGCTAGTGTAAATTCAGCGAAATTCTTTAATGAGTATTTGCTCTATAGATTTAAATATATGTCTAGATGAATATGTATTAAAGAGTCTTGCTTATACGTTTGCTTTCATACCTATAATAACTGAATCAACAATGATTGTTTTGTTTTAAAATAACATGTAACACATTTAATAATCAATTAGTTTTTAACATATTAAAATAACGATGGAATGATGGTGAATTTTAGACGTATATGAAATTGTCTTCACTGAGACTTGGGTGAGGATTTATAAACATTTTTTTTCCTTTTGCTGTTTTTTTTAATAGGAATTTAGCTGGTCTAAGTGAGTCCTGCAGCCGTGGTTTCGTCAATTCTTGTGTGATGAGGGCACTTCTTCACACACCCCGTCTCATGTAGGCGGTTAGTGTTGAATCCTTGCTTTTGCACACACTAGTGGCGTAGAAACTTTAGTCTTGCAGCTTCGTACCACAAACTTTAGACAAAATAAACAGAACAAATGCCTCTGCTAAGTACACTGGGTTGGAAGATTAACAGGTGCATTATCTCGCTGTCCACCCACCAATGTTAGCCTCTCTGAATAATTAGACCTTTTGAGTATACACAGCGTAACTCAGGGAAGATGATTAGAAATCATCAATATTCTTCTAGGTATTCTAATGGGAAAATTTGGTTGCTGCTGCTTTCGCTTTTCTGAGCGAATTAGCATAAAACAAACACCAGCGCTTGCTGTTGTGGTTTATGAACATACTATTTTCATATGTTGAGGTTGCCAGTTTCCTATGACTTGTATAACCAATTAGCAAGTACAGAATGTCACATTCACATGGTAAAATAAATGTTTACACTTACCCAAAAGTAACTTTTGGTAACACAATCTTCGAATCACTTGTCTGTGTAATTTTATAATTTTTCTTATGACTTGTGTTTATGATTCCTGAAGTTTCCAGTCTTTGTATTTAAAATTGCGGGTTCTCTTTTAAGTTATAAAGACGCCCAAATCCTTCGATCTGGTCCCTTAAGTTTCCTGTCTTTGTATTTAAAATTGAGGGTTCTCTTTTAAGTTACAAAGACGCCCAAACACTTCGATCTGTCAATTATAATTTTGGAATCATTTGTCCGATCTTTCTCACTGTCTCTGGGGAATTGCTCGCTTGACTTGGCGATGCGGTCTGATTTGTGTCTCCGATTTCGCTAGATTATATTCCCATTTCTCAGTTCAAGTCCCAGATTGTATTTCCGACGAATTTGCAAATGAAATTTAATGTCTATTCCGTCTCTCAAGTTAAACCAATTTAATCTCTTCAGAACTAGGTGGGCCGGGGTGTTAAATCCTTACTATCCCCTGCGTGTTTTAAAACATCAAATTTTAAAATTTAAACTCGTGACCTCTTTCAAATATGGCAGTAATGCTTCCGATGGTATTTGTACAAACTCACAAACACATCGGTGAACTTATTTCCTGGCTAATGCCTTCTGCCCATATTGTTTCCTCTGACAGGTTATTGGTAATATTGATACAGAGATGGTCCAGCGGAAGCGATTACATATTATCACTTGTGTCTTTGCACATCGCTCAGACGGCTTTCTCAGACAGACCGCGAACCCAGGTGATCACTTGCCTGTTTGTCGCTGGCCACGGAAATGAATTACGTCAAAGTCGCTATCCCTCTTCACGTTTACTGTTTGCATCAAAGGTGGCTAGACGACTTAAGTGATAAAATTATTATCCACTGATCTGTCTAATCAGCCTGGTATTATTACGCTTCACCTGGCGAAACGTAAACAAGTCTTGGGAGTGGTCAGAGTAAAAATGTAGGTGCATAAAATATGCCAAATAATAGGTCGATCGGTGAGAAAAATGAAGAAATGATGTGATTCTGCCGGAGAGAACGAAAGTTATGAAAAGTGCACAATGATTTCGTCACAGTCCAAAGGAACGGCAGTAGCCGATACAGTTTGGTACCAGTGACGTCGCATGAGTTGCCAGAATAATTGTTTTTATTTTTTAATAACGTTTTGCCTCGTTTTGGCGAGGCGCATCCCGTTCATGTAGAATCAACATTAGACTGCTTTTGGGACTCCGACTCCGGATTTTTCCTCAGGATTTATTTCCGAAGCCTTTCTCGTAAACGGATATTCCCACAAGGCAGCGGTGGTTTGAAATCAGAGTTTTGCCTTCTCCTAGATAAACTACCAACTGCCCTATCTGCTCGAAATATCTGTATTTTGTCCACGGCTGTTTATCCATTATTCAAAGCTAACCCCTACATCTAGAGGTTCTTCAACCATTCGCAACCCAGTTGACGCGCCTGGTAAGAGGACAGGTTCCGCCTCAAAAGCCTTCTATACTGTTATCGTAAACAGATGCAAAGTAACTGCTTGATAAGCATGAAACCAGCAACTTAGTCTGAAAATACACACTGAAAACACACAGATTATGAGAATAAGTGCTCCAATGGCAATCATTTTGCAGTAGTGGGTACATCTCTAAAAGATGCTGGATCATACATTTATTATTGCAGCAATATTGACAAAGTTGGAGAAACCAATAAGGATATCAAAATAAGAATACAAAAGGCATGAGCTTCCATTGCACGAATACCCCAGTAAAAGATGGTTTGGCGTAAACTTGCTGTAGACATATGCTTCAAATGTTGTTGAAGTGGATTGATTATGATAATAAGATCTGCGTGCGCAGAATACCTTAATCATGTATTTAGAATGTAGCCCAGAATATCATGTGCTTTCATCAACACAAAATCTGCGGTCAAAGCCAGAGGTAGCCCCAGAAAAGGATGAACAGACGTTGTGATCAAAATACGGAAGAAACATGGAGTAAAGTATCTTGCAAATACACACAGCCTGAAGACTGGAAACTGCGTCTTCTTCACCTCGCGCTACGGGATAGAAATCGAAGAAAGAAATTCAATGAAACTATCAGAGGATAGGACATAACTGAGGACATCAGCTGATATCATTACAAGACAATCCTTATTCTGGAATCCCCCAGGTAAGAGAAATTAGATAAGCCTTAAAAACTTGTGGAAAAGAGAACTGCAGACAAAGACAACATAGAAGAGCTTGAACGAATGTCACTGGACAGTAAGACTTGACCTGATTTGTTGAAAGCTTATTCTCCGCCAGGGAGCCGAGAAGTAAAGAGGATGATGATAATGATTATGATGATGATGATGGTGAACAAATGTGTCGTGAAATATTCTAATCCACATATATAAATTAAAAGGTAGATGCAAAGCCTAACAAATAAATTCTAATAAAGAAAAGAGCAATGGTAAAATAACAGTGCTGTCACAAGGAATGTACTCGAAATCCCCTTTGTTTTATGCTTCGTCTGCAAATTGTAACGCTTTCACGTTGATAGTAAAAGCCTACTGTATTATTACCCGCGTTCTTCAATGAAACGTGTGCTGTATTTCTTGCAAAAACATTGAGATACCAAACTGAACAATGACCTAATTTTAATATTTCATTCATTCCATTTTATACACGGCGTAACTAAAGACAGATGGACTAAAGGATAGAGAGAAGGGAGAGGCATAAAGCCGAACACGTGCAACACAAAACACGCGTCGCGCGATACACAATTACTACTATCACGCGTGTAAGGCCACATGCACTAACTTTTTCGGACGGACAGTGATAAAAACACTAACCTTCCCAGAGTTAGGTTTTTAAATCCTGAAAAACTCTTATTAGAAAGATGACAATAGATGGGTTTACGTTTGAAAACATTACAGTACCCAGACAGCACATCTTCGAAACAGGAGGTAGAAGGAATTGCATATTTTGAACGCAGCATTTTAGCTCTATTAAATATATATATTTGGGTTCCTTAGGGTTTGCTGACAAAGAATATGTACAACGTTATGCAAATAGTCTAGGAATTAACAAGTTATAGCCAAAATAAAATGATGGTGCTGTCAGACAACACCCAAAATCAGAATCGCTCAGTGGTAGATTTTTTTTCACCACCATTGTACGGGAAATGGGCCACAAGTTACATTTGAACTGATTGGCTGGAATGATATGTAAGGCTAAACACGATTAGTCGGACTATAAATGCTATCCTTGGTTGTTAGGGGAGACGTAGGAAGGTAAAATTTTTTCAAACACTTGTCGAAACGTGGCTCCATTGGCCAGACTCGCTGATATACTCACTTAGGAGCGTTAGTTCGAGACCACTAGTTCAAATAAGCTTGATAAAGCAACAGTGCGTTGAAGCCAGCTCATATTTTTGCTAAATAAAAGCCTGGAACATAAGCAGATGGGAATTTGTGCCAGTATTTGTGCCAGAATTCATTGCTAATCAACGTATCTGTGTTTGTTTCCATGAATTGTGGTAAGCTTGAAACATTCAGTATCTTTTAAAGAAAATTGAATGTGAATTGTTAATTTATGCCTGTATATATGTGTAGTTCAGTAGCAAACATGATGTAAAGCCTATAATGCTCCAGCCTGAACAGAAGGTGTCGGAGGAAAGTAAAACTGCATGGAATGGCCAAACAGTACACTGACACCTAGATTATTGATTAGACAGAAATAATGCTGGAAGTGCAGAGGCGTAGTAACCATTAAGGAGGTTAATACTGGTATAAAGTATTTCAGATGAAGCTGACAGTTGGCCTAACGCTCTGAACTCAATGTTTGTGATGTATTGTGCTCAGTGTAAAAAGAGAGTATAAATTAGTTATGAAGTAGAAGGTACATCCTTCTTGTTTTCAGGGACCGTGGTCTTGATGGTATTGAGCAGCACCTGGTCAGAGCTTTGCTGAATCCAGAGTCGGACAGCATACTCCTTGGTCCATTTAGCTATCAGTGAGGTGTCTCCAGAGCACAGGGGAGAAATCGAGCAGAGGAGTCTTTTCCTGCCGCCATCACACAAGATAAGCTGATGTGGCCAGCTGAGCTCAAAATTATGTACCCCCATCTTAAAATAACATTGTAACATAAACTTAAGAGGGGAAGTAAATTGTTTTAATATCAGGAACTGAGAACATCTCCAATACTAGTTCCAATAAAGACAAACTATTGAAGTCATGATGACAAATACCAACAGAGCTTGAACAAAACAAAACCAGTATTACCTCATATTACTACTACACAACTGACACACATAGGATACTTTTAATAATATATGTCACTACAATATTCATATTAATAAATCCTGTACATATAACTTGTAATTAAAATTGATTGTGACTCCTGGTTCCTTTGTATTTGAATCAGGACACATATACATTCATGACAGCAATGAATACATATTGTTATTTGAAAAGTTATCAGTGACTCCTTTAAGATATCCTCTTAGAGTGTTATATGTATGTGAGTGTCACAGTGTTGTCACGTGTAGTGGAATAAATTAAATTGTTTATCTGTCTGTTGTTGTTTTGACTTACACTTCATCATACACATACCCTAGACATACAACGTAGTCATCACACTATTCCAGAATAATTCTGACTGAGATATATATATATATATGGCAGCAAGTAAGGTTATCTATAATACACTACTCTTATTAGATATAGATACCTTCACAGCTGATCTCAGTCAGTACACTAAGTCCCCTATAAATATTTATAACATCCCACTTCACCACATATATTGGGGTCTCGCTCTTGGGATTTTGAATCTTTCCCTATTAAAAATATTGGGGGTAATTCACTTCAGGGAATATAAGAATTAAAAGGTATCCTTGGGTGGAATTAAATAAGGTTGAGCTCACGGTGCCTGTGTTGTCCATTAGATATATATTTAGAGACTGAATTGTTGGTTAGACATTGTATAAATTTACCTGATAGACAATGGCGGACCTGGCCAAATTTCGATCTGCTGCGGTTCAGACTGCAAAAGAGTTAGGATTAGATGGGCAAGTTATGGTTGCCTATGTCACTACGGAATGTGACAAATTTATTGAACGCGAAGAAAGAAGGTTTGAAGCCGAAAGAAAGTTAGAGGCTGAAAGGGAAATTAAGAAGTTACAATTTGAGGCTGAGGCTGAGACTAAGAGGTTGCAGGCTGAGGCTGAGACTAAGAGGTTGCAGATTGAGGCTGAGGCTAAGAAATTGGAAGCAGAAAGAGAAGACAAAAGATTGGCTGCAGAAAGGGAAGAGAAGAAATTAGCTGCAGAAAGGGAAGCAGAAGAAAGAAGATTGACTGCAGAAAGGGAAGAGAAGAAATTAGCTGCAGAAAGGGAAGCAGAAGATAAAAGATTACAAAGGGAACATGAGTTACGACTAAGGGAGTTTGAGTTTCAGGGCCATGCTCCTGAAAATGGTGCCAGTCCCTTTGCCTCTGATGCCACTGCTAGCCAAGGAGCCTCAACCTCAGCTATGAATTTTCATTTAGATCATTTTGTTGAGAAAGACGATGATATAGAGAGCTATCTAAATAGGTATGAACTATTAGCTACCACATATGGGTTGGAGAGAGAAGGTGGAGCTTAAAGTTATCTCAAGGACTTCGTGGGGCAGCTTATGAAGTTTTTGCAAAAATGAGCAGAGGTGATCAGGAAAATTATGACATGCTAAAGCAGGCTCTTTTGTTAAGATATGAAAAGAATGCAGAATTCTATAGGAAAAAATTTAGGAATGCTAAACTACTGTCAGGTGAAACCTATCACCAGTTCTCTGCACGAATAGAGACATACTTGGAGAAATGGACTTCTCTGGGGAAAACCCAAGATCTTAAGGAAATGGTCCTTATAGAGCAATTAAGAGAGTCCATGGCTCCAGACCTGAGAAAGTTTCTCATGGAACAAGGTGCAGAGAGGCTGGGTGAGTTGCTAAATGTTGCTGAAAGGTATCAAGCAGCTCAAGCAGAGGTAACAGGTAATAAAAAGAAACAAGGGGATAACTTTAGGGCACCACAGAACTTTAATAAATTTGATCCTAGGGATCAAAATAAAGGTAAGCACCAGTTTGATAGGCCACGGTATGAAAATAAAAATAAATTCCCACAATTCGATGAAAGGAAATATGATGAAAGAAAATCTTTCAACCAAGGAAAAAGGTGGTGTAAAAATTGTCAGATGGACAATCATGACACTGACCGTTGCAGAAGGAAACCTGTGTATATGGCAACCCTTCAGGTCAGGTCGACCTCAAGACAGGAGGAGGATATTATGTTGGATACCACTCCAGAAGAGATGAGGAAGGCACAGGCTGGGGATAAAACACTCAAGCCTTGTTTCAGAAAATTGTCAACTTGTCATACAACTCCAGGCAAGGGAGATTTTTACATGAAAAACAAGTTGATGTATAGGAAGACTGGAGCTAGATCCAAAGGTCAGGGACAACTGGTACTTCCTAAAAGATATAGGGCAGACTTAATAAGGAGCCTACATGTGAAACCAGATGGGGACCATGAGAAGATAGGTACCATCATTCAAAAGGTGGCTCACAATTATTATTGGCCCAAAGCAAGATGGGACATTGAGAATTTTGTAGAAAGGTGTAGCATAGCACATGAGGGAACACCCACAAGTGGGAACATGGATCAGGACCTGGACACGCCACGGGGCAAAATTAGGCCTGATAATAAAAAGAAAAATAGATTTGATAAAGTGGACCAAATGGAATGGGAAGCCCCTTTTCACGGACAAGCTTCACTTAACTGTTTTACAATGGCCACTATGCGGAGAGTGCAAAAAGATGTCTTACCCCAGGATAAGCCGAAAATCCCTCAATCGGACTTAAACAAACTGGAGGAAGAGGATGTAGAGAGGAAATCTCTCATCAAGAATTTTAAGTGGGGAGAAAGCCCCAAGAAAAGAATTGGTAGCGGTCGTTTTATGCATGATAATTCTGGGAAGAAAAATCATCACTATAGAGCTTCGAGTGGAAGAGACCATACCGGTGCATGGACAAATAGGTCCACAAAATTAAAGGTCCATATGTAGCGTTGTTAAGAACGTGGACTGATGAAAAGGCAGAGGAAAACATTACATCTTCATACCAATATGTGAATGAGCTGACCACTCGTTTAAAAACTGGCTGGAAACTTGCCAATGAAAATTTGAAACAAGCCAGGAAGAAACATGCTGCCTATTATAACAGGAAGGCGAAAGACAGAAATTTGCTGTGGGAGAGAAAGTACTGCTTCTTTTGCCCGGGAGTCAGAATAAGTTACAAATTGGATGGCAGGGTCCATATACAGTTCTAGAGAAGTTGTCTAGAACAAATTATAAGATAGATAAGAAGGGGAAAGAAAAAATCTATCATGTGAATCTCCTGAAGAAATATTTGGAAAGAGAACATCAGGAAGAGACACACTTGTTGACCTTGTCCATCGCCATGGAGATGAAAAAGGAACCACTTTCATCATTTGAGTATCCATTACACCCCTGTGAGACAGCAGCACAGGTGAAAATCAGTACACATTTAACGAAAACTCAGAAAGAGAGAGTGCAACAGGTTCTAAATAATCATGCAGAGGTGTTAACAGACCGACCAGGGCATACAAACCTATTGGAATATGATATGAAACTCATAGACCACACACCTGTCTGTATGAAACCATATTCGATTCCGTTTGCTAAGGAGAAAGCTTTGAAGGAAGAGATAGACTATCTATTGAAGGAGGGAATTATTTCACACAGTGAATCCTCATATAGTTCCGGTGTTGTACTCTTAAGGAAGCCCTCTGGAGAACATAGACTCTGTATAGATTACAGGAGACTGAATGCTATTACAGAAGGACAGGTGGATCCATTGCCGGATACAAATCAGCTGTTTGCCAGACTAAATAAAGCTAAATATTTCTCAAAAGTGGATCTGAGTAAAGGATATTATCAGATTCCAGTAAAGCCTGAGGTTAGACCATACCTAGCTTTTAGTACCTCAGAAGGACACTATGAATTTAATAGATTGCCAATTGGATTGAAGAATGCGCCTAGTGTCTTCTCTAGAATGATGAGAAAATTGTTGGATGTAAACATTTCGGAGGAACGTAATGAATCCCTGAGTTGCCTCTTTGATTGAGGATATTCCGAATGTTTCATACAGGATAATAAGAAGATTATGGGATCCACTACGAAAACTCTGCTATCACCAGGTATATGTTATCTCCTCATAACGTACATTTTGAGGGAAATATAATGTTCTCTGGACATGTCATTGCGCAGACTCAGAGAAGAGAAATGGTGAATACGGGTTGCGAAGCAGCATTAAGACAAGCACTCACACTTGCGGCTGTTCAGTAACATAACCGAAATATATTATTGGTTGTAGAAGTCTGAGGCAGATTTCATGAGTAGTGCCTACTCTGAATGGACCCAACTACATAAAACCATGATAGCACCACAGCAGAGTAAAGTCAAGTTGACTTACATTTATCTATGTGTATATAGAATAAAGGACTGACATGGGATGTCTGTTTTAAGAGGGGAGGTGTCGTGAAATATTCTAATCCACATATATAAATTAAAAGGTAGATGCAAAGCCTAACAAATAAATTCTAATAAAGAAAAGAGCAATGGTAAAATAACAGTGCTGTCACAAGGAATGTACTCGAAATCCCCTTTGTTTTATGCTTCGTCTGCAAATTGTAACGCTTTCACGTTGATAGTAAAAGCCTACTGTATTATTACCCGCGTTCTTCAATGAAACGTGTGCTGTATTTCTTGCAAAAACATTGAGATACCAAACTGAACAATGACCTAATTTTAATATTTCATTCATTCCATTTTATACACGGCGTAACTAAAGACAGATGGACTAAAGGATAGAGAGAAGGGAGAGGCATAAAGCCGAACACGTGCAACACAAAACACGCGTCGCGCGATACACAATTACTACTATCACGCGTGTAAGGCCACATGCACTAACTTTTTCGGACGGACAGTGATAAAAACACTAACCTTCCCAGAGTTAGGTTTTTAAATCCTGAAAAACTCTTATTAGAAAGATGACAATAGATGGGTTTACGTTTGAAAACATTACAGTACCCAGACAGCACATCTTCGAAACAGGAGGTAGAAGGAATTGCATATTTTGAACGCAGCATTTTAGCTCTATTAAATATATATTTTGGGTTCCTTAGGGCTTGCTGACAAAGAATATGTACAACGTTATGCAAATAGTCTAGGAATTAACAAGTTATAGCCAAAATAAAATGATGGTGCTGTCAGACAACACCCAAAATCAGAATCGCTCAGTGGTAGATTTTTTTTTCACCACCATTGTACGGGAAATGGGCCACAAGTTACATTTGAACTGATTGGCTGGAATGATATGTAAGGCTAAACACGATTAGTCGGACTATAAATGCTATCCTTGGTTGTTAGGGGAGACGTAGGAAGTTAAAATTTTTTTTCAAACACTTGTCGAAACGTGGCTCCATTGGCCAGACTCGCTGATATACTCACTTAGGAGCGTTAGTTCGAGACCACTAGTTCAAATAAGCTTGATAAAGCAACAGTGCGTTGAAGCCAGCTCATATTTTTGCTAAATAAAAGCCTGGAACATAAGCAGATGGGAATTTGTGCCAGTATTTGTGCCAGAATTCATTGCTAATCAACGTATCTGTGTTTGTTTCCATGAATTGTGGTAAGCTTGAAACATTCAGTATCTTTTAATGAAAATTGAATGTGAATTGTTAATTTATGCCTGTATATATGTGTAGTTCAGTAGCAAACATGATGTAAAGCCTATAATGCTCCAGCCTGAACAGAAGGTGTCGGAGGAAAGTAAAACTGCATGGAATGGCCAAACAGTACACTGACACCTAGATTATTGATTAGACAGAAATAATGCTGGAAGTGCAGAGGCGTAGTAACCATTAAGGAGGTTAATACTGGTATAAAGTATTTCAGATGAAGCTGACAGTTGGCCTAACGCTCTGAACTCAATGTTTGTGATGTATTGTGCTCAGTGTAAAAAGAGAGTATAAATTAGTTATGAAGTAGAAGGTACATCCTTCTTGTTTTCAGGGACCGTGGTCTTGATGGTATTGAGCAGCACCTGGTCAGAGCTTTGCTGAATCCAGAGTCGGACAGCATACTCCTTGGTCCATTTAGCTATCAGTGAGGTGTCTCCAGAGCACAGGGGAGAAATCGAGCAGAGGAGTCTTTTCCTGCCGCCATCACGCAAGATAAGCTGATGTGGCCAGCTGAGCTCAAAATTATGTACCCCCATCTTAAAATAACATTGTAACATAAACTTAAGAGGGGAAGTAAATTGTTTTAATATCAGGAACTGAGAACATCTCCAATACTAGTTCCAATAAAGACAAACTATTGAAGTCATGATGACAAATACCAACAGAGCTTGAACAAAACAAAACCAGTATTACCTCATATTACTACTACACAACTGACACACAAAGGATACTTTTAATAATATATGTCACTACAATATTCATATTGATAAATTCTGTACATATAACTTGTAATTAAAATTGATTGTGATTCCTGGTTCCCTTTGTATTTGAATCAGGACA